>JAWNOA010000088.1:0-225414 GCA_035046345.1 Drosophila birchii | reverse complement strand
AGTAGTGACCTTGCAGATTAAAAACATGCTATGTTTCTTTAAACATGGTAAGAAAATAATCGCAAGATATAATGTTAGCGATTTATATACTAATGGGAATATTGACTTAGGTCAGTTCTTTCAAAGGCTTGAAATGCAAGTTGGTATAAATAAAACAGCCAACTGAAACTGTCACCGTGGGAAAATATCTTTCAGCCAACTGAAACTGACACCGTGGGAAAATATCTTTGAAAATGTTTCAATAGATAATTTTAAATTAATGGGCCATAAAAAATTGAATAAGTTAAGAGTAGCGTTACTCAACCCGGTGACCCAAATAAAAAATTTAAAAGAAAAAAAAGCTATATTGTCAACATTCCATGACGATCCCATACAAGGCGGTCATACTGGCATATTAAAAACTTTGGCCAAAAAAAGACACTATTACTGGAAAAATATGTCTAAAGATATAATTGATGAATGTCAGAATGCGAAAATCGTTTCGCATACAAAGACGCCATTAACAATAACAGATACACCTATAAATGTCTTCGATAGAGTAATAGTGGACACCATTGGTCCATTACCAAAATCGGAGAATGGCAATGAATATGTAGTCACGTTAATATGTGATTTAACAAAATATCTCGTTGCTATACCAATTCCAAATAAGAACGCAAATACTGTTGCTAAAGCTATTTCTGAATCATTTATTCTGAAGTACGGTCTAATGAAGATGTTGTTTACGGACATGGGAACAGAATACAAGAATTCAATTATAGGTGACTTGTGCAAATATTTGAAAATTAAAAACATAACTTATACGGCACACCACCATCAGACAGTTGGAACAATTGAAAGAAGTCATAGAACATTTAATGAATACATAAGATCTTACATATCGGTTGATAAAACTGATTGGGATGTATGGCTCCAATATTTCACATTCTGTTTTAACACGACTCTCTCAATGGCACATAATTATTGTCCATATGAGTTAGTATTTGGTAAAACAAGCAATTTACCAAAAAAATTTGAAATGGGGTGGGCGGACTTCCTTCCAAAGTTGTAAGGCCGGTTGTCGTGGCGGAGTCGGTCGTCGGTGGCCGTGGAGATGATGGCTGCAGAAATCCCAAGTCCCGAAAATAATAAGGGGCGGCAAAGTCGTCTTCAATGGTAATTCACTTTATTATCACACTTTAGATTTTAGACTAACTTAAGACTAAAAAGAGAAAGAGCCCGGGACCGCGGAGTGGTGGGTTCAGCCAGAGCGGGAACGCCGACGGAGAGCGGGAGTGTAAGCGGGAGTGCAAGCGCCAGTGCAGCGCTCGCTCTTACACTGCCGCTCAGAACTAAGCGCCCTTGTGGCGCGAACATTCTCCTCCCCCTTGCGGCAGCAAAACAGGACTACTCCTCCTTGCACACTCCGGAGACGGTCCATCCGAAAACGGTGCTCTGAGCGACGGGCAGCCCATCTTCCAGCTTTAGGAACCCCGGTTGGATCAGCTTGGGGAACAAGTCGGACCCCAACGCGAGGGAAATGGTCGATGGGCGATGAAAAAGCTCGTCCGCGAGCCGGATGTCGTTAAACCTCGCCCGGATGGTGTCGCTCAGAGCTCGTAAGGGCGTCCGAATTTTGAGGCTGGGATCGAGCCTCAACACGACCTCCAGCCGGATGTCGCCCGTGCGGGATCAAAGAGTCGCCGTGCACACCTCATCCTCGCCCGCCCGCGTGATTGGCAGCCGGTATGCCGCCGCCAACGACCGGTCGATGCTGCCGACCGGCATGCACGGGTCGATCATGGCCCCCAACTCGAAGGTCGTGCTCCCGGTGTCGAGCAGCACGCAAGCCGTCGGGAGGATGTGAACCACCCTCTGCTGCAGATAGGCAGCCACGGTCGGAGATGGAGAGGGGGCCGATGCACGCGCTGGCTCCTTCGGGCCGGGATAGCGTGCCGGAGATGGAGTGGGGGCCGCCGGACGAGCAGGCTCCCTGGAGACGGGCTGACGAGCGGTGCGCTCCGGACGTGGACGGGAGGTCGAGGGCCGCTCCTCGTGCATGTGAAGCAGCGTGTGGTGGTCCCCTCCACACGCCTTGCAGCCCTCGGTGCTGCAGCAGGTCCCTCCAGAGTGCTCGTGAGCGAGGCAATTCGAGCAGTACTTATTAATAAGTACCGCCCGAAGGCGCTTTTCAGCGCTCAATTTGTGGAACCTCTTGCACTTCCGAAGAGGATGGATGCCCCGGCAGACTCGGCAGCGGTAGGATTCAGTACCTCGGGTACGTCTGCGATCCAAATTCTGGGCTGTACGTGGGCGTGGCACCATGATGTTGAAGTGGTTCTGCGAGGAAACGAAAAGCAAAAATAAATTAATACAGGACCTCGCAGACGTAGATAGGTTAATGGCTAGAAGTAGCCGGTTCCTTGCTCTCCATAGGGAGAAGGATAACCTTATGCACGGGGCGTTTTATTGTGCCGCGCGCCGTACGGACTTCGGCCACTCGAACTCGGCCATCGGCTCCGGGGAAAACTGAAACAATTCTGCCGAGCCGCCATTCGTTCGAGGGCAAATTGTCCTCCTTGACTACCACCATATCGTCAATTTGGATGTTTCGGGTCGGAAACTGCCATTTGTTGCGTTTGTGGAGTTCTTTGAGATACTCCTCTTTCCACCGCGCACTAAACTGCTGATGTTGGGCCTTCAAATGTTGCCAGCGATTGATTATCGACTTGGCTTCGCCTTTTATCTCAGGCTCAGCCGTGGAAAGCAACGGCCCGCCAATCAAAAATGGCCAGGCGTGAGGGATAGCAAATCGGAGGGATCTTCCGACATCGGGGAGAGGGGTCTGGAGTTGAGGCAAGCCTCGATCTTGGCTAGAAGCGTCGCAAGTTCCTCCCAGGTATACTTGCGGGCAGCCGTAGCTTTGTAGAAAAGAGTTTTGAAACTTTTCACCCCTGCTTCCCACAGACCCCCCATATGTGGAGCCCCGGGGCGGGATGAAACGCCATTCCAGTCCCTGATGGCTGTATGCATCAGTCACGGACTCTTTAACGGATTGAAGGAAGTCCCGAGAAAGTAGGGAAGCTGCCCCCACAAATGTCTTGCCATTATCAGAATAAAGCCGCTGGGGGCACCCGCGCCTGGCTACGAAACGAGCAAGGGCTGCTAGGAACTTTTCGGCGGTGAGATCGGATGTCGGCTCTAAATGGATAGCCTTCGTGGAAAAACACACAAATACACATACATATCCTTTGGTAATGAGACACGCTCTTCCGGTATAGTTTTTTATCTCGAACGGCCCGGCATAATCAATGCCCGTATATGTAAAGGCCCGCGAGAAGGAGACTCTGTCCTTTGGAAGATCGCCCATCAGCTGAGTTTGCAGTCTCTTTTTGTAAATCGTGCAGATCTTACACGGATTCACTACTGCCTTGACCAGATTCTTGATTTTTGGAATCCAATACTTCGATCGGATCAGGCGTACGATCAACTGACTACCGCCATGAAGAGTAATCTGGTGGGTGAATTGGACGAGAAGGCGAGACAACCTACAGCCGTAGGGCACAATTATTGGATGCCGTTCATCATACTGGAGGGCTTTAGAAGCTGTGACGCGACCACACGCCCTTAGGAGGCCGTGTTGGTCCGTGAACGGAAATAAATTCAATATTGGACTTGCCCCCGAAAGGGGCTTCTTCTCCACCAAGTGCTTCAGCTCTTGGCCGTATGCTCGACGCTGCGCCATGGAAATCAGCGCGCGTTCTGCCTCTCGGACTTCTTCACTCGTGGGTCGTGAAGTGGAGGAGATCGCGCCCTTACGGCAGCGACTAAGGAAACGCCGAACATACGCCAGGACTCGCAGTGCTTTGTCCAGCTTCGAGAAACGTTCTAGAAACTCGTCAGAGGGGACCTGGATGAGATGCACTTTCACCGCGCGCTGCTCGAGCTCTGTGTTCGGCTGCACCCCGCTTTGCGCTGGCCACAGCTCTTGTGGCCCTTGCAGCCACTCTGTCCCGTGCCACCAAAGTTGACTATCCGCTAACTCGAGTAGGGACACGCCTCGACTAGCTAAATCGGCGGAATTTTGTTCGGATCGAACGTGTGCCCAGCAGTCGACTGGTACTGCCAGGGTGATCTTGGCCACTCTGTTGGCTACAAACGTGGTCCAGTTGCACGCCGGCTTCCGTAACCAGGCCAGAACGATTGTCCAATCGGTCCAGCAGCGTATGTCGGAACTTGGTGTAGGCATATGGGGAAGAATAGCTGTCACCATTTCGGCTAACAGCACGGCGCCACAAAGTTCTAGGCGTGGAAGTGACACGGTCTTTACTGGAGCGACTCGTGTCTTGGATGTGAGGAGGTTAGAAATGATTTTCTGACCAACCTCGACACGCACGTAGATCGCCGCTCCAAAAGCCTTTTGGGACGCATCACAGAATCCATGATACGCCACTTTGATGTCAGGCTGAAAACAGACCCATCTTGGAACGCGGATCTGGTTGAGGTCGGAATACTCATGAAGAAAGGCCTGCCACCTCTGACTCATTTCGCTGGGAAGCTTATCATCCCAGTTTAAATTTTGTAGCCAAATCTCCTGCATAAACATTTTGGAACGTATTATAAACGGAGCGAGCCATCCGGCTGGATCAAACAGCCTCGCGATTTGGGATAACACCTCGCGCTTTGTGAAGGAGGGTTCCACCACTATTTCTGGCGGCACGAAGTAGAATTCGTCGGACCTAGCCCTCCATCGAATCCCGAGCGTTTTGGCCGTGCTTTCGGTATCGATATCGAGGAACTCGCTATGAAGGAGGTGGTTGGCTGGAATACTTTTTAGAATGCTCGTGTGGTTTGAAGTCCACTTTCTCAAAGGGAAACCAGCAGAGCTAAGAGCCGCTTGTAACTCTTGAATCGAACTATGGGCCTCAGGTATGGAATTGGCCCCTGCTAGAACGTCATCGACGTACATATGTTGTAGAAGAATGTGGCTGGCTTTTGGAAATGCCCTTGGACATCCTCTGCTAGCTTCTGCAGCACTCGAATAGCGAGGAAAGGCGCACAGTTGACCCCAAAGGTAACTGTTTTCAATTCATAGTCTCGGATATCACCCTCCTTATTGCGGAACAAGATTCTTTGAAAGGGTGTATGCTTTGGATCGACCCAGATCTGACGGTACATCTTGGTGATGTCCGCGCTGAAGACGTATCGGAAATATCGCCACTTCAGAATCTGAATGGTCAGATCGGATTGCAGTACTGGACCAGCATGAAGAATATCATTTAAGCTGGTTCCATTCGCAGATGGACTGGAGGCGTTAAATACAACGCGAAGCTTTGTAGTAGTACTTTCGGGCTTGATTACCGCGTGATGTGGAAGATAGTACGTTGGGGAATTAAGAGTCGATGGAACTTCGTTCACATGACCCAGATCCAGGTACTCCTGAATCACGCAGTCATATTGCTCTTTTAAAGGAAAGTCTCTTCTTAAACGATTCTCGTTTCGAAGAAACTGAGCTAACGCAATGGACCTTGAATATCCTAAATCGGACCCCGAGTTTTCGGGGTCGCAGAATGGGAGCGTAACCACGTACCTCCCGCTTGCGTCTCTCTTGGTAGTCTGGAGGAAGTTCCTTTCGCAATAGGAATCTGACTCTTTTACCATCTGGCATGGTAGATCCTTCACCTCCCAGAACTTGCTGAGAAGCGAGTCTAGGGAATCTTCATTTTTGTGGTGTACTTGAGTCGTGAAGGATGCGACTCTGTTGGCCTTAAAATGGGAAATCGGCCCGGTAAGTACCCACCCGAAGATGGTCTCTTGGCCTAGGAGTGAGCCACAAATGTTTCTCCTAGTGCCCTGCATCATCACCGACGGTAGTATATCAGCTCCGATCAGTATATCGATTTGGGAACTTTCAAAGAAATTTGGGTCTGCCCATTGGAGATCGGGCAGGTCTTGTAACGAATTCTTGGAAACTGGATGGGAGGGCAGTTTGCCCGCTAATTCCGGAAGGACGTAGGCTGCGGTGTCTAATTGTAGACCCGGCTTAGTAGGGGAGCGGATTGCAAACTGGCAGAGTCTCGTTGACTCTGCCGAAACCGACTGGTTTAGCCCTGAGACTTGGGTTTGTATTTTTTGGAATGGCAACTTGAGTAGGTTGAACATACGTTCGGAGATGAACGTAGCTTCCGATCCCGAGTCGAATAGGGCTCGGGCTCGGTAACTCGTGCCCAAATGGCACACGTCAATAATGGCCGTGCTCAGAAGAACGGCTGTAGTGCCAGAGGCAAAATAATTCTGCACCGTTGAGGTGCTCGCGGATACATTGAGACTTGAGGGTCTCGAGGACGGTTGCGCAGAGGGCGCCGTGGTTGGAGAACTTGTGGTTCGAGCGTTTGAGGAACTCGTGTTTAAGGAACTGGGGGAGCCGCGATGCAGCAGTGTATGATGCCTCCCCCTACACGTGAAACAGCTGTGTGTGCTCGTGCAATCACGTAGCTGATGGCCTCTAGCGAAACAATTCAGGCATAGCTGCTTCTTTTTTATGTAGCCGGAACGCGCGTCGACAGACATATGAAGAAAGCGCGGGCACATTCTAATCGGATGATTTTCCTTAGAACATAAGTCACACCCTTTTTGTTTGATGCTGACCTTGGTTTCAAAGGATTGCAGCCTTTTGGGAACTGACTGAGTCGGCTTCATGTCCTCAATAGCCTCCAGTGTCCGATACCTCTCGCTCGGGAATTTCGGACTTCGAAGTTAAAGACTGTTCCCATAAGGAAAGGGTTAACTTTGGCAGTTTGCTTGCGCACAGGAAGACCAGCAGACAATCCCAGTTGTCGGTGCAGATATTGGAATGTGCTAGCGCTGTCAGACACCCCTGAATCGTGGACTGCAGCTCCTTTAGAGCATGTCCAGATTCTTGTGAAATGGAACTCAAGTTGAACAAGAGCTTGAGTTGGCTGTTGACTAGAAGTCTTTTATTTTGGAAACGGTCTTGAAGCGCTTCCCACGCTGACGCGAAACCGTCATTTGTAAGCGGGGATTTGGACACTATGGCCTTTGCCTCGCCACTAGTTTTGGTGAGGAGAAGGAACAGCTTCTCGACCGGTGTCAGGGGGGGTTGTTAACATAAACTGCCGTGAACAGGTCCCGGAAAGTGGGCCATCGGAGGTAGTCCCCATCGAAAACTTCTGTATCGCAGGGCGGTAGCCGGCAACCGGACGAAATATGCGGTTGAGAGGGAGGAGCTTGAACGGCTTGAGGCGTCACTCTTTCTAGCGTTTCGCTAATCTGTGCTGCACAGGTCTCGTATACGGAGTAGCAATAGTCATACTTTGCTTGTAGGAGAGGCAAGGTGCTGAGGGATCCTTCCTGGGCAATTAGGTCAGAGCAGATTTCGTACTCTTTTTCGACCTTATCCCATAAGCCTCGCACTTGGTGCAGACGGACTTGCAAGGTGTGGGAAGATTGCGAAGCCTGACCAGGAGTGTTGATCTTATCTTCGGCTGTCGCTGGGGATGGTCGTCGGTGGCCGTGGAATGGGTTGGATGGCTGTTGCTTGAAAATCCCAAATTCCAAAATAGAGAACGCGGCGATTTCCACTTCACAATCCAAATCCCATTTTATTGGCACAAGCTTTAATTTAGAACTAACTTAAAACTAAGAGCCGAAGAGCCCGCTTTCATCGCTTTCTTTTGAAAATGTAACTGTGAGGGTCGATCAGGCAATTGCCGATCTTTTTGCTCAGTTTTTTCAAACAACTTATTCTTCTTCAACTGACCTAAATCAGACGTATTCTTATAGCTTGCCCAAATCGAAACTAATTTTTTATCCATGTTTAAACGAAAACTCTTTCCTTTTAGATTTTCACCGTGTGAAGCTAGTTTATTTGCCGGGTCGCGACGGAATACCGGGAATGATCTGCCCGAAGTTCAAACAAACTCCAGAGTACTCATGTACGCGGATGATGTCAAGCTTTCATGCAAGCTAATGACGTTCTCCCGTGTCGTTCCCAAGCTTGCAATTTACACGCTAAATTGCTGCTCTTTGCAACGAATTAACTCAGTTGATGACTTGGGTGTCTTTATTGATAATATTTTGTATATGGTAAAAAAAGCCAGAAGGAATTTTCAAACGGGGGTCGAAAGAGTTCAATGACCCCTACGTAACTAAAACTTTATACATTTCATTAGTTCGTTCTATCTTAGAATATGGATCTTGCATTTGGAGCTCCCAGTACGGGGTCCACAGTAAACGCATCGAATCGGTTCAAAAGAACTTTTAGCTTTTCGCTCAACGCGGTTTAATCTGGGATGCTGAACAGAGATACCTACATATTATAGCAGACTTCTCCTAATTAACTTACCCTCCTTAGCCATTCGTAGAACTATGCTAGGCGTTACCTTTATTTATAACCTGAGTCACGGTGACGTTGAAGGTACTGACTTGTTAGGTCAGCTCAATTTCCACGTTCCGAGTAGAAATACTAGATCCTAGAAATAATAGATCGTATATGCCCCTAGTTTTGAGTCATTGCAGAACCTCCTTTGAACTGCACGACCTTTAGGGTACTGTGTACAAGTTATAAGTTATTTGTATTCGGTAATCTTACATGTTGATAGTCTTCCTAAACTAAAAACTTTAATCCTTACCCACTTAGTCCGCATTCAAGCCAACATTCAGGCATTACGCCGGTAGTGTATTTTCCTCGTATTCTTTTCTATATTTTCCATCGCGTCTACTACTATCTAACCCTAACAGGCACATGCCTAGTTTCATAAGGGCCACTGGATTGTACTGACCGTAGTAACGTCCATAAAAAAACCTTTTTCTGGTGCGGGGCCTGTTTTTTACGGTTTTTCTTTTTTTTGTAATGCAAATGTTCCCGACCCTGCTAATGACACTCTCAGCTCGTGTGGCTCCCTTCTCTAGTCTTCTTTCAAATTTCTTTCCTCTATTCCAGGGATGCTCACGCCTATACACTACGCGCTCTTTTGTTTTTGTAATTGCCATCGGCTTATGGCTAGTGCGCCAAACATGCGAAACAATAACAAAGTTTCGCTCTTTCTCCATTCCATCTCTTTCCGTAGTCACGCTTCGCTGACCGCAATGTATTTTGTTTTTGTTTTTTTCTCGAGCACGTGCACTGCTATTCATTCTTTGAACTGTTTGGAGTTTGATTTATTTCGTGATGGACCATCGTAAATGTTTGATTAAAATTTTTTGCGGGTAAAATGGCTGATGAATTGGAAAGCACTTTTTTTGCATTAAACTTTAAATGTGAATTACAATGCGTAATATGCTATAAAGTTTTGAATATTATTTTTAATTATTTAAAACTGTTTTTCTTTCTCTCTGTGCACAGCTGCGCACCAACACAAAAGCGCCGCTACATATGTGCACGTTATCTTGTGTCTGTGTTAGTGAACGCACTGCCATAAGACGAATTTGAGCACCCCTGCTCTATTCCTTTTTAAGGCAGCAACCTGCATCCTTTCATCTCCTTCACACTAGCGTACAAACAAACGCTAGCGACAGAAACTTTTGCCTCGATCTGGAGAGTCGCAAAAACGGCAACACGAATACAGATTGGAAGGAAAGAAAGCTTTAATTTGTATTTTCCAATTAATCCATACATACAAAAACAAAAACAGCTCAAAATATTGCAAAAATACTAATCATGAGCCAGTATATATACTCAGCGGACAAGGGCCCTCCACAGAAATAATTTATAATTTGCAGGGACAGGCAGGATTGCCGGCCAGGACGGCCGGATTCCGGTCGCTGGAAAAGGGGAAAGCGGCGAATTGGACTAGTGTGAAGACTTGTCCTGGAACCGCTATGGCCCGTGTGACACCGGGGTCCGGACTGGCGTCGGGAGAATGGAAATCATCGGCCGGCGCGGCCCTGTGTAACAGTTATTTTTTATATCAGTTATTTCCCTACACTACACATCTGCGTTTCAGATGTTTTATGTAGCCGATGTTGGCCGTCGTTGTCGTGTGTGTGTGTGCGGCCGATGTTGGCCGTCGTCGCTGCTGTTGTTGTCGGTGCTGCTGGGCTATGTTCTAAGCTGTTCGTGACCTTGACTTCGGTCGAACGGATTATTTTGCAATGTAATAAATTTTTATCCAAAATTCTGGAAGGTCTTTATTTAGAAAAAAAACACATGTAAAATTTTATATAAATATATATATTAATAGAGGCCCCAGCAAGTGTTTCCAAACAACAATTTAGGTGTGTTTTGAGGATCGTTTACTTGCACACGTAGCACACTTTGTCTTTGACATGACGACATTGTGAATCAAATAACTAAAATACTAAAGTCTCTGATAACTTTTGAACGGATACACACAGAAACTGCCTTTGGGCTATCGGATTTAAAATAATGAAGAAGTTGTGATCCCCGATAACCCGATGATGAAATTTTTTTAAATTTTTTTATTTTTTGCAAGACTAACTAGAGGTGTATCTAATCTTATATTTTTAACTTACCTAACAGTCAAATTGACTAATACTGAGCTAGGCGGCCCTAAAATTTGATTGCTGGGATGAGAGGTCGTTGCGTCGCAAGGGGGATCCGCTAGAAATCCAAGCGAGGAAATTTATAGGACTCTTTTTGCTTCTGGATTTCGTCTTTCACTGCGAGGATGCCCAGATCCCGGCGGATGTTTTCGTTGCGAACATACCAAGGTGCCCCATTGATAGTTCTAAAAAATTTTGATTGTTCTCTCTGTATAATGTCTATGTTGCTGCTGCTCGCGTTCCCCACAGCTGGGAGCCATACGTCCAGATTGGCTTTAGGATTGAATTGTAGAGTAGTAACTTATAGTCCAGGCACAGTGGCGATTCTGAGTTTATGATCCAGTGGAGGCTGCTGGCTTTCAGTTTTAGGAGCATCTTCTTGCATTCGATTTGCTTACGCCAGGTTAGTCAAGGTCAAGGTGGACGCCAATGAACATTACTTCGTTAGCGGAGGGCATGTTTGTCTATAAACATTACATATTTACTCTTTTGTTCGCTTCTTTCAAAGCGCCAGTCGGTCTGACACCTTTGCACTACTATTAGATGATTAGCCAGTTGGCTTGTTGCTTGCGTTGGGCATCTGGAGCGACTAAGTATAGCGGTATCATCCGCGAACGTTGACGTTGTTAATTGTGCGTTCGTAGGAATATCCGCAGTATACAAAACAAATAGACAAGGGCCGAGTGCGCTTCGTTTTGGAACTCTAACTTCGATGATGTAGTCACCCGAAGTGGTCGCGTTGCATCTCACTGAGAATACCCTATTGTAGAGGTATGATTCCAGTAGCTTGTGGGTTGTGACGGCCTGCTGCAGGTTCCCATGTAGCTCAGGGACGGCCAAAGTCCGCTCAGTGAATTCTAGTCCCAGTGGTAGCTGTAAGAGAAGTTGCCCGTTTCCCAGTGAGAACAGTTAAGAGAGTTTGGTTAACTTAAGTAAGTTAAGCTCTTTATCAAACGATTTAGTTTACAGAGTTTCGGATGCACTGCGTCAGTGACCAGGGAGCGCCGTATCCTCGGTCGTCTGGGCCTCTCGCGTCTAGGTGGTCCTCGTTTCGGAGTTAGCGGCTAGCCCTGGACTCGAAAGTCTTCTGAGAGAGAGGCGTACTCGAAAGTCTTTAGTTGCGGACTCGAAAGTCTTCTAAGAGAGATGCGGACTCGAAAGTCTTCAGTTGCGGATTTGAAAGTCTTCAATTGCGGACTCGAACGTCTTCTGAGTGAGGGGCGGAATCTAAGTCTTCAATTGCGGGCTCGAAAATCTTTTGAGGGAAAATTCGGCAGGCCGAATTGTTGCCGCGACTCGAAAGTCTGTCGGACTATGTATTGAGAACCAAATCCTAAGATACGGTTCGCCCAAAAAAGTGACTTTGGCTTCTGACTACTGGAAGTGTGCTACTAATGGCTTACCGCTCCCGATCGCCGTCAGCTGCTAAGTCATTCTCTAAGGGACAGCGGCCCTCATTATATAGGGCCTGGCGTGGCCTAGTGTGCCCGCCACGGTCGTCTTCTTCTCCTTCCCCTCCGCCTCAGTGTGCCCCTAGCCGTTAGCGTGGCGTTTCTTGGCGCGCATTCATATTTAAAGTTATCGTTTGATATTTTTTTGAATCTTCATTTGTTTTCTGTTTTCCATTTATTTTAAACATTATTTGTTCATTTTCTGTTTCTTATTTAGTTAAAACATTATATATATTCTCTTCATTTGATTTCTGCTTTTTATTTATTTTAGACGTTATATAATTGTGCGCGATCCGCATTAAAGCGTGTATATTGGCAAATACGTTTCAATTTTGTGCATGATTCCATTAAGCCAAACTCGGTCGAAAGCTTGAGATACGTCGAGAAAAATAGCGCTACAGTATTCTCGCTGTTCGAAGGCTGAGCGTATTTTGGAGGTTAATCTGTTCACTTGCTTGATGGTACCGTGGTTTTTTCGGAAGCCAAATTGGTGTGCCGGGATAATATAGTAAGCTTCCAGATGTAGTATTATGCGAGTTAACAAGCACTTTTCAAACAATTTAGATAAACAAGACAGAAGGCTCATTGGTCTGTACGATGACGGAATTGTGTGGTCTTTTCCAGGCTTGGTATTATTATAATGACGGATTTCTTCCACTTTGTTGGGAAATAGCCCAGATTAATGATCCCGTTAAATAGTTTGCAGACGACCTCTATAGCGCATTTTGGAAGTTCGATCAGCATCTTTGGTGTTAGTAGGTTACCACCGGGAGCCTCTTTTGGTTATAGCCCTCCTATGTCTTTTTCGATTTCGGTCGGCCGGAATGAAGATGCATTTGGCTGAGGGGTAGCTTCTGGCTGAATTACTGGCAGGAGGAATGAATTTGAGGCAGGGTTTGGCTGGAAGACACTTTGGAGATGTGTAGCGAATGTTTTAGCTCGGTCTTCGTGGCTGCGAGCCCAGCATCCCGAAGAGTTTCTTATCAGGGTGGTAGTTTCAATTTGAGCGCTAAGATGGGTGGGTCGGTTGGCCAGTATGCGGGACTTCCAGGGGAAACATAGTCCAGTTTATTTCTCACTTTTATAATTGCATTGTAAAATTGCCTTCCTTTGGGAGTCACTAGACGTGATCCCCAGTGCGTATGTTTGGCATTGTAGTCTCCTACGGCTATAAAACGATCCCCAAGTGAATTGTAGATGTCCATAAATTGTCCTTCCGAGATTGAGAAACGAGGAGGGCAGTAAACGGCAGCGATTGAAAGGATTCCGTTGCTTGACTGAATTTGTATCGATCGTTGTTCAATGGGCTCATTGCGTGGCACTTATTTATTTAAAACAATGCACTAGTTTTTGTTTAAGCACATCACAACTGTCATAAAAAGCATGTATATTTCTTTTAATAAATTGTGGTTTAGCGTCATTTCGCTTATATTGGGTAACCCCAGATTTTTACTATGTTGCAGTTTTCCCGGAGTTCGGGCAGACCACGTCCGCTCAGTTCGGTAGTTTGTACGTTTTTTTATAAATTTACTTAGGCTATGTTTAATATTTCAGCTGCCACTCTTTGCAACCTTCTGACTTATTATATTTGTTTTTTTTTTTTGTTTTCGTGCATATTTTTTAGTTTTGTTCTATTAGTGGATATTTTATGTTTTGTTGTGTTCGATTTCTCTATTAATATATACATATGTTTTAGATTTTATTTAATTAGTATTTTTAGTATATTTATTATTTTATAATATATATTTTTTATTTTATTTTATATATAGATAACAATAATGGAACATATATTTTATTAGTAATAAATTTTCTTACCCAAATAGTTTGCATTTGTTTTAAATTTTATTTATCTTATGGGGGTAAAACAATTTTAGCTCTATATTCAACTGGAAACTCAGATCTAACCTTGATAACTCTATTTTTCCTATTTTTTTATAAAATCTACTGAGCGGAACAGACAAGAGAAAATATCAACCTTTTTTTCACTTTTCATTATGTGTTAACCCATTGTGTCTCTTATTTCTTCTTTTTAGAACCACATTATTTCCCTTTAAGTCAATATTTTCAATCTCAAATCTTCAATCTTATTTTTTTTTATAACAAGCTCATTCTTAGGCTAAATTTATGAATATGATAGTTGTTTTTAATATATTTTGATTACTAATGTAATAATTAATAATGTAAATAATTTTATCAGTTACTTCAATTAATTTTCTTGCATTGATTGGACTTAAGAAAAATGAAGTTTAAATTGACTCAGAATAAGAGATTTTTAATTATCTTACCTTTTAATTCTATTGGTGTAGGTGGGCTAAAGATATGTAGGTTAGGTGTTATAAACTTTTTCCATTTATCCATTAGAATTTGCTTATAATCCAATCTTACTGTTTTCCTGACAAGATAAAGTGACAAGCGCAGCATTATCTTATTAAGCTATATTTCTTTTTTGGTTAAGAGATAAGAAAGTTATCATTACCTCTAAAGCTTACATCGCTTATCGCTATTTATATGTCTATAAGACTTTGACAGTTATAAGCCACCGAGTGTTTTTGACACTCTAGTTATTTTACGGCAACGAAAGTAGGTGTAGGAAACACCCGATACAAATTCTTGGTCGTTTCGGCACATAAGCAAAGTTTGTCTACGAACCATATTTTAATTGGGTGCGTGTAGTGAAGTTGAATTACATATGCTTACGAAGGATTATCATAAAAGAGAGATCACAATACTCATGATAAGACAACACTGGGTGGCTGATTGTTATTGTCAAAGATACCTTTGCCTTTTGATATACAAATTATAAAAAAAAAAATCAATTGCAATAACTTTGGGGTTAGAAATGTTCAATGTTATATTATATATTATAAAATGTTAACTTAATTCTATATTTCAAATATTAAGCAAAAATAATACATTTGAATTCTTAGTTTTTTAAAGTAAATAAAACAAAAACATAATATAATCTGTTTTATTTTCAACTTGACGTTTTAATTTCTAAAATTGTATATTTTTTTTTTTACTCTTTCAATTTGATCGCCATTATCATCATAAAAATACGCATATTACGCAAAAACCTCTCAAGTACTTTTTGGGTGATTGCACTCGTTAGTTTAGCATTTGGTGTTATTTTTCTCTGGTTGCTATTTGTTGTTATGTGTACCACCAGCACCGGCCAACGAAAAATTCCCGGGTGCCAAATGCCTATGGTTAATATGTAGTTGCATGTTTGGTAAGAAGCACCGACATAAAAATTTTTATGAGTGTACGGGAAGTCTATCGAAGACTCGTCATTGCATCTGATCACCATGTGCCCTCTAACCATGTCCGAGGAGACAAAGAAGGGGGTCGGATCAGATGGCTAAGATAGGAATTTGTCATTTCAGACAGTATAGCCTCGACCTCTTTCCATTTCTCCACCAGCAGGTTCTCATCATCGTTGAACCCTACGTTACCCTACGAGGCGAGCGCGGCAGAAGTTTAGAGCGTTGAAGAGGGTCGACCGGTGACGGCCACGGCAAGGCAATTTCAGACCCTGGTTTGACTGTCTCTGGGAAGGCTCTGTTTAAACACAGCTGGACTAACCCCTCAGCTACGAAGGTAGAAGGAGGCATCTCCGACCCTATAAAGTATATATATTCTTGATCAGCGTCAACAGCCGAGACGATCTAGCCATGTCCGTCTGTCTGTCTGTGTATTTGTCCGTCGGTCCTTATGAAACACTGAATCTCAAAGACTATAAGAGATATTTAGAGCTCTAATTTTTTTCGACAGTATTTGGTATGCTTGCACGCAGATCAAGTTTGTTTGTTTTTTTTTTACCTCGCCCACTTCCGCCCCGCAAAACATCAAAATGCATCTATCATCAATCTTTTTAAAGCTAGAGTCGCGAATTTTACGTACAATAAGAAATATATAGTCTGTGTGATACCTGATTAAAAAAATAAGTTTGTATGCCACAAACGGCTGCTGCAACGTGCCTCATTTGGTTGACCAACTAGACCAACTAAATATTCCTACCAGTTCTTGATTGTGATCGGAAAAGAATCTTATAAGATATTCGAAAAACGATTTTAATAAATGGTAATAATTATTTGTCGCTTCAATGCAATAATAACGCGTTTTTATACACATAGGTACATGTGCATGTATTTTTGAATGCATGTGATTATATTACACTTGCATTTGCATTTGTCTGTTATGTTAAAAAATGTATTAACTATTTACTATGGGTAGCGGGTATCTCGCAGCGAGCTCACTCGACTGTAGCTTTCTTACTTGTTTTAACATTCTAACAATGATAATATTTTAATTAATTATTATTTGAAATATTGAGTTAAAAAATATATATATAATATACTATTTTTAAATATTAGAAAAATTTATTGAAAAATGAAATATATAAAGTTAAGAGAACATGTTAAATAAATGCATTATTTTAATGAAATAATAATAAATTGTTGGGGTATTGGTGTTCTTATGAAATGAATAATTTTAACCTATCCGTATGTACTGTTTGATTTTAATTTTTTGTATTTGAGATTGTTATATTATTATTTGGATCTATCTTATGTACCATATGTGGGATTAGTTTTCTATTTAAAATAAGATATCCCACTAGTTTTAAGTTTTATTAAGGTTTATTGATAATATGTTTGAATAAATATTAAATGAATATAAAGTGAGTCAAATCAATACACGTAAACAATGATTACACATTTAAATTAATTACACAGGCTAACAAGAAAAATTACGGAGAATAAAACCTTCAGTTTGTAAGAGATCTCGGTCTGCATATTTCTAGTCAGAAACCCAAACGTTGCCATTGAACAGTACAAAATGTGGTGACTCAACTCCTTGCACATCGATCATTTTTCCTCAAAAACTTTACGCGTATTGATCGGATTTGCTACCGGTTCGATTCTGCCAACGGTGCAGAGTTTTGAAATACGCCCATAATTATTACAATTAAAAAACTTTCGGCCGTTTCCTTGATTAGCGCGGTGAGCGGATGTATGCATGAAAGCACCGCAGCTACAGCAATGCACTATTTTTAGAACGGACACGTCTTAATGGCCACTACTGTCTTTCGCAATATATTTTAATGCGAACACGCAGTTTTACGTCGTTCTCACACCAGTATTCGTCGTTCTTTTTCACGTTTTCTCTATCCGTCGTTTACATACACTAATGCGTTGTTATTAATGTATATGCAGATAACCGTTGTGTGTGTGGCGTCATCGTTTTTTTTATTTCACAATACAGAATTTTAGCATTTAGTTTAGTTTTTCGTCGTTTTAAATTAATATTAATAAACGAATATAAAGTGAGTTAAATCAACCACGTCGTTTTCTCCTTTTAAATTGATCTTTTCATCGTCGTAAACTTCCACGTCATTCTTTCATTGTCTTCTCTTGCGAACCCCGCCAAGTCTCCTCTTCTCGATAGTGATGGATAGGTGGAACAGAGATGCCAGTCCCATTCTCACAACTCGGCCATGCTTCTATACATTCGTCCCGAATGCTTTTTCGTCCTCGAGATCTAGATCTGTGGTCGGCACTACCACACTTGCAAGAAAAAAATGTCATATGTGTGAGTGAGTAAACCACTTCGTTTCCAGATATAAGATTTAATATAGCTAGTATTTGGTTTTCTATGCAAAATCAATAACTATTACAATACAAATACCTATTTTCCGCTAAAAGTGGAAAGATATAGCCAGAGCAATAGCACTGATGCTTTGAGCAGCAGAGCCGAAGGCATTTGCCGAGGCCACACACTGTCTGTGTGCTGGCAGCGCTGCCTGCAGAGGCTCTTCCAACCCCATGGGATAGGGACGTACCGACCACTGATCTAAATGAATCCACGGCTTCATATACTCAGCACAAGTGGTAGTCTATCTCGGCCCATCAGCAGATAAAGTATCTTTCGAAACGACGCACAGTAGCGCCTTTTTTCATTTAGCGTTCCGAAAATCATAACTTTTGACCCAAATAAGACAATCTAATAATTTAAACGGCATTTCACATTAAATTGCTGTAAAATGTATATATGGACAATGTGCCACGCCCACCCATATATCCAATTATAGGGTATCAAAGTAAAAAAATCGGACTTTCTGATAGAAGACGATTTTTTTAAAACAATTGTTATTTAATTTTTTAGCTTTTTTTATTGATTTGCTCAAATCAAAATATTTAAAAAAATGTAAAAAAATATTTTACAAACATTTTTTTTTAATTCCGAGTTATTTATTATACCCTTGCAGGGTATTATGATTTCAGTCAGAAGTTTGCAACGCAGTGAAGGAGACATCTCCGACCCTATAAAATATATATATTCCTAATCAGGATCAACAACCGAGTCGATCTAGCCATGTCCGTCTCTCTGTCCGATTATAACCGAACTAGTCCCTTAGTTATAAAGCTATCTGAATGAAACTTTGTAGTTAGTCTTCTATATGCTCTCACTCCTACATATATCTGAACGGGCCGGATCGGACGATCGGTTTTGCGTGTAAGCAAATGATCGGATCCTGCCGCATAGGAAAATTTTTTTTAATTAAAAAAAATTAAACAAGTCCTTTGCATAATTCTTTTATTTCCTATTATTCGAACTTGTGACAACTAATCTTTGTTCAGAAAAACCATTTCGGATAGACTGCAGCTTAGACAGCTGCACCACTAACCAATTCGAAATTGTTATTCTTAATTTCATAATAGTGTGAACATAACTAAAATGTATAGTGAACGTTTTGATTTATTTGGAGCTCTCTGCCTGGGCTGCCTCTTGTACACATAATGTGTATAAAGTAAAAAGCCTATATCTCCGCTATTTATGGCACGATCGCAATTAAATTTAGGCAATCTGTGTATTTTGATAAAATACATCAAGGTTTTTAATATGGTTTACATAAATTTATAAATTTGGGAGATATATGGTTCTTTCAAATAGCTCCACCAAAAAGGGGAACAGCAAAAATTGAAAACAAACTGGATCTGCGTGCTGATATAAGGAGTCAAATCCAAAGTTTCGTGTCTCTAGCTCTTATAGTCTCTGAGATCTAGGCGTTCATACAGACAGACAGTCAGACAGACGGACATGGCTATATCGACTCCTTTAGTGGTCCTGATTAATCTTAGGTAATTTTTTTTGGGTCTGCCACGCCTCCTTCTGCTGTTACAGAAAATTGCACTCGCACAAAACTATAATACCATTGTACCTTTGGTACAGGGTATAATGACAAACAAAAGAAACGAACTTGAACGCAGAACGAATAT
This sequence comes from Drosophila birchii, assembly GCA_035046345.1. Lineage (NCBI taxonomy): Eukaryota > Metazoa > Arthropoda > Insecta > Diptera > Drosophilidae > Drosophila > Drosophila birchii. The sequence continues at coordinate 206,183 of JAWNOA010000088.1, read as the reverse complement.
GTAACTAACATTCGAGCTAAGAAACGAACTAACAGTCGAGCTGTTTAGTATAGGTTCTGTAATCAGGAATGTTGCTTAAGTCTTTTGCTTTGGTTCTTATTTATAAATATATTTGTATTTATTTATCATAAGCCTAACTATACAATTTAAGTTCTTTGTATTTTTTTTCAATCCATTTCCACCAAGTCGAGATTTGATATTTAGACATCTTATATTATTTCAGAATTTTGGTTTTAATTTCGTGAGAATCGGTCGACTATATCCTTTAGCTTCCATAGGAACAATCAGGAAAATAAAAAAAACCCATAACAGCCGATTTTTAAACCATTTTCATCAAACTTGAGATTTGGCAACTAATAATTATTCCAGAATTTCGGTTTTAATTTTTTGTTAAAATTCTGCAATGGTATATAAACTTCAGTGAGCCGAAGCTAGCTTCATTTCTTGTTTTGGTTTATTATACAGTTTATGAATGTATCTTTAATTTAAAATCAAAATCATTCCGATTGATTGCATAGTTTTTGTGTAATATTACCTGGAAGTCAACCAATTGCACTTTTTGTTTTGTGTGATGCACGAAAATATTTTTCAACTTCTACAAAAATGGCTCGAAAAGTTTTGGCAGCGGATTTGGAATCGTCGGAAAAGTCTCTGTCGATAAAGTATAGTTTTAATCGTTTTTGCGACTATGACTTTTTTGATTTCTCAACCATTTTTGTTCGAGAGGCGCCACTGTGCGTCGTAGGTATTTTTCGGCTTCACCTTTGTGACTCGGCTTCAACTTAAGCCCACTGCCAAGTTGAATACGCTTTATAGTACAATGTCGCTGACTTTGTATTTTGCTGCAGGTCTGCGTCTCAGGTTATACCTGTGGTTATTCTCGTTTTGCATGACAAGAACCTGTTGCTTGACTGTCTTGCGTATATCGTCTCTATGATCTTGAAACATTTGGATCAACTCTTGATGGACAATTTTCTTAATGTGTAAGTTTTGTTTTTTTTTTTGGTGCGCATCTTTACGCCTACAAGTAGCTCAAATCAAGTTGTGTGTGTCGAGTTAATTGATTGCTGAATATTGCTTACAAATTTGTACCATTTGCTGGGGTTCTCGATGGATAGTTTGGATAGGACTGATACGATTGTTACATTGAGGCTCTAAGAAGGACAGTCGTTACTGCGTGAAGTTTGATGTTTTCGTTGGTATTGTGACGAAGTCACTTGTAATATATGTAGAGAAAGGCTTCCATTAATTACTTAAATTAATTCACACAATTTATTCTTCGATGGATTCAGTTTTGATACAGTTTTGATATAGTTTTGATACACTTTTTTATCTCTGAGACACACGCGACCTTCCTCTGCTGATGCTCAATCTCTACTCCCATTTTTGCATCTTTTTCGCTTCTTAACACTACAGGAAAATGTTATAGAACAGAACAACTGATCTGTTATAAAAAAGGACTGCCAATCCTACATTCGGCTATTCTGACAATTCATTCGACCCGAATGAGGACGACCACAACTTCATATATTCGGCGACAGTGTTTGTTTTATTTGGACCTTCATCATCTCCTACCTTTTCAACAAGGTATCGACCATGTCTCAACTTACGAGTTACGGCGTATGGCCCTAAGTACTTTTTTTTAACTTCAACCCTGCACCAAACTGCGTTCTTTTAATAGCTACTAAATCGCCAAGTTTGTACTCAGACTCTGGCTTCCTTGATTTGTTGAATGACTTGCGATTCTCGTCCTGAATCTTTGAGATGTTTTCCTTAGCTTCCTCTCGAATCATCTCCTTCTCTTCCTGTAACTCATTTAAGAAATCTTCCTCTAACAGCTTGTCTAACTCCTTATCATACTTGGTCTTCATATTTATCCCAGTAAGAATCTTGAATGGAGCTATCTTGGTACTTCTAGGTGGAGAGGAATTAATAAACTGTTGAACCTTACCTCATGCTTATACCAAGCTTTCGGGTCTTCCGCACAAAGTTTTGTCAACAAAGTGATGACGATCCTATTAATACGCTCTACTTGACCGCTGCCACGTGGCACTCCTGTGGCTACCAACAAATTGTGACGGTCTGCCGCCCAGTTTCCCAGATAGCTCAGGGACGGCCAGAGTCAGCCTAGTAGTCCGAGTGGTAGCTGTAAGAGATCTTTCCCCCGCTTCCCAGTAAGAACAGTGGAGAGAATTCGGTTACTTAAGTAGGTTTCTCGGTTTATTCAGTGCTCGTGGTACAGAGTTGTCGATCTGGATCTTGGTTCCGCTGCAGCCTGGTCTTCTATGCTTCGGAACGCGCCCGCCGGTCAGTTCGGCCCGGAATACGTCGGCGCTTCGGGACGCCCGACAGGTCAGCTCGGGGCGATGGAACGCCCGACCGGTCAGCTCGGATGGGATGGGCCCGGGAGCCTGTGGAGAAAAGAGCAGAGAGGCGGTGGGGACTCGGAAGTCTTCCCAGAGGGCGGATTCGGAAATCTTCAGAGAGTAGGTGCGGCGGACTCGGAAGTCTTCAGTCGCAGGAGAGAGATAGCGGACTCGTAAGTCTTCAGAGAGAATTCGCGGTGGACTCGAAAGTCTTCGGTTTGCGAGAAAGAGAGCGGGCGGACTCGTAAGTCTTCAGAGAGAGAATTCGCGGGCGGACTCGTAAGTCATCGGTTTGCGAGAGAGAGAGAGAGGGCGGACTCGTAAGTCTTCAGAGAGAGAGAGTGCGGACTCGTAAGTCTTCAGAGAGAGAGAGCGGGCGGGCGGACTCGTAAGTCTTCAAAGAAAGATTTCGCGGGCGGACTCGTAAGCCTTCGGTTTGCGAGAGAGAGAGAGGGCGGACTCGTAAGTCTTCAGAGAGAGAGAGGGCGGGCGGAATCGTAAGTCTTCAAAGAGAGAGGGCGGGCGGACTCGTAAGTCTTCAGAGGGGAAACGAATTCGGCGGGCCGAATTCTATGTCGCGACTCGCAAGTCTTTTGACAATGTATTGGCAACCCAAATCCACGGATTCTGGTCGCCTACCAAAAGTGACTTTCGCTGCTGACTACAAGGAGTGTACTACTAGAGGCTTACCGCTCCCGATCGCTGTCGGCCGCTAAGTGATTTCCTCAGGCCAGCAGCTCGCCTTATATAGCGTGCAGCGGGTTTTAGTGTGCCCGCCGCGATCGGCTGCTTCCTCTTCTTTTCCCGTGTGACCGTGGCCGCTCGGCGCGCGCGCGCATTTGATTCAAATTCAATTCCATTGTGTAACTTCACTTTATTTACATCGGCTTCATTTATATCTTTATTTACATTTTATTTACATTTTTTTGTGCGCGGCACGCGTCACAAAATGCTGAATATTGTGATCCTTACAGTATTCCTAAAAAACACTGGCTGTGAATGCCGTTCCACGATCTGTGATTATACGACTTGGGTTACCGAAGACTTCAGACTGCCTTTCCATTCTGTCCACTACTTCGTCAGCGCCAGTACTCTTAGTGGGGTAAAGCCACACAAATTTAGAGAAAGCGTCGACCACTACTAAAACATGATTATATTGTTTTTTTGTCATGTCCATGGGGCCAATGTGATCAATATGATAGGTCTGTAACGGCCCGTCTGCCTTGTTTATTGCGTTTAAGAATCCCTCTTTTCTCCCATACTTAGCCTCGCCAACTATGCACTCTACACAGGACTTCACTATAGTTTGAGCCTTCTTCTCTAAATCTGGGATGTAATAATCGCGCTGCACCAAGTCAGTTGTCTTTTTGACGCCAAAGTACCCTTGTCGGTGAGCTGTGCTGATTATTTCGTTCTCCATGGCTGATGGGATTACTATAAGCTCTTTTATAGGATTCTTGTGGAGAACTTCGCGCTTCAGATAGAAGTAATCGTAGGTATTTGTTTCCAGGACCTTACAAATGGCTTCTATCCATTCATCCTGACGTTGAGCCTGTTGGATTCGATGTCTGACTGAATCTTGAAGCAACAAGGTATGTACTCGGCTTAAGGCGTCGACATGTTTCATCCTTCCGCCTGGACGATGCTCAATTATGTACTCAAAGTCTTGTAAAAACATGGCCCAACGAGATACTTTCACTGGGACATCATTCTTCCGCATGGACATAGCAAACGCATTGCAGTCGGTGACGATCTTAATCTTCCTTCCCAGCAAGTAGATTCTCCACTTCTTTAGAGCTCGTACTATAGAGAGTACTTCTACCTCATAAGAAGGATATTTCTCCTCGGCATCTGTTGTCTTGCGGCTCATGTACTCTACCGGGTGAAATTCTTGATCAGCTGAATCCTTTTGAAGAAGGACTGCTCCATATCCGTACATGCTTGCATCACAATGGACTTCTGTTGCACTCTTTTGATCAAATAACTTCAGTACAGGCGAACTTGTCAGGGATACTTTTAATTGCTTAAACGATGCTAACTCTTCCTCGCCCACCTTAAGGGAAGTTCTCTTTCTAAGCAAGTTCGACAATGGTCTGGCAATAATAGCAAAGTCTTTCACAAACCTTCGGAAATAGGATGTTAAGCCAAGATATCGTTGAAGTCCTTTTTTGTCTCGCGGGACTGGAAAGTTTTCGACTGCACAAGTCTTTTCTACTGATGGTTGGATAGTCGCGTTTTCGACTATATAGCCCAGGAATTGGACCCTCTTCTGCAAAACATGATACTTTTCCCACTTAATACGCAGACCTGAACGCATTGCGATATCTAAATTGTTTCTAATTTCTCCAAACCTTCTAGTTCGTCTTTTGATGGAATAATCAAATCATCCATGTACAGGATAAGGGTACCGTCTTCAATTAATGGCCTGAGCATTGCAAAAATGTATCGCATAAACACTGCAGGGGAATTGGAAATTCCAAATAATACGAAGCAGAATTCATATTGACCGCTTTGGGTGACGAACGCGGTGTATTTTCGAGAGCTTTCCTGCACTGGGACATGGAAAAATCCGTTTGATAAATCTAACGTTGTAAATACTTTTCCCTTCTGAAGCTTATGTAAAACATCGTCGATCAAGGCCATAAAGAAATTATCACGAATTATCTTCTGGTTCAATTTGCGGTAGTCGCAACAGAGTCTTTTGGTGCCATCCTTTTTTGCGACCAAAACTATGGGTGAAGCGTATTCGGAAACACTTTGACGAATGATTCCTTCCTTCAGTCAATCCCTAATCTGCTTGTCAACTTTCTCAGTTTCTTCGTACGGTAAGCGCCTAGGTCTCTGATAGACCGGGATTTCATCTGTGAGGAGTATTTTCATTTCTACTGGGCTTGACTCTGGCTTTAATGGCTTGTAATTTTGAACTAACCCAACCAGTGCTAATCTTATGTCGGTGCTCAAGTGAAGCAGATCTAAATCCGGAACAATGTCTTCAATGAAATTAGATGCCATTAACTGATAGAAAGTTTTCGTCAATTCAGAAATGTTAGTGGAAGTCGCACCTGCAGCCACATTTTGATTGTCACTATAGTGAGTAAGATCTATGTCAGGGCTTGGACTATTTTCGTCTCTACCTAAGGTGGGATCAGACATATGGCTACGATCTACTGAATGAACTGCGTGGAAAACGACTCCTTTTGCTCCAATTGTTGCGGTAACTATATTAAGGACATCGCTACCGATCACACCTTCATAAAGGGTATCCTTGTCACGCACTACATGAAAGCACATGTCAATGTCAGCGTCATCTAACTTGGTCGCAACTGTGAATGAGCCTAGAGTGTATATCTTCTTGCCACCTATTCCAATAAGCTCCTTAATATCAGGCTTATGAATATCAGGAAAGATGCAAGTGTGCGCTGTCTCGGAAATGGTACAAATATCACTGCCAGAATCGAATAACGCCCTAATCTGTTCGCTACCAACGTTAACGTTTTTAAACGCTCTGTTAAAAGTGAACTGTGACAGCTGCTGAATGTTTGAGTTTTCATTTTTCACTTCCCTACGAGCTTCCTTGGTACCGCATTGATTTGCCTTGTGACCTAACTGATTGCATTTGAAACATTTTATACCTACTTCCTTACAATCCTTTACAATATGATTGCTGCCACCACACTTAAAGCAACGTCTGCTATCTTGGTTAGTTTTGACTAAAGAACCTTCAAACTTTGGCTTTGGTTTAAACCCTTGACTCGCGCAAATCTTCTCGTAAACCTTAAGTTTTTCACGAAACTCCTTAAGATTGGACGCCTGGTACAAACAACTTTTATTTTGTTTCGAATCTGGTATACCCTCCACTATGTATTCTATAATACTTTCTTCGTCCAACTTTGACTGGTTTGCTAATGCGGTCATACTGTAGAAGTATTCTATCAAACTCTCTTTCTGGGTTTTCTTCCTATTTTCGAGCATCTTGTGCACCTGTTTTGCTGTAAGCTTCTCTCCAAATTCATTTTTTAGAGCTTCCTTTAATGCATCCCAATCATTTATTCCTGGTTGGCTACCCAAAAATAATTATGCGGCTCCCTTTACCAACTGTCTGCCGTAAATGAATTTTTGAAGATCAGTCCACCCAACTGTAATAGAATTAAGCTCGAAATCTGCAAGCCACTCATCAATATCTGGAGAACCATTTCCAGTGAATGCTGAAAGTGAAACTTCAATATCTCTCAGTGTGAACGCCATGGCTGAGGGTTGAGGATTAGAAGAATCTGACTCTACTACGTTGGTTTCCTCGTACACTGACTCCTCTGAACTTTCTCCGCTTTCCTCCTGGTCGATATTTTCACCCTCAAAATAGGAGATGAGTCTTTTCTGTAACACAGCTTTGAGGCCTGAGCTTGGTAATCTTAATTCTTTTAGTTTGTCTTTCAGCTCTGCAACAGAAAATCGTGTGATCTCTCCAACATTCATATTTTCTACACTTACATAACTTATTTTCTAATAATTTTCTCTTAAATTAATACAAAAGAACAATTTAAATGGGAATAAAATATTGTTTACGTTACATTATATTGTTTTGTTTAACTTTAAATTTGTGGTATTAATTAATGCTTGTATGGATTTATACTTGCGAACCGCCTGCTGTCTCTCGTCTTTTGTTGCTGATCTCAGATATTTGCCACTGCTTTTCGAACTGCTTTTCAACTTCGTCTTCAATATCGCCTTCAACCGCGCCTTCAATATCGCCTTCAACTCCAGTGGCGTCACTTTGCCGCCTCGTCTCAATTTCAACTTCGTCTTCAACATCGCCTTCAACCGCGCCTTCAATATCGCCTTCAACTCCAGTGGCGTCACTTTGCCGCCTCGTATCAATAACCTTCTCTGCTCCCCTTTCTGGATCTCTGCTCCGTCGTAATCTCCTCTAGATTGTACGTTTCCAAGTTCTCCTCCTGGTCAAGTTGTCGCTTTAGCCATTATTGTAGCTCTCTGTGACAACGGATTGTATGCACGCCTTTCGTCGTCTTCCGTTAGGAATTTAATTGTCGCCACAAAACCAATTCTGTACTCAGATTGACAAACTGCACAATAAATTTTGTAGTTTTGTAGTTGCAGAATTTCACAATATCTTGCAAAACTTGGTGGAATTGCGCAATATGAAAATTCTCAGCTCTTCTGGATGGTTTTTTGTCTCTCTTTCTTGTAATCACTTCAGTTTTATAACTTTTAGTTTCTCTGTTTAGTTTTAGTTTCTCTGTTTAGTTTTAGTTATTAAACTGCGATCGATGGATTCTTAGCACAAAAACTTGATGGTTGTTTGGCCGCGTATCACACTCAAATTGGCACGTTTGTGGATTGATCCCGGTTGAGCCCCCAAAATGGTAGAGAAAGGCTTCTATTAATAACTTAAATTAATTCACACAATTTATTCTTCGATGGATTCAGTTTTGATACAGTTTTGATATAGTTTTGATACTCTTTTTTATCTCTGAGACACACGCGACCTTCCTCTGCTGATGCTCAATCTCTACTCCCATTTTTGCATCTTTTTCGCTTCTTAACACTACAGGAAAATGTTATAGAACAGAACAACTGATCTGTTATAAAAAAGGACTGCCATTCCTACATATATGTACATAATAGGTTTAAGTTTGTATATATTAGTTTAAGATAGGATAGGGATAGGTTAGGTTATAATTAGGTAGGGAATAGGGACTAGGGAGTAGGGACGTAGGAGTTGGCCGCCCACCGGCCATACACACCGGCCATACACCGGCCACACACCGGCCACACACCGGCCACACACCGGCCACACACCGGCCACACACCGGCAACGTTCGCCGGCAACATCGGCCGGCAGCATCGCCGGCAACATCGGCTAGCAACAATTGGCTAGCCGGGAGCAGCATCATTGTTGTGGGACAATGGCCCGGGAGCGGGACGGAACGGACCGCATCCCGGAGGACCAACGGAAGCCGCGGAACGTGAGCGGCGGAGGGAGAGAAAGAGAGCGTTGGGGGCAGAGGCCTACGACGCGGGCAACGGCAGCGAAATGTAGATCCGCCACCTGCCCGCTCGAGTTAGAGCGAGAAGCAGATAGTGTCAGCGGGAAAGAACGGGTGGAACCCGGAACGGCGCGTGCCAGCGATCGCGGCAGCGCTGCCGCCACGGGAGAGGCAGATTTAGGTCAGGGCGAGTTTCGCAATTAAATTAGCAATTACTCGGTGTTTGGCCTTTAAAAGGAGCAGCAGCAAAAAGTAGAAGACTCGCGGTTTGGCCTTAGAAAGGAGCAGCAGCAACCAACTAACATATTTACAAGTGCGGAAAAGCGCGGAAAAGTAAAGTGTGAAAAATAAGAAGGAGACGCTGAATTCGCTGCCACTCCTAGCACCCTCTGCTCCCCTCTTTCCCATGTCGGCGGCCGTTGGGCAATCCCAGGCGCCGAAGTGGGCAAGACGGGATATTCCCGGCCGGTAGCAATTTTGTCCCGCCCAGCGTGGGCAATTGGAAGTCGCAGTTTCTAAGCCGAAAAACCCACCCCTAAAAGTTCTTGCAATATCTCGGCCTCACTCATGTTCCGGCGTTTCCAAAATATAAATTATTCTGGAAGGGACTCTGGGCCGCTGAGTTCATATCTCGGCCTTTGCATCCTTACAGTGGCGCCCGACATCAGGGACTCGTCAGGACATGGGGAGAAGTAAGAATCCTTACTAAGGTGGATTAAAGTCCCGCCAGCCGAAGAAGAGATTTTTAGCGGTGAAAAACATATACCTACATACGCATATGCATGCATATGTAAGGGCTAGAAATTGCCAGAAACTTCCAACTTGCGACGCACATGCAGCCGCCACAACGGCGCCTCGTTTTTCGGGCCGTCAACGAAAGACAAGGGGAAGAGGAGAAGGTGATAAAAAATTCCATTCAGGGGACAAATAGTACAGCTTCGGCAAAAACAGGGCACAAAAGTTGCATTTTTTAGTCAATAAGAAAGAACCGCCGCTGCACGTGCAGATCGGACGATCGGGTTGTACATACATATGCTTATACATATTTTCTCTTATTAATAATTTTCGCTCTTGGTTGCGCCGCCATCAGGGCGGGAGCCAATTTATATACTGGCCCTTTTATTTCAATGAACACACTCAGAGAATACTCGTCGTTGAATAAACATCGGAAAAAAATTAAATCGCCGCGAAATTAAGTCGAATCCTGTGAAAAAAAGGAGGTCCTGCGCAAATTAAATAAATATATCGAAGGATAAAATAAACGGAAGGAAATTAATTAAATAAATAACGGAATTAAATAAAATAAATTAAATAAATTAAATAAAATCAAATAAAGGGAAATAAATAAAATAATAAATAAAATAATAAAAACAAATCAATTAAAATAAAATAAATTAAATAATAAAATAAAACAAATAAAATTACATAAAATAAAATAAAGGCAAATAAATCAAATAAAATAAACGGAACAGGGAATTAAATAAAAGGAACAAACGGAATAAATTAAATTAAACAATACACTGAGAAATCGAGCACGTGGAAAATAAAGGAAACAGACGGAGTGAATAAACAATTAAATTGAGCGAGCGGAATAAAATAAAAAAATAACAAAACAAAGCGAGGCGATAAATTAATCGGATTACACTGGAAAAAAGAAAAGGGAGTAATAAATAATAAAATGATATAAATAATAAAAATAAAATAAATAATAATAATAAAATAAAGGGAAAATTAATAAACTAATAAACTCGGGTTACACTGAGAAAAATAAATAAAATAAAAAGGCTGGTTACACCCTAAAATAAATAATAAAATACAACAAATAATAAAATAAAAATAACGAGGGAAGGAATTATATTAGAAATTGACGGGTACACTGAGAAAAAAAGAGGAAATAAAGGGAAAATAATTACACAAACGAAAGGGAAGAGATAAGAAAGTAATAAAGCGCGATAAAAAAACACGCGGAACAGCGGCTAGGCTGAAGGAACGAAAATACACTGAGGAAAATAAATAAAATAAAAATAATTAAATAATAAATAATAAAATAAAAACACACGATAAGGAATAAAATACAGCAAGATAATGAATAAAGAGGAATAAATAGGAGAAGAATAAGAGAAAAATTAAGGAAATAAATAAAAGTAGGAAAGGATTTGATTATTTTGATTGGATTAATTAATTAAGATTAAGGAAAGAAATCCGAAACAAATTTTAATTAATTGGATTGGATTAATTAATTAAGATTAAGGCAGGAAAGTTATGCCGGACAAAAGCGAAGGAATCGGGAAAAGAATTTAATTAATTGGATTGGATTAATTAATTCAGATTAAAGAACGAAATTTAGGCCGAGAAAGGCGGAAAGAAATAAGGAAAAGGATAAGGAAAATAAACGAAATAAAAAGAAAGAAGAAAGGTCGGAAGCTAAGAAAAGAAAAGGCTAGAAATGAAATAGCGGTGAAGGAAAAAAATTAAATAAGGACAGTAGGTCATAGCGAAAATATAAATAATAATAATAAATAATAAAATATAAATATTAAAACAACGAGAACAAAGAAGAAGACCATGGGCTTCACGTGGATCAGTTATCGCAAGAAGTGGGAGTTGAACACCATCCTTCTCGAATTTAATTTGGAGCGCGGAGGCACAGTGGAGGAAATGCGAACGCGACTGATTGCCTTTGCGCGTCAGCCGGATCATTCGGAGGCGGCACAGATCCGTCTGGAGGAGTTAGAAAGGAATTTTGGGAACGCTCCCACCGGGGACGCAAAGTTGCTGTCGCCCATGTACTTAGATTCGGAGGCAAACTCGCCCGGAGCTGCGGCACCGACGGCGCATCTTACGCTCTTACTACCTAGGAGTACTTCCCCGGTTGCAGGGAGACGCATGCCGACGAAGACGGAGGAACCCTCGCGGGCGACGAACTACCATGGGGACCCGGGAGCCGCACTATTGGATAGGATGACCAAGTGGGGACTCTCGTTTGATGGAACAACGGATCCGCTCTGTTTTATCGAACACATCGAAGAACGGGCCGATACTTGCCGGATCGATCAGAAGTATTTCGCCCCGGCTTTGATAGTGATGCTGACTGGCCGAGCCGAGAGCTGGTACAGGACCAGTGGCCTACGGAACGCCACTTGGACGGAGGTTCGTAGGGAGTTTTTAGATTTCTTTTTGCCGCCGCGCTATCATCAGCGGTTGGAAGACGAAATTAGGACGCATTTTCAGCGGCCCAATGAGCCGTTTAAGAAGTATTTAGTGGACCTGCGCCTACAGATGCGACGGGCGGGAATCACGGGAGAACGGGAATTGGAGCGAGTCTACCACAATATGCTGCCGGAGTATCAACTGTTTGTCAGGAGACAGGATTTCCGCACATTGGCGGAGCTGACCCATTTAGTGGTCGATCACGAGGATACTCGTCGCAGGAGCGGACGAGCTGGAAATCAGCAGGACCCGAACCCCCGCCATCAGGGCGGGAGCCAATTTATATACTGGCCCTTTTATTTCAATGAACACACTCAGAGAATACTCGTCGTTGAATAAACATCGGAAAAAAATTAAATCGCCGCGAAATTAAGTCGAATCCTGTGAAAAAAAGGAGGTCCTGCGCAAATTAAATAAATATATCGAAGGATAAAATAAACGGAAGGAAATTAATTAAATAAATAACGGAATTAAATAAAATAAATTAAATAAATTAAATAAAATCAAATAAAGGGAAATAAATAAAATAATAAATAAAATAATAAAAACAAATCAATTAAAATAAAATAAATTAAATAATAAAATAAAACAAATAAAATTACATAAAATAAAATAAAGGTAAATAAATCAAATAAAATAAACGGAACAGGGAATTAAATAAAAGGAACAAACGGAATAAATTAAATTAAACAATACACTGAGAAATCGAGCACGTGGAAAATAAAGGAAACAGACGGAGTGAATAAACAATTAAATTGAGCGAGCGGAATAAAATAAAAAAATAACAAAACAAAGCGAGGCGATAAATTAATCGGATTACACTGGAAAAAAGAAAAGGGAGTAATAAATAATAAAATGATATAAATAATAAAAATAAAATAAATAATAATAATAAAATAAAGGGAAAATTAATAAACTAATAAACTCGGGTTACACTGAGAAAAATAAATAAAATAAAAAGGCTGGTTACACCCTAAAATAAATAATAAAATACAACAAATAATAAAATAAAAATAACGAGGGAAGGAATTATATTAGAAATTGACGGGTACACTGAGAAAAAAAGAGGAAATAAAGGGAAAATAATTACACAAACGAAAGGGAAGAGATAAGAAAGTAATAAAGCGCGATAAAAAAACACGCGGAACAGCGGCTAGGCTGAAGGAACGAAAATACACTGAGGAAAATAAATAAAATAAAAATAATTAAATAATAAATAATAAAATAAAAACACACGATAAGGAATAAAATACAGCAAGATAATGAATAAAGAGGAATAAATAGGAGAAGAATAAGAGAAAAATTAAGGAAATAAATAAAAGTAGGAAAGGATTTGATTATTTTGATTGGATTAATTAATTAAGATTAAGGAAAGAAATCCGAAACAAATTTTAATTAATTGGATTGGATTAATTAATTAAGATTAAGGCAGGAAAGTTATGCCGGACAAAAGCGAAGGAATCGGGAAAAGAATTTAATTAATTGGATTGGATTAATTAATTCAGATTAAAGAACGAAATTTAGGCCGAGAAAGGCGGAAAGAAATAAGGAAAAGGATAAGGAAAATAAACCGATTTCTCGCGCCACCACGGATGCGGACCGCATGGCCCGCAGGCCGCAGACGAACACAATACAGGGAAGTTTCAGTAGGAACGCGAATACGGGCCGGGCATCGACACCGGAGCAGGCACCAGTGAGCGTGCGGGAGGCATGCAGGAACTGCGGGCAACCGGGACATTTTTCGGCGGACTGCCGGAGTCAGAGATTAATCCACTGCTGGGATTGTGGACGACAAGGAGTACGAGCCTCGGAATGCTGCCGAAGACAGGCTCCGGGAAACGGAAACGGGCCTCGTGTGACCGGGAATCACCCGAGGGACCCGCACAACCCGAGCAATTAATAGGAGGAACCCTCCACCAACATCAGGGACGCATCCGAGCCGCCATAGAGATGGAAGGGCGACGATTTATGGCCACCCTGGACACAGGAGCTACGCATTGCTTCATAAGTGAAGATTTGGCCAAGGAATTAGACAACAAACGGAATATGAGGGACATAAGGACACAGGTCAAGGGACATGCCGGGAGCTAACGAGGGCTCTAGCGGCAGTCATCCACTGCAGTACGCCGACCATCCTGCTAGTGATGACGGACGTTTTGGGCGATGTGCTGCTGGGCATGGATTTTTTGTGCGGGATCGGAGCCACCATCCAGTGCGGGGGACAGGCCCTCCACTTGATGCCGGATGAGCATACCAAGCCGCCATGGGCGCGGACACGGGGAACGGGCACTACAGGGCTACGCCCGGAGCAGCAGGCAGAGCTACGCGGGGAAAACGTGATGGAAAGGTCACGGCAGGAGGAAATCGTGACGGAAAGGTCACGGGAAAAGGTGAGGGAAAGGTCACCGGAAAAAAAGAACGTGGGGGAAAGTTCACAACATAATGTGAGGGACAGGTCACGGGAAAACGTGATTGAAAGGTCACGGGAAAAGATGAGGGAAAGGTCACCGGAAAAGGAAAGATTACAGGATTACTTACGACTAAGACGAACCCCCAGGGAAGCCCTTAGCAAGCCACCAGGAGTCAGACACACTCGGGCCTTCCGCGGAACGCCGTGGAGTGTCATCAAGGAATCATGTAGGAGAAGTAGTCGAAGGAACGGATCAAGGATCATTTGGCACGGTTACTCCTTCCCCGCGGGCAGCAAGTCGGAACTGGAGCATGGGAACAGCCATGGAGATGGAAGTACCCACGGCTAGTCGAGCTAGCAGTTGGAGCCATGTTTTGCCTGTGGCTGACGCCACCGCCGCGCAGCGAAACCCTTTTCGCACCTCCAAGAAGCGTGTCCATTTCCAGGATCACGCCGAGGAAACGCCGAAGCAGAACGCGCCCCTCTGCGGAATTGTCGACACGGTGAGCCATGCACCGGAGGAACAGGACCCGAAGGAGTCGGAACAAAGATACCCAAAGCCCTGGGTGGAGAAATTTCTGGAGCAGGAATTGCGGAAATTTGAGAATTTAGCCGGAGTATCCCACATCGCGGAGCACTGGATTGTTATGAGAAACGACCGCCCCATAAAACAAAGGTATTTTCCCCGGAATCCGGCCATGAGGGCCGTTATTGATAAACAGATAGATGAGCTTCTTAGGGACGGCCGCATCGAGCCGTCTAAGAGCCCGCACAGCGCCCCGATTGTGATCGCGGCCAAGAAGAACGGTGACGCACGGATGTGCATCGACTACAGGCAGTTGAATGAGAACTCAGTGCCGGATGCGTACCCGCTGCCAAGAATCCACCAGATCTTGGAGCGATTACGGAACGCCAAGTTCATTTCTACATTGGACTTGAAGAATGGTTACTGGCAAATCGCCGTGGCTAGAGATAGCCGGAACTGTACGGCTTTTACAGTTCCGGGCCGAGGCCTATTCCATTGGCGGGTTATGCCTTTTGGACTTCACTCGGCACCGGCAACGTTTCAGCGGGCCCTGGATACGGTAATCGGTCCAGACATGGAGCCGCACCCGTTTGCCTACTTAGACGACATTATAGTCATCGGGTCGACGCTGGAGGAACACGTCGAAAATCTTCGGGAAGTGTTTCGCCGATTACACAGAGCCAACCTGCGGTTAAATAGGGACAAATTTCACTTCTTTCAGCGGCACATCGCCTACTTGGGGCACGTAATAAGCGAGGAAGGGACACTGATCCGGATAAGGTAGCCGCGATCCGCGAGCTACTACCGCCGACTTGTTTGAAGGAACTTCGGAGATGCCTGGGAATCGCATCTTGGTATCGTCGATATGTCCCCAATTTCGCCGATATTGTGGAGCCGATGACATCCTTGCTGAAAAAAGGCAAGAAATGGGATTGGACACCACGGCAGGATCAGGCGTTTCAGGAGTTAAAGTCGCGGCTGACGGAAGCACCGGTCTTAGTCTGCCCGGACTTTGAGCAGAAATTCGTGCTGCAAACAGACGCCAGCGAATATGGCATTGGAGCCGTACTAACCCAGACCATTGATGGGCAGGAGCGAGTGGTGGCCTATGCCAGCCGCCGCTTAAATAGTGCGGAAAGGAACTATTCGGTGACCGAGAAGGAGTGTCTCGCCATCGTATGGGCCGTAAGGAAAATGCGGTGTTACATCGAAGGGTACAGGTTCGAGGTAATAACCGATCATCAGGCTTTGAAATGGTTAAATTCCATAGATAATCCGACTGGGAGAATCGCTCGATGGGCACTCGAGCTGCAGCAGTATCAATACGACGTTCACTACCGGAGGGGAGCCCCGAATCTAGTGGCCGACGCCCTCTCACGCCAACCGCTGCCAGTAGCGCAGCAAGCACAGGTGCAAGGAACGAACTGCACAAGGATGTTGAGGAGGGTTCGGACCGAACCAGCAAAGTTCCCGGATTTTAGGGAAGAAAGCGGACACACCATTGAATCTGTGTATAAAAGCGGATTATAGCCATCGTGTTCTACAGGAGAACCACGATATTCCCGCTGCCGGACATTTGGGGGTCCGGAAAACGAGTAATCGCGTGGCCCAAAGGTACTATTGGCCAGGACTTTTTCGCGACGTCGCCCGCTACGTACGGAATTGCCTAAATTGCCAAAGGTATAAGGTCAGTCAGGAGAAACCGGCGGGACATATGTTCACACGCCAAGTGGAGGAGCCATTCCACATTCTCTGCGCGGATTTCGTCGGCCCGCTACCGCGTTCGAAACAAGGTAACACTATGCTTCTAGTTTTCCTGGATTTTTTCAGCAAATGGGTGGAATTAATTCCACTACGCAAAGCCACGGGAACGCATTTGGAGCGCATTTCGGGAACGGATCCTGAGCCGTTTCGGAGTGCCACGAATGTTCGTCTGCGACAACGGCACCCAATTCACGGGTCGATCGTTCCGAAATTTCTGTAAGTCCCTGGGGATGGAGTTACAGTACACGGCTCTATATACACCGAGGCAGAATCCGACGGAAAGGGCCAACCGGACGATCAAGACGATGATCGCCCAGTATTTGGATGGAGGAGAGCAGAGCGAATGGGACAAGCTGCTCCCCGAGATATCGCTGGCAATAAACAGCAGTATCTCCGACACGACGGGGTTCAGCCCAGCATTCCTGGTTCAGGGAAGAGAACCTCGACTGCCTCACGCCCTTTACAACGAAGTTACTTCGGGACGTGGAATCCCCGAGGTAACCCCGACGGAACGCAGTAAGCAGCTGCACCATATTTTCGAAGTCGCTAGGAACAATGCCGACCGAGCATCGGCTGATCAGCGACGACACTATAATCTCCGCCGACGGGAATGGAAGCCGCCGGTGGGATCACTGGTGCTGGTCCGACGACATACATTATCAAATGCCACCGAGGGATTCGCAGCAAAGCTGGCCGCGAAATACGACGGGCCATTTAGGGTCGCTAAATTCCCCTCGCCAAAAATTGTGCAGTTGCACATACCGGGCAGTCGCCGACGGCGGACCGCCAGTTTGAACCAGCTCAAGCCGTACCATGGCGAGGGCATGGATACGGAGGAGGACGATAATGAAGAGGCCTATCCGACCGGTGGAAAAGACTCCACGCTCGGCGAACGGAACTAGACGGTAGCAGCGTCGGATACTCTGACAGAGTCAGAGTTCACGGAGTCACTTGTTGACGGGCGCGCCCGTCCAACACTCCGGGCCCCGCTAGGGGAAAAGTTGGCATCGCGGAAAAGAAACGCGAGATGGGTTAGGTGGATAGGAAAGGCAGGTCCGAGATAGGGCCGGGTTAAGGGAAATACACTGTTAGGTAGGGATTTCTGGTAAACTGAGTGTAAATCCCATTTCCTCCACAGACAACGAAGACGACAACCATGGCAGGACGAGGCTTGCCAAGTTTCTCGTGGACTGTACCTGGACCGTGCGGCGAGGCCCTGCAAGAGCTGGGACCGCCACCACTAGTGGCCAGGCCGGGCACCCCGCCAACACCCGACGTCGGCTACAACGCCGGTCGCGACGCCGGGAGCAACGATGACCGGGCAGCTTCCACACGACGGGAAATATCAAGAAGACTCCGGTACAGCCCAACCAGAGAGGACTGGAGGCCTCGGTCCCCATGCTCGCCGACCCCGGACGAGTATGCGGGCATTTTCGGTCCGGGGCCATACCAGGCTGGGCCGGCGCCGATAAGGTGCGCAACCAGCCGCACGGACGCGGGGAGACGCCGCGGGAGACGACGGGCAGCGCCGTGGGATGATTCCCCGTCCACCTCGTCGGAGGAGGATGAGCCAGGGCCCCCAGAGCCCAGGAGCGACCAGGACGAGCGCTGGGTGGTGGCGCCACGGAATGGTCCACGCCGGAGGGACGATTGCCGGCGCGCCTGATCGCCGGGATCCACTCACGGCTGGAGACGCGAGGGCGCCGGACGAGGCGTTACCTCCAGGAGGAAGACGGCGAGCGCTTCCGGATCCAAATTGGAGCGACCGGGAAGGTCCGAGTCTTCAACCGCCCCCCGAAGTAGGGAGGGGGTGTGACGAAGTCACTTGTAATATATGTACATAATAAGTTTAAGTTTGTATATATTAGTTTAAGATAGGATAAGGAGAGGTTAGGTTATAATTAGGTAGGGAATAGGGAATAGGGAATAGGGAGTAGGGACGTAGGCGTTGGTCGCCCACCGGCCATACACGCCGGCCACACACCGGCAACGCTCGCCGGCAACATCGGCCGGCAGCATCGCCGGCAACATCGGCTAGCAACAATTGGCCAGCCGGGAGCAGCAACATTGTTGCGGGACAATGGCCCGGGAGCGGGACGGAACGGTCCGCATCCCGGAGAACCAACGGAAGCCGTGGAACGTGAGTGGCGGAGGGAGAGAAAGAGAGCGTCGGGGGCAGAGGTCTACGACGCGGGCAGCGGCAGCGGAATGCAGCCAGCGGAATGCGGACAGCGGAATGCAGATCCGCCACCTGCCCGCTCGAGTTAGAGCGAGAGGCAGATAGTGTCAGCGGGAAAGAACGGGTGGAACCCGGAACGGCGCGTGCCAGCGATCGCGACAGCGCTGCCGCCACGGGAGAGGCAGATTTAGGTCAGGGCGAGTTTCGCAATTAAATTAGCAATTCATTTAAAAGGAGCAGCAGCAAAAAGTAGAAGACTCGCGGTTTGGCCTTAGAAAGGAGCAGCAGCAACCAGCTAACATATTTACAAGTGCGGAAAAGCGCGGAAAAGTAAAGTGTGAAAAATAAGAAGGAGACGGAAGACCAGCAACAGCAACGAATAACTGGCTGGAGGACTACATTTCGGTGAGCGAAAATATTATTGCAAATACATTTGCGGGCTAAAAACATTCGGGAGAACAAAAATTAAGAACAAGGAAGAGTGGGGAAAATTGTAGCAAAAAGAAGTTAAATTAAATTATAAGAAATCATAGAGGTATAAAAAAAACTAAGATGAATCTACTGGTTATTGAATATTTTCTTATTGAATTCGCTGCCACTCCTACCACCCTCTGCTCCCCTCTTTCCCATGTCGGCGGCCGTTGGGCAATCCCAGGCGCCGAAGTGGGCAAGACGGGAACAGGAGCGCCCCGCTGCTGGGATTAATTCCGAGCGCGGGCGCGGGCTGCGGGCGCCCTCAGGCAAATCGCGAGTCACTGGGGAATCGTAGGGGAAAGGGGAGACGGCCGTCGGGAATTAATTCCAGGCGGGACCGGCGCGTCGCGGCTGTTGGGTTCGGACCAGGCCGCGGGGTTAGATTTGGGTTGTTGTGGGCGCGGGAGCAGGCTGCTGGGCGATCCCGAGCCGGTTCCAGTCTCTAGCGGATGGTATAGGCCGCTGGAAATTCCCGGCCGGTAGCAATTTTGTCCCGCCCAGCGTGGGCAATTGGAAGTCGCAGTTTCTAAGCCGAAAAACCCACCCCTAAAAGTTCTTGCAAAATCTCGTCCTCGCTCATGTTCTGGCGTTTCCAAAATATAAATTATTCTGGAAGGGACTCTGGGCCGCTGAGTTCATATCTCGGCCTTTGCATCCTTACAGTATAATACTGCTTAAACTCGTCGAATGCAGTACCACGGTCGGAGCTGATTTACGTAGGGTTGCCAAAAATTGCGTTTTGTGCCTCCAGTCTAGCGATGACGTATTTTGATGATGTTGTTTTGGTAGGATATAGACAGAAAAAGGATATAGGATATAGACAGAAAAATTTGGTCATCAATGACGGCTAGAATGTGTTTATACGCCTTATGAGTTGATTTGAGCGACCCTAAAAAATCAATATGAAACGTCTGAAGTGGATCCGCTTCCGTCAGCAAAGGATGCCACTGTTCTTCCTTTTTACCAAGTTTGCGGTTAAAGACAATGCATGGAATGCAGCATCTGATCTGTTGTTTTTTTCACTCTCAGTTTTGGAATAAAATACTTTTCGGATATAATTTCCTTGGTTTTTTTTTTACAGAAAAAAACCCTTTTCCAACTAGCTTGAAAAGAAGAGCAGAATTCATGAAGAAATTATTGTGACTTGGCTTCTTATTTAGGATGTCAATAATCCTCTTGAGCTCCTTATCCTGCGACTGCATATATTTTAATAGAATAATTTAATTAATAATTTATGGCGTATACATGTTCCCGATCTGTGCTCAACGTCGAAAGTAAACTCTTCAAGTTCTAAAACCCAACGAGCGACTCTAGTGCATCTTCCCTCTTCTTCATAGTCTTGGTGAACGCGTTGCAATCGCTGATCAACTTGAAGTGCATACCTAGGATATAAATTCTAAATGTCCTAAGAGCGCCAATATCTCTAACTCGTAACTGGAAAACTTTCTTTCGGCATCAGTGGTTTTCTTTCTCATATAGTAGACTGGATAAATCTGACTATCTTAAGGACACTTTTGAAGTATAACTGCTCCGAAACCATCGATCAACGCATCTGTGTGTGGATGGAAAATCTTAAGCACCGACTTCTGTGAAATCAAATTCTTAAGCTTATCAATAGCAAGCTCTCTATCAGTAATGCGTCGTGCTTTAAAAGATTACTAAAAGACTTCTCGATGATCGTAAAGTCAAGAATTAACTTCAGAAAACAACCAAGCAAACCCAGGAAACTTTGAAGTTGCTTTTGGTCATCGGAACAGGGAATTTTGTTACGGCTTTGGTCTTTTCGTCAGAGATAGTAAGCTTTTGGTCTTGAATCACGTGTCCTCGAAACTTGATTTTCTTCGTCAAAAAGCAGCATTTTTTAAGATTGATCACCAACCCGTACTTTTCACAACGTCGAATAATTTTTTTCAGATTGTTTACAGCTTATTTTTCGTTTTCAGCAGGAACTATAAAGTCGTCTACATATGGAATCGCAATACCGAATAGGACTCATAGAAACTGGTACTGGCCATTGTGCGTTACGAAGGATGTGAACTTGCAGCTATCCTTCTCAACGTTTACGTGAAAGAATCCGTTTCTTAAATCCAATATGTGTGCATTTTGAATTCAATATTTGCTGCTCCTCTTCTTGGAGGAGCTATTAAAAAAAAACGTATTTCTCCTATAATTGAAAAGTTATGTAAACCATTTTCTAAACCTGTATGTATTTTATCAAAATACTTGCGATCGTGCCATAAATAATGGAAATTAAGGCTTTTTACTTTATACATATTATGTATACCAGAGGCAGCGCAGGCAGAGGGCTTCAAATAAATCAAATCGTTCAATTCACGTTTTTATGAAATTAAGATTACTGATTTCGAATTGGTTGATGGTGCAGCTGTCTGAACTGAAGTATACTCGAAGTGTTTTTATTTTAAATAAAATTTGTTGTCACCAGTTTGATTCCCGTCGAATTAACTGTAAAACAAAATTATGATAGTATTTTATACTAAGAAATAAAAAAATGCAATCAAAAAACTATACTATGCCTTGGCGGCAGAATCGAACCCAGGCCAATTGCTTACAAAAATGCATGCGCAGTTTTAGCCACTGAGCTATCGACTGCGCCTTTGGTTTAGCTGACATTTGCATTATATGTCAATTTGTATCCGTTTTTCAGTTTTTGGCTTCTTATTCTCGGGAACGAAATCGAGCGGCGACTTGTAATGGTACAGGGTATTCTAGCATCGAGACACCCGACTGTATGTCCATCTTGTTGATTTTTATTTCCTTGCGATTTATTTTGGTTTCCGAACCCGACGAGAACAATGTTAACGGCATGCAGCATTGGCTTAGACTGTTTCACTCATAATGTTGTAATAATGTTTTAATAACTTGGGATCTTGCTGGTAGAAGTATTGAGTTATTGCCAGAACTGTATGCTATTGGAACATAAATTGGAAATTTAAAATTATTAGGTGAGATTATAAGCCAATCTTTAAATGGCTTGAAGTCTAATTGACAGTTGTATTTAAAAAAAAAATAAATTTCTATTATTCCATCACAGGGAATAGCTAATTGTAAATCTAAGATATGAAAATCGTGTGGGATTATGTATTTAGTGGTATGTATATCAATTCATGTTAATCCTTTACATTTGATAACTTCTTGACTTTTTCCTTTAAAGGCTATTATGTAAGTATGTATGTCTTGAAAGATATCAGAAGCGTGTTATACCTTATGCCAGGTTACGGTAGTGGCCGGCCACTGCCGGCAGACGCTGCGTGGATTTTCTTCTTGCTTCCAGCTTCACCAGCGGGATTTCCTCCCGCAAAGCTAAGTCGAATTTGTAGCGAACGTCCCGGCCAAGTCAGGACGGCGCGGAGCCTCTCACGAAAATGTCCTTTTGACTTACGATGAGGGTTATACCGCCCGCCTCGGTCGCAAGAGCCCAAATTTTGGTGTACCGCTTCGGCGGCGGGCATGACCGTCGGTCCGATCCGTGACCTTTTCCACCATTTGGCCCCACGGGCGTACCCAGGTCTCGATGCAAAGCTTCATGGTTCCGCTTCCTTTCCAAGGAGTCTCAAGCAGCAGCCCGGGATTGTATGCAACATTTTTGCAGCGATCTTTGGCTGCAGATCATGGGACGGACCTTCAGTCACAATACAGGGAGGGTGGCACTAGTGTGCACCCATCGCCTGGAGTGGTTATTGCAACGCTGCCAGACCCGTGTGGTACACCTGTTTCACAGCACTGGTCAGCAGCTGATCGAGTGATCAGCTCACATGACCGGCACAAATTCATCAACAAAAAGAGAGTGCGGAGACGGAAGTGAAAGTGAAGGGAAAGTTTCGAGAACGAAAAGATCCCCTCTTACCCCTTGCCATCGCTCCTCTCTCCGGATCAGTGGAGCATCAGTGGAGCCCTCCGCGGGCCGCAGGAGCCGGGCCCTGCCGGGTGAGTCCTGAGACTACGCTCCCACTGCTAGCACTTTATACCCTGGGGGCACTACCGCAGCGCGAATTGTCGCCGGAGCTCCCCGCGCGGGTATGCGTGGTAGTGAGCGTGTGTGTATGCGAGTTTGTGGAATCCTACTATTTAATCCTACTACCTAATTTTACTATGAGTTGTACATCTCTAAAGAAATTTCAAATAACACTGAATGCTTTTGCATAGTAGGTAGGTTCAAGTGGTGTGGCCTCAACATAGAGCCCCCAATTAGAGCTGGGCTCCTTTTTGGTACACACCCTCTATTCTCTACTTGTTGTAGCGGTTTGCATTTCATTGCGTGCGATCCAATCGCCCAATGTCCTGTGGCGACCGCCGTGAGCCTGCTGATATCCTTTTTGCTGTTGGATAACAGTTCCCTTGTTCGGTTTCTGTCAAAACTCGGCTAACAGTTCTTTGACCTCATGCACTCACTCTTCATTGAGCATTCATTGTTGGCTGTTTGTTTGAAGTGGTAGTTGATCCTTTTCTGGATTAAGCTTAGGAATATCGATATGTCTGTATCAGTGCTAGGCCCTGCCGAGCCTGCTCTTGCAAGTTCGTCTGATTTTTCGTTCCCTGGAATGTCTTTATGTCCCGGAACCCAGGTTACTTGTACCTTATTTTTCTGTGCAAGATTATTAAGCCTTAAAGTTGTTTTCACGGCAGCTAGTTATTTGATGGCTGGTTGACTGTCCAAGTAAATCCATATTTTGGTATCGCTGAGTCCTCGTCGTATTGAATACCTGGCTGCTTCCCTTATGGCGAGCAGCTTAGCCTGGAAAACCGTCCCCGAGTCTGAGGGACTGAAAACCTCCTCAATCCCTCATTGTTCAGCTGAAATCCCAGCCCCTGCGTCACAGCTCATCTTGGAGCCGGTGTAGAGCGATACTCGTCCTCTACGGTTACTCCCCCCCTGTACCAGGGTTCCCTTGTTAGATACGAGGTCATGAATACGTTTCCGAAGTGCATTTTCGTAGTCATGTAGGCTGTTCTCTCGTTTATATCCACGACTACGTGTAGTGCTGTTTCTGTCGACTTGCCTTTTCGGTATGCCTGCTGTGCATCCGAAAAACGGTGTTTCTCTAGTTTCTTCCGGATGTGAACATTCAAGAGTCTCTCTGATGTCTTAAGGACGAAGGATGCGCGGCCTTTCCTAGGATGTGCCTGGTTTCGGTATGAATACGACTTTCGCTTCCCTTCACTGGAGTGGAATGTACGTCAGTCTTATGCAAGCCTTGTATGTGGCTTCTATCCATCTTCGAATGCTATCCTTGGCTGTTGGTAGCATTGCCGGTATTATGCCGTCCCGGTCCGGGATTTTGTATTTGTTAAAAGAATCAATTGCCCAATGGATTCTCTCCGTGGTAATGATATCTTTCGTTGATGTGCCTACCTGAGAGTTCCTTCTCTTTTCGGCATCCGAATTCTCCCGCAGGTTCCCTGGGTGGTGAGTATCAACTGGTAGTTCCAGTTACTCCTTTATCATCATTGTGGCAGTACCGTCCGGGCTGTTGATAAGGGTAAGGCTTGTATGCCCTTTGGCGACAATCTCACTTTGTCTCGCTGTGTCTTTTACGCCTTCAAATGACTCGCAGTACCTCTGCAATGATTCTTTTTTGGCCTTGTAAATCGCTTTTTTGTATGCCCTCCGTGTATGGTCCCCATTCCCTGGTTCCATTGCTAGTATTAAAGGACTTCCGCTCCCTTCTCCTGAGATCGTGAAGCTCTTTCGTCTACATGATGGGTACTGCTTCCTGAGAATGTAACCTTACATGTCTCTTGGAAGGCATTGTTTAGTATGTTGGTAAGGTCCTCCACATCCTTGTCGAGAGCCTTAGGGGAGGATTGTACCGACAATTTCGCTGAATTAGCTCCAATATGTTTTACGTGGGTTCCTTCTTGGTATCTGCTTGCTTACTCGCACCGCTAAATCAAAGAAAACTTACCTCTAGCTCTCGACCTTGTAACTTCTCTGTTCAATTTGAAAGGTAAGGTCTAACACCTCTTCCCAACCTTGGAAGCTACCCAGCTGGGAAACATGAACGTTGGCGTTGTATAATGTCGTCGATGACCATTTCGTTCCACAACTTGTTGTTGTCCGGCCGACTGAAATTAATCAGCGTTCTCAGTCGAAGCCCAACCGAGCTCAAACCAAGGACCTGATTTCAGCCGCCCTCGCTTGGAGAGTAAAGTCGCACTACCGATGGTGCACACAGTTACGGCAAATGACACTGCAATCTATTAATCGATTTGTGCACCCTATCGACCATACTTGCTCATATATTATTTATTATACTTGTGCATATATTATTTATTTAATTTTTTAGTAATTGCTTTAATTAATATGCTTTCCTTTATCTATATATATATATATAAATGGTGTAAATTGTTGTAATTCTTTCATCAGTTGAGAATGGCTTGACAACTCCTTGTTAACGTATAAAGTAATATTACAGTAATAAAAATATTTCCGGATAAAAGGCACTGAGACCGACCCAATTTGCACAGCTTCGCCCTGCTGAAACACAGCGTGTAACTCGCCTACAGAGACCTCAGTTGGGCTTCAAATAAATCAAATCGTTCAATTCACGTTTTTATGAAATTAAGATTACTGATTTCGAATTGGTTGATGGTGCAGCTGTCTGAACTGAAGTATACTCGAAGTGTTTTTATTTTAAATAAAATTTGTTGTCACCAGTTTGATTCCCGTCGAATTAACTGTAAAACAAAATTATGATAGTATTTTATACTAAGAAATAAAAAAATGCAATCAAAAAACTATACTATGCCTTGGCGGCAGAATCGAACCCAGGCCAATTGCTTACAAAAATGCATGCGCAGTTTTAGCCACTGAGCTATCGACTGCGCCTTTGGTTTAGCTGACATTTGCATTATATGTCAATTTGTATCCGTTTTTCAGTTTTTGGCTTCTTATTCTCGGGAACGAAATCGAGCGGCGACTTGTAATGGTACAGGGTATTCTAGCATCGAGACACCCGACTGTATGTCCATCTTGTTGATTTTTATTTCCTTGCGATTTATTTGAATTTCCGCATGACTACAAAATTCTGCCAATCACTGAAGTTGCGTCCAAAAAATCAGATGAAACTACGAGAAAATTTTAAACTCTTCTTTGAATGAACCAAACGGTTTTACTCTGTTTTGGTTTCCGAACCCGACGAGAACAATGTTAACGGCATGCAGCATTGGCTTAGACTGTTTCACTCATAATGTTGTAATAATGTTTTAATAACTTGGGATCTTGCTGGTAGAAGTATTGAGTTATTGCCAGAACTGTATGCTATTGGAACATAAATTGGAAATTTAAAATTATTAGGTGAGATTATAAGCCAATCTTTAAATGGCTTGAAGTCTAATTGACAGTTGTATTTAAAAAAAAAAATAAATTTCTATTATTCCATCACAGGGAATAGCTAATTGTAAATCTAAGATATGAAAATCGTGTGGGATTATGTATTTAGTGGTATGTATATCAATTCATGTTAATCCTTTACATTTGATAACTTCTTGACTTTTTCCTTTAAAGGCTATTATGTAAGTATGTATGTCTTGAAAGATATCAGAAGCGTGTTATACCTTATGCCAGGTTACGGTAGTGGCCGGCCACTGCCGGCAGACGCTGCGTGGATTTTCTTCTTGCTTCCAGCTTCACCAGCGGGATTTCCTCCCGCAAAGCTAAGTCGAATTTGTAGCGAACGTCCCGGCCAAGTCAGGACGGCGCGGAGCCTCTCACGAAAATGTCCTTTTGACTTACGATGAGGGTTATACCGCCCGCCTCGGTCGCAAGAGCCCAAATTTTGGTGTACCGCTTCGGCGGCGGGCATGACCGTCGGTCCGATCCGTGACCTTTTCCACCATTTGGCCCCACGGGCGTACCCAGGTCTCGATGCAAAGCTTCATGGTTCCGCTTCCTTTCCAAGGAGTCTCAAGCAGCAGCCCGGGATTGTATGCAACATTTTTGCAGCGATCTTTGGCTGCAGATCATGGGACGGACCTTCAGTCACAATACAGGGAGGGTGGCACTAGTGTGCACCCATCGCCTGGAGTGGTTATTGCAACGCTGCCAGACCCGTGTGGTACACCTGTTTCACAGCACTGGTCAGCAGCTGATCGAGTGATCAGCTCACATGACCGGCACAAATTCATCAACAAAAAGAGAGTGCGGAGACGGAAGTGAAAGTGAAGGGAAAGTTTCGAGAACGAAAAGATCCCCTCTTACCCCTTGCCATCGCTCCTCTCTCCGGATCAGTGGAGCATCAGTGGAGCCCTCCGCGGGCCGCAGGAGCCGGGCCCTGCCGGGTGAGTCCTGAGACTACGCTCCCACTGCTAGCACTTTATACCCTGGGGGCACTACCGCAGCGCGAATTGTCGCCGGAGCTCCCCGCGCGGGTATGCGTGGTAGTGAGCGTGTGTGTATGCGAGTTTGTGGAATCCTACTATTTAATCCTACTACCTAATTTTACTATGAGTTGTACATCTCTAAAGAAATTTCAAATAACACTGAATGCTTTTGCATAGTAGGTAGGTTCAAGTGGTGTGGCCTCAACATAGAGCCCCCAATTAGAGCTGGGCTCCTTTTTGGTACACACCCTCTATTCTCTACTTGTTGTAGCGGTTTGCATTTCATTGCGTGCGATCCAATCGCCCAATATCCTGTGGCGACCGCCGTGAGCCTGCTGATATCCTTTTTGCTGTTGGATAACAGTTCCCTTGTTCGGTTTCTGTCAAAACTCGGCTAACAGTTCTTTGACCTCATGCACTCACTCTTCATTGAGCATTCATTGTTGGCTGTTTGTTTGAAGTGGTAGTTGATCCTTTTCTGGATTAAGCTTAGGAATATCGATATGTCTGTATCAGTGCTAGGCCCTGCCGAGCCTGCTCTTGCAAGTTCGTCTGATTTTTCGTTCCCTGGAATGTCTTTATGTCCCGGAACCCAGGTTACTTGTACCTTATTTTTCTGTGCAAGATTATTAAGCCTTAAAGTTGTTTTCACGGCAGCTAGTTATTGGATGGCTGGTTGACTGTCCAAGTAAATCCATATTTTGGTATCGCTGAGTCCTCGTCGTATTGAATACCTGGCTGCTTCCCTTATGGCGAGCAGCTTAGCCTGGAAAACCGTCCCCGAGTCTGAGGGACTGAATCCCTCCTCAATCCCTCATTGTTCAGCTGAAATCCCAGCCCCTGCGTCACAGCTCATCTTGGAGCCGGTGTAGAGCGATACTCGTCCTCTACGGTTACTCCCCCCCTGTACCAGGGTTCCCTTGTTAGATACGAGGTCATGAATACGTTTCCGAAGTGCATTTTCGTAGTCATGTAGGCTGTTCTCTCGTTTATATCCACGACTACGTGTAGTGCTGTTTCTGTCGACTTGCCTTTTCGGTATGCCTGCTGTGCATCCGAAAAACGGTGTTTCTCTAGTTTCTTCCGGATGTGAACATTCAAGAGTCTCTCTGATGTCTTAAGGACGAAGGATGCGCGGCCTTTCCTAGGATGTGCCTGGTTTCGGTATGAATACGACTTTCGCTTCCCTTCACTGGAGTGGAATGTACGTCAGTCTTATGCAAGCCTTGTATGTGGCTTCTAGCCATCTTCGAATGCTATCCTTGGCTGTTAGTAGCATTGCCGGTATTATGCCGTCCCGGTCCGGGATTTTGTATTTGTTAAAAGAATCAATTGCCCAATGGATTCTCTCCGTGGTAATGATATCTTTCGTTGATGTGCCTACCTGAGAGTTCCTTCTCTTTTCGGCATCCGAATTCTCCCGCAGGTTCCCTGGGTGGTGAGTATCAACTGGTAGTTCCAGTTACTCCTTTATCATCATTGTGGCAGTACCGTCCGGGCTGTTGATAAGGGTAAGGCTTGTATGCCCTTTGGCGACAATCTCACTTTGTCTCGCTGTGTCTTTTACGCCTTCAAATGACTCGCAGTACCTCTGCAATGATTCTTTTTTGGCCTTGTAAATCGCTTTTTTGTATGCCCTCCGTGTATGGTCCCCATTCCCTGGTTCCATTGCTAGTATTAAAGGACTTCCGCTCCCTTCTCCTGAGATCGTGAAGCTCTTTCGTCTACATGATGGGTACTGCTTCCTGAGAATGTAACCTTACATGTCTCTTGGAAGGCATTGTTTAGTATGTTGGTAAGGTCCTCCACATCCTTGTCGAGAGCCTTAGGGGAGGATTGTACCGACAATTTCGCTGAATTAGCTCCAATATGTTTTACGTGGGTTCCTTCTTGGTATCTGCTTGCTTACTCGCACCGCTAAATCAAAGAAAACTTACCTCTAGCTCTCGACCTTGTAACTTCTCTGTTCAATTTGAAAGGTAAGGTCTAACACCTCTTCCCAACCTTGGAAGCTACCCAGCTGGGAAACATGAACGTTGGCGTTGTATAATGTCGTCGATGACCATTTCGTTCCACAACTTGTTGTTGTCCGGCCGACTGAAATTAATCAGCGTTCTCAGTCGAAGCCCAACCGAGCTCAAACCAAGGACCTGATTTCAGCCGCCCTCGCTTGGAGAGTAAAGTCGCACTACCGATGGTGCACACAGTTACGGCAAATGACACTGCAATCTATTAATCGATTTGTGCACCCTATCGACCATACTTGCTCATATATTATTTATTATACTTGTGCATATATTATTTATTTAATTTTTTAGTAATTGCTTTAATTAATATGCTTTCCTTTATCTATATATATATATATAAATGGTGTAAATTGTTGTAATTCTTTCATCAGTTGAGAATGGCTTGACAACTCCTTGTTAACGTATAAAGTAATATTACAGTAATAAAAATATTTCCGGATAAAAGGCACTGAGACCGACCCAATTTGCACAGCTTCGCCCTGCTGAAACACAGCGTGTAACTCGCCTACAGAGACCTCAGCTGCGTTGTTATTGGCCTAATATTTCCTATTTGAGCATTGCAATACAGTTAAGCTTAGGATATCGCTGTCCATGAAGAAATAGTGTTTTTGTTCATTTTCATACAATAGTAGGTGATGTGGTGCTATTCATACTGTAGTAATAATATAGTGTACATATGTTTAGTTTTGTCGAATTTTAAATATGCTGCACTACAGTAAATTTCATAAAATAAAATTGCGCATCAGACTTGGAGTAACAAATCGCCCATTTTGTCTGGTCGCCCCGGCCAACTGTGCTATCATTGTTTTTACCGTTCTGTTAGTCCGCTCTGTTGAAATCTCCTGCGGTGTGTATGGGACCGTGAACCGTTGCCTTATGCCCCATTTCTCCATCGCATGATTTGTTTTCCGTCTCGCGAACTGGACTCCGTTGTCCGATATAACGACTTTCGGGGCTCCGAAACTCGATACTATTCGTTCCCGGAAAAATTCAAATTTCCCTATGCCATCATTAAGGATAAATGTCTCATTCCAGCTCTTTGACACTATTTGCTCGGGTGACTTCTGGCCCGAGTACGTTGTAGTCAAGGAGAACGAGGCACGGAAGAAGAGAAATCGGCCTGCGGGAGTTCAACTGCCCAAGCCGTCACAACCCTCAGTGTCCACTCCTGCACCTTCTGTCCCAAAAAACTAACCTCTTCCCTACTACTTTCCTATCAGAATACTAGGGGCTTACGCAGTAAGCTCTCTAGATTATATTCAGATAGCCTTTCTTTCGCATCCCAGGTGATTGTATTTACAGAAACCTGGTTGAAGCCGGAGATTCTCTGCTCCGAAATTCTTCCATGTAAGTACACTATTTACAGATTAGACCGTCTTCTCCAGCGTGGTGGCGGAGTTTTAATTGCCGTTGACTCCTGCCTCATCTCGGAACGAGTGGTATCTACTGACTTTTTGGACATCGAATTTATATGCGTTAAACTATCTTTCACAGGTAGTTGCATTTATGTAACCTGCTCTAACATCCCTCCATCTTCGGAAGAGTCAATTTATTGGAAACACCTTTCGGCAATTCGGGCAGTTTCCAATAGGCTTTCTGATAGGGACCAATTACACAGTGCGACAAAATTCAACTTGGCGGAGTTTTAATTGCCGTTGACTCCAGCCTCATCTCGGAACGAGTGGTATCTACTGACTTTTTGGACATCGAATTTATATGCGTTAAACTATCTTTCACAGGTAGTTGCATTTATGTAACCTGCTCTAACATCCCTCCATCTTCGGAAGAGTCAATTTATTGGAAACACCTTTCGGCAATTCGGGCAGTTTCCAATAGGCTTTCTGATAGGGACCAATTACACAGTGCGACAAAATTCAACTTTTTTTCTGTTTCTGGAATGAGACAAACCTTTTCCTATAGATTTTTGGACGCTGAATCCAAATTTGTAATCAGAATTTTTCTATCACGTCACATTTCTAATAGACAAATGATATGCAATTGAATAACGAGCGCGCGCGCGCCTTCTCCAGGATGTTACCGCAGCAATATGGGGGGCGCGCGCCCTTATTCAATTGCATATCATTCATCAATTAAAAATGTATCCGGCGAATGACCACTTGGTCATCATTATAGAAGTATTTAGCTTTATTTTGCGAAAAGAACGAAGTTTCTAGCACATCTTAAAACCGAGTTATATTACTGAAAAGTAGGGCAAAAACAACGTTTTTGGCAACTTTAAGCGCGTTTTTTGCAAAAATGTGACGTGATAGAAAAATTATGACTACAGACTCGGATTCAGCGTCCAAAAATCTATAAGAAAAGGTTTATCGCATTCCAGATACAGAAATCGTGTTGCACTGTGTTAGTGGCTTTGGGTGAGTTCAACATACCCGGAGCTCACTGGTCTTCTTATGGGGTGTCTAATGTTCTTCACACTGCGGCACAGCATGACCTCCTAAATGGCTTGCTTGATTTATCCTTATCGCAAGTTAACCATATTTTTAATTCTTTAAACCGCCTACTTGATCTAGGCTTTGTCTCTGATCCTGCAGGTGTAAACCTAATTAGAGTTCCTCCAATGACGCAACCTGAAGATCCTTATCATCCAACTTTCGATGTGACTATCGACACTGGGACAGTTGTAGCTACTACACCTGATAGCAGTTTAAACAGAGTCCGCTGTTTCCGAAAGGCTGACTATCAGAGGCTAAGCACTTTAATAGCAGAATTTGATTGGTCTGATCTTTACACGAGCTCTGACATGGCATCCGCCGATGACATTTTTTACAATGCCATGAACTCATTTTTCTCTTTATGTGTTCCCTTAAGCTACCCGTCGGTCTCTAATAAACCACTTTGGTTTAACAAGGAGCTGACGCGTCTAAAAAACGTAAAATCAAGGCTTTATAATAAATATAAACTCACTGGTTCAAAAACGGCATTCTCATCTTATCTTAGTGCTCGATCTAACTTTACCGTGCTTAACGCTCAGTGTTATAAAAATTATTTGACTCGTTGTAAGGTCCAGTTCACGCAGGACCCTAAACAGTTTTATAACTTTGTTAACTTTAAACGTAAACCCACGTTATACCCTCCCTCGCTGTCATTTAAGAATACTACAGTAAATTCTGATCAAGCAATTGCAAATCTCTTTGCTGAGTTTTTTAAAACGACATATTCGCCCTCAACATCTTCAGATCATACATTTTCTACTGCTATGCCCAGTTCGTCCGCAATCTTCAGTCCTATTTTAAACGAAAGCTCACTTATTCTTGATCTTCAACGTGTTAAGCCAGTTTATTCGCCAGGTCCCGATGGTATACCTGGCTCTGTGCTTAGGTATTGCTCCGAGGCGCTGTGTAACCCCCTTCTTAAATTGTTTACCTTATCTTTAGAATCCTCAGAATTTCCCCTTATTTGGAGGGAATCATTTGTTATTCCTTTCCACAAAAAAGGTAGCAAATCGGATGCCAGTAACTATAGAGGTATCTCTAAGTTATCGGCTATCCCCAAACTTTTCGAGAATGTAATCACTCCTCACTTGCAACATCTATGCAGATCCGTCATTTCTCCATGCCAGCACGGTTTTATGAGGCGAAGATCAACCACGACCAATCTTCTGGAACTTACCTCTTTCGTTATTAGGGGCTTCCAACAAAACCTTTAAACCGATGTTATTTACACGGACTTTAGTAAAGCTTTCGACTCGGTTAATCATTCTCTTCTGGTTAGGAAACTTGATTCAATGGGGTTTCCTAGTGATCTTCTTGAATGGATTTCGAGTTATCTAAGTGATAGGACCCAAAAGGTTCTGTTCAGAAACGTTCAATCCAATAGCCTCAGGGTCACATCTGGCGTCCCACAGGGTAGCCACCTTGGACCACTTCTATTCACATTGTTTATCAATGATTTGCCGCAGGTTCTAACCAATTTCAGAGTACTTATGTACGCTGATGACGTTAAACTTTGCTTGCAGTATAGGGACAGTTCTTGCCAATCAGACCTACAATCGGATCTTGATAACTTCCAAGCATGGTGTCGTGCTAACGATTTACATCTCAACAGCTCAAAATGCAAACTGATGACATTTTCACGTGTTACTCCCCTGCTTGCAACCTATATGCTTAACGACTGCTCTTTGGAAAGAATTACTATTGTTGATGAGTTGATGATCTGGGTGTCCGCCTGGATCCTAAACTTTCGTTCTCTAAACATATTTCTTGTATGGTTAACAAAACCAGAGGCATGCTGGGATTCATTAAAAGGTGGGCGAAGGAATTCGATTCTCCTTATGTAACGAAGATTCTCTTTACTTCGTTGGTTCGCCCTATATTGGAGTAAGGCTCGTGCGTCTGGAGTCCTCAATTTGGAGTCCATAGTAGCCGCATTGAATCTGTCCAAAAGAACTTTTTGCTTTTTGCCCTTCATGGCCTACCGTGGGATGCAAACCTTAGATTACCGTCTTACGCTAGTAGACTTCTCCTACTTAATCTACCTTCTTTAGCTAACCGTATGACGATGCTTGGCGTCGTCTTTTTACGTAAACTTATCCACGGTGATGTGGAGAGCCCTACCTTCTAGGCCAGCTCAATTTCCATGTTCCCCGTCTTTCATCTAGAACTTTTATACCACTAGTAGTTAACCACTGTAGGCGTGAGTTTGAAGTACATGAGCCCTTTAGGGTTTTATGTACTGATTACAATCGTCTTTTTAGTAGCATTGAAGGCATTGAAAGCCTTCAAAAACTAAAAACTGTATTGCTTGTAGTACTATACCGTAGTGTATCCTAATTTTTCCTCGTTCTATTCTATTTTTTTCTTCTCTCGCGTCTATCTAGTACGCGCTTCGTGCCGTACGTCACACGGCTGCGCCCCTCGGTCGGTTGGGCATGAGGTGGGCGTATGACCCCACGCGAAAAAAAAAAAAAAAATACCCTTAGGAACGCCTTTCCCGTTGCTTGTCGGATTGCCGCGAACTCCACCCATTTTAAGAACTTATCCACAATCACGAGTAAGATGGTATTCCCGTGTGTGGATCGTGGAAGCGGCCCAACAAAGTCCACGCAAACCGTTTCTCCTGGTGCCTCCGCCACTCGAGTCAGCATTTTAGTTGCTGCCTTCTGCTGTTCCACCTTGTACTTCTGACATCTTCCACACGATCTTACAAACTTCTTTGCCTCCCTGAGGCCTTGGTACGTCTTCCTGCTGATCACACTCATTGATGCCCCTGTGTCTATTATTCCTTTTGCCGTTTGCTCTCCAGATCCCGCCACCGCTATGATCTGGAATCCGTTGTTTTTTGCTGTCTCTATCCTTTTTCCCTTCTTTGCTTCCTTTGGGCTGTCCATCTCGTTGCTTTTCGTTGTAATCACACTTACTAGTTCTCTTGTAGGACTTTTCTGTCTTTCCGTCAAGAGCGTCAATTTTTGTTTCACACGCTCCGACCTCAGCTCGTCGTGGCCTCTCTAGTCGTGACCCGCTGTTTCCTGAGGAAAGAAATTATGCGGACCGAAATCGCAAGACTTTGTAAGAGAATATGATCGGACTCGCCAGAGAGATTTTTGGTGGACTCAAAAGTCATCGCCAGAGAGATGTTTGTCGGACCCGAAAGCTATCTTAAAGAAGAGGTCTGTTGGACTTGAAAGACTTCGCCAGAGAATGTTATTGGACTTGAAAGTCTTCGCAGGAGAAATGTTTGTCGGACTCGAAAGTCTTTGAAGAGAGAAATGCTTTTTGGGCTTTTTGGGACCGAACCGTTTCCGCGCCTTGAAAGTCTTTGGGAAGGCCGAGACAGAATAACTTTAAAATCTAAGCTAAAACGTATGTCACAAACCAGATCGAAGAGCCCGGTCTGCACCAAAAAAGAATTCACTTGCTGACTACTACGAATTGTGCTACGAAGGCTTACCTCTTCCAATCGCTGACAATCCAAAAACCCAAACATCCCGCCCCTTTGCAATCACTCGGGTTACAACAGGTCCTTCGTCGTCACGGCTTTAAGAAGCCCGGCTGCATAATGCGCGGATTCATGTCCGCGCCCAGGACCACGGAGATTATCGCTGGTACATAAGAGCGTTCGTCGGCCCAAGTAATGCCCCGGAAGTGGGCCCGCACCGCCGCGCTCAGCTCTGGGGTTGGAGTGCGAATGCAGCTGGAGCAGTAACGGTTCGCGAGATCTGCCTTCTCGGTACTGGCGGATCCCATTGCAGACTAGGCAACGGTAAGACTGGGCACCTTGAGTACATCTGCTCTCTAGTGCGTGAGCGCTGCGTGGACGTGGAGTCATCATGCTGAATATGACTGGCGAAAATATTATGGAGAAAAAAAAATGTAACTAGTACTGGTGCGAATTACGACTTGAAACTCTGATCAAAGCTACGAGACAGCACAGTGGACAGGAACATTGGAGTGAAAGAATGCGTGAATATTCCCTCCGAAGGACTACCTCTGCAACGACGAAAGGAATGGTCGCCTTGCTATTAGACGTCCATTTCCTATTTGGGGTCTACTCAAATTATGCGAAACATCGTCTGGAACCCAAAGTATCGTCACTTCATCGAATCGTCAGTTCAGCTTGTAAGACAGGGCCCGCGTGAAGCATGTACTTTCCGTTTACGGAAAGTCTAGAAGCATTAAAGACCACCAGGTGATTGTGCTTTTTGGCCTGAAAACAGCATGATATGGGAAAAAGTTGGTGGCGGAAGTGGTCGTCGGAGAAATCTCGACTATGGGGCTTAAGTCGAAGTATTCCTGGATCACCGTGTCGTACGGGGCCTTTAGGAGAGATCCCTCTCCAGGTGCTGTTCATTACGCAGGACCTGAGCAAGGGCGAAGGATCGTGAAAACGCTAGATCGGAACTCTTCTGCTCCGGGTCGAGTAAAAGGAGCGTCACCACGTACTTGCCTCAATCTCTCCTCGTCGTCTGGAAAATTTTTGTTTGCAGAGTAAATCGGATTTCAGGCCGATCTATGTGGGCACAGCTGGTTTCGGGCAACTCGTGTGGATAAGGCGGACACAGTGCAGGGGGTGGCTGAAGACAATGGACCCACCCAAAAATTTCCTTTGACCGAGAAGCGACCCGTAGATTTTAGCTTTAGAGTGCCGAGGAGAATGGACTGGAGAATGTCGGCTCCTGTTAAAACATCGACTTGGGACCTCTCAAAGAACTTGAGATCTGCCAGGGGAAATTCTGATAGCCCCTTGCGAAGATTTCGTGGAATTGGAAACGAGGGTAAATCCCCGACCAGAGTGCTGAAAAACATAAGCCAAGAACCAATATTGTCACAACTTGAACAATTCCCGAAACTAATTCACACCGGCTGACCAATATTAATTATGCCTTGCAAAATTTTTCGCGGAGTAATTGCACCCCAAAATATGTGTACAAGTTATCTCCCGTGTACACTGAAAGAAAAAGGGTCGTCTTTTATGATTCTGTGCATTCTTAAAGTTAATTCTTAATATTATATAAATACGAAAATTCTATAAATAAGATTTTTATGGTTTATTCAAACACAAAATAAGATTTAAGATTTAAATTTTTTAAGAATTCTTTAAGAAAAAAGCTTTAAAGCTTTACCAAGTGTTCTTAAAACAATACGAAAAAAATTCTCAAAAGAAGACCGAAATATGCTAACGTTACTTTTTTAAACGAATGGTCACGATTTTATGACAAAAATTCTTGTTTTTTCTATCAGTGTATGTGTATATATACGGATGGAACATATTTGTAGAATTTTGAAGAATAGGCGTAGAAATGCTCAAACTACCGTTGTGTTAGAAAAAATCGGACTCGGAGTTGACACGGAAAATAAATCTTACAGCGGAGCAAACGAAATGTAATGTTCGGATCACTGCTGAAGATCGGCAATGAGAAAAAAACGGAAGAGTGTCGTACTTATCTTTAAGCGGAACAACGAGGAGACTGCTGGTAGTTGGAAGCTGGATGAAAAACCAATACCATGCTAGATGGACCAAAATATACAGAAAAGAAAGATGTAGACAGAGAAAAATCCCACGAAGCGAACGGAGGTACCCGGAGTCGGTTCGATTTAAGAAGTTGGAGCGTGCAGCTTTATTCTAGGTCATACATGTAGGTAAATTAAGCCTAGACATTAAACAGAGCAGGCCGCTCCATTCAGCTAAAGCGAGAGCGGGAGATCGCAGTAGCAGCCCGCGCAGTTCGGAACCTTAGAGCGCACAGGAAACCGAGCGCGGAAAGAGGAGAGCGCGGGCGCGGTCGTAATGCTCGGTGAGCCGAGGCGGCACAGTTGGCCCCTCACCTAAACATTCCTTTTACTGCAATGACTGGGGATCATGCCTCGTTACTCCCAAAGGAAAACAACTGTATAACGCACTTATAAATGCTGGCCAAAAATTTAACTACCATTCCTCTGGTAGCCCCATATATTGGCCAGCAGATCCAAGAAACATACCAGATCTAATTGATTTTATGGTCACAAGAAACATCTCTTGCAATTTGATAAGCACCATTACCATTTCGGATCTTTCATCTGACCACTCGCCATACAATGAAAAACTCTGTGCCAACCCAAATCATCTCGCACGGGGCTAGATTCGGGTTTCCAACCCAACCATAATTTGTCAGAGGCATTTTAATCTGTACACTAATTGTTAATCTTAAAAAGGAGAAAATTCAATAAATAAAAGCAAAGCATCTATAAAAAAAAACCGGTATATACTTTTCCAATATTTTTCGAAGCGCTGAAAAACTTTTCCTTAAGTCAGGTTATATCATATACTGCTACAGGAACGATTGGTTAAAAAGTAAAATTTAGTATAAAACAATATTTGTTTTTCAAGATATCTTAACCAATCTTACAGATTATGTATTAGTGCAGGGTTATACACCCTAACCAAATTTGGTTAAAATCAGAGAGCTTATAGCTCCCAGACAAACGGATGGTTCAACTTTTAATAGTAGTGTAAATACACACATGTAAAAATAACTTATTCAAGGGATTATCAAACTAAATAAAAAGAATAGGTAAATGAAAAAAAAAATTTTTAATTTTACGATATCAAAACTGAAGAAGTTATGGAGTTAAGCTAGGATGCTATTGACGAGCCAGGATAAATACTCTGCTGCCCAGGGCCCTTCACAGGCAGGACAGGCAGGAAGTTGGCCGTAATGGCCGGAGTTGGGTTTGGGGTTCCCTCGCAACCCCCAACTGGCTGGCATCGATCCCGTTCTCCGGGTATCGAAGCCTCGACAGCAAGTTACCTCGCGTGCGTGTTCGCCGAAGGCAAAGCCACCGTCATCCAGCAGCGTGCTCCTCGGCTCGGGAGGCCAGTTCGGGGAAAGTTCGGCCGGCCTTGGGGCTGGCCCCCCGGCATCTGGATGCCGGTATACAGGTTCGGCGACCCGTCAAACTGGAGGTAGCCCACTGTGTGTGGAGGAAATCCTGGAGCCGACGCGGCCGGGAGGAGGATGGGAAGAAGAGGTGAAGGGAAGCTGACAGGAAAATATTTAACGAATGTTACAGTGTGGTTATTTTTCCTACATTAGTCGGGTTTTTACTAGTATTTTACAAATACTCCCTATTTTCTGCATTTCCTAATATAGCTAAGTGCAATTTTTCCTACTTTCACACCACGTCTAGTCTATCCCCAAAGGGGATAGGCGTTCACCACGAGATCTCGCCTATCCACAGTGGCGAGACTTCCGTGGGTATTCTTGCGGCCTCCCGCCGCGTATCCTGTTTCGGATCCGCGTCCACGCCCGCGTCCGTGTTATTTCCACTGGTACTTGTTACCTTGGCAAACTTCTGCCGCGGCTGTACGTACTGGATCGTTTCGCCTGTGTACGTCTGCTTAGTTTCAACTCCCAAATCCGACTCTTCGATCGAAGGCAGTCCTCTTTCACCGATCCCGTCGCACCAGTGTGCTTTGTGGCCTTTGGTTGACACGAAGCATATTGTTTTGCTTGCCTGGCGACGTCGTGCTACGGCTCTTATGGCACCTCGTGCCTGGCATTGCTGCACGAGTAACTTTCCATCGCCAATGCCGGTGTTTGGCGGCCTTTCGGCACTGTTGCTAAAGGCTTTTTCGTTGTGGTTTGGCTTATTGGGTTAACTGCTGCTGCCGGTGATTTCGGCCTCGGTCGCTGCCACTGCTTTATCGAGCGCGGGTTCTGCTGGCGCTGCTTTGCTTCTCTCGGTTTTTGTTGTCTGCTGTTCGGTTGGCTCTGCGAATGTGGGCTCTGCCGTTGTTCGTGTGTGCGCCGGTGTGAGCTCTATGTTGTAGGCTTTCTTTTACTTTGCTGTTGGGTTTTTTTTTGTAATATTTGCTTATAGAAAAGAAAGATGTAGACAGAGAAAAATCCCACGAAGCGAACGGAGGTACCCGGAGTCGGTTCGATTTAAGAAGTTGGAGCGTGCAGCTTTATTCTAGGTCATACATGTAGGTAATTTAAGCCTAGACATTAAACAGAGCAGGCCGCTCCATTCAGCTAAAGCGAGAGCGGGAGATCGCAGTAGCAGCCCGCGCAGTTCGGAACCTTAGAGCGCACAGGAAACCGAGCGCGGAAAGAGGAGAGCGCGGGCGCGGTCGTAATGCTCGGTGAGCCGAGGCGGCACAGTTGGCCCCTCACCTAAACATTCCTTTTACTGCAATGACTGGGGATCATGCCTCGTTACTCCCAAAGGAAAACAACTGTATAACGCACTTATAAATGCTGGCCAAAAATTTAACTACCATTCCTCTGGTAGCCCCATATATTGGCCAGCAGATCCAAGAAACATACCAGATCTAATTGATTTTATGGTCACAAGAAACATCTCTTGCAATTTGATAAGCACCATTACCATTTCGGATCTTTCATCTGACCACTCGCCATACAATGAAAAACTCTGTGCCAACCCAAATCATCTCGCACGGGGCTAGATTCGGGTTTCCAACCCAACCATAATTTGTCAGAGGCATTTTAATCTGTACACTAATTGTTAATCTTAAAAAGGAGAATATTCAATAAATAAAAGCAAAGCATCTATAAAAAAAAACCGGTATATACTTTTCCAATATTTTTCGAAGCGCTGAAAAACTTTTCCTTAAGTCAGGTTATATCATATACTGCTACAGGAACGATTGGTTAAAAAGTAAAATTTAGTATAAAACAATATTTGTTTTTCAAGATATCTTAACCAATCTTACAGATTATGTATTAGTGCAGGGTTATACACCCTAACCAAATTTGGTTAAAATCAGAGAGCTTATAGCTCCCAGACAAACGGATGGTTCAACTTTTAATAGTAGTGTAAATACACACATGTAAAAATAACTTATTCAAGGGATTATCAAACTAAATAAAAAGAATAGGTAAATGAAAAAAAAATTTTTTAATTTTACGATATCAAAACTGAAGAAGTTATGGAGTTAAGCTAGGATGCTATTGACGAGCCAGGATAAATACTCTGCTGCCCAGGGCCCTTCACAGGCAGGACAGGCAGGAAGTTGGCCGTAATGGCCGGAGTTGGGTTTGGGGTTCCCTCGCAACCCCCAACTGGCTGGCATCGATC
The DNA here is from genome assembly GCA_035046345.1 of Drosophila birchii. Taxonomy (NCBI): domain Eukaryota; kingdom Metazoa; phylum Arthropoda; class Insecta; order Diptera; family Drosophilidae; genus Drosophila; species Drosophila birchii. The sequence goes on along the minus strand of JAWNOA010000088.1, from coordinate 165,345 downwards.
CCGTTCTCCGGGTATCGAAGCCTCGACAGCAAGTTACCTCGCGTGCGTGTTCGCCGAAGGCAAAGCCACCGTCATCCAGCAGCGTGCTCCTCGGCTCGGGAGGCCAGTTCGGGGAAAGTTCGGCCGGCCTTGGGGCTGGCCCCCCGGCATCTGGATGCCGGTATACAGGTTCGGCGACCCGTCAAACTGGAGGTAGCCCACTGTGTGTGGAGGAAATCCTGGAGCCGACGCGGCCGGGAGGAGGATGGGAAGAAGAGGTGAAGGGAAGCTGACAGGAAAATATTTAACGAATGTTACAGTGTGGTTATTTTTCCTACATTAGTCGGGTTTTTACTAGTATTTTACAAATACTCCCTATTTTCTGCATTTCCTAATATAGCTAAGTGCAATTTTTCCTACTTTCACACCACGTCTAGTCTATCCCCAAAGGGGATAGGCGTTCACCACGAGATCTCGCCTATCCACAGTGGCGAGACTTCCGTGGGTATTCTTGCGGCCTCCCGCCGCGTATCCTGTTTCGGATCCGCGTCCACGCCCGCGTCCGTGTTATTTCCACTGGTACTTGTTACCTTGGCAAACTTCTGCCGCGGCTGTACGTACTGGATCGTTTCGCCTGTGTACGTCTGCTTAGTTTCAACTCCCAAATCCGACTCTTCGATCGAAGGCAGTCCTCTTTCACCGATCCCGTCGCACCAGTGTGCTTTGTGGCCTTTGGTTGACACGAAGCATATTGTTTTGCTTGCCTGGCGACGTCGTGCTACGGCTCTTATGGCACCTCGTGCCTGGCATTGCTGCACGAGTAACTTTCCATCGCCAATGCCGGTGTTTGGCGGCCTTTCGGCACTGTTGCTAAAGGCTTTTTCGTTGTGGTTTGGCTTATTGGGTTAACTGCTGCTGCCGGTGATTTCGGCCTCGGTCGCTGCCACTGCTTTATCGAGCGCGGGTTCTGCTGGCGCTGCTTTGCTTCTCTCGGTTTTTGTTGTCTGCTGTTCGGTTGGCTCTGCGAATGTGGGCTCTGCCGTTGTTCGTGTGTGCGCCGGTGTGAGCTCTATGTTGTAGGCTTTCTTTTACTTTGCTGTTGGGTTTTTTTTTGTAATATTTGCTTATAGAAAAGAAAGATGTAGACAGAGAAAAATCCCACGAAGCGAACGGAGGTACCCGGAGTCGGTTCGATTTAAGAAGTTGGAGCGTGCAGCTTTATTCTAGGTCATACATGTAGGTAATTTAAGCCTAGACATTAAACAGAGCAGGCCGCTCCATTCAGCTAAAGCGAGAGCGGGAGATCGCAGTAGCAGCCCGCGCAGTTCGGAACCTTAGAGCGCACAGGAAACCGAGCGCGGAAAGAGGAGAGCGCGGGCGCGGTCGTAATGCTCGGTGAGCCGAGGCGGCACAGTTGGCCCCTCACCTAAACATTCCTTTTACTGCAATGACTGGGGATCATGCCTCGTTACTCCCAAAGGAAAACAACTGTATAACGCACTTATAAATGCTGGCCAAAAATTTAACTACCATTCCTCTGGTAGCCCCATATATTGGCCAGCAGATCCAAGAAACATACCAGATCTAATTGATTTTATGGTCACAAGAAACATCTCTTGCAATTTGATAAGCACCATTACCATTTCGGATCTTTCATCTGACCACTCGCCATACAATGAAAAACTCTGTGCCAACCCAAATCATCTCGCACGGGGCTAGATTCGGGTTTCCAACCCAACCATAATTTGTCAGAGGCATTTTAATCTGTACACTAATTGTTAATCTTAAAAAGGAGAATATTCAATAAATAAAAGCAAAGCATCTATAAAAAAAAACCGGTATATACTTTTCCAATATTTTTCGAAGCGCTGAAAAACTTTTCCTTAAGTCAGGTTATATCATATACTGCTACAGGAACGATTGGTTAAAAAGTAAAATTTAGTATAAAACAATATTTGTTTTTCAAGATATCTTAACCAATCTTACAGATTATGTATTAGTGCAGGGTTATACACCCTAACCAAATTTGGTTAAAATCAGAGAGCTTATAGCTCCCAGACAAACGGATGGTTCAACTTTTAATAGTAGTGTAAATACACACATGTAAAAATAACTTATTCAAGGGATTATCAAACTAAATAAAAAGAATAGGTAAATGAAAAAAAAATTTTTTAATTTTACGATATCAAAACTGAAGAAGTTATGGAGTTAAGCTAGGATGCTATTGACGAGCCAGGATAAATACTCTGCTGCCCAGGGCCCTTCACAGGCAGGACAGGCAGGAAGTTGGCCGTAATGGCCGGAGTTGGGTTTGGGGTTCCCTCGCAACCCCCAACTGGCTGGCATCGATCCCGTTCTCCGGGTATCGAAGCCTCGACAGCAAGTTACCTCGCGTGCGTGTTCGCCGAAGGCAAAGCCACCGTCATCCAGCAGCGTGCTCCTCGGCTCGGGAGGCCAGTTCGGGGAAAGTTCGGCCGGCCTTGGGGCTGGCCCCCCGGCATCTGGATGCCGGTATACAGGTTCGGCGACCCGTCAAACTGGAGGTAGCCCACTGTGTGTGGAGGAAATCCTGGAGCCGACGCGGCCGGGAGGAGGATGGGAAGAAGAGGTGAAGGGAAGCTGACAGGAAAATATTTAACGAATGTTACAGTGTGGTTATTTTTCCTACATTAGTCGGGTTTTTACTAGTATTTTACAAATACTCCCTATTTTCTGCATTTCCTAATATAGCTAAGTGCAATTTTTCCTACTTTCACACCACGTCTAGTCTATCCCCAAAGGGGATAGGCGTTCACCACGAGATCTCGCCTATCCACAGTGGCGAGACTTCCGTGGGTATTCTTGCGGCCTCCCGCCGCGTATCCTGTTTCGGATCCGCGTCCACGCCCGCGTCCGTGTTATTTCCACTGGTACTTGTTACCTTGGCAAACTTCTGCCGCGGCTGTACGTACTGGATCGTTTCGCCTGTGTACGTCTGCTTAGTTTCAACTCCCAAATCCGACTCTTCGATCGAAGGACAGAGGGGCCTTCGGCAGTCCTCTTTCACCGATCCCGTCGCACCAGTGTGCTTTGTGGCCTTTGGTTGACACGAAGCATATTGTTTTGCTTGCCTGGCGACGTCGTGCTACGGCTCTTATGGCACCTCGTGCCTGGCATTGCTGCACGAGTAACTTTCCATCGCCAATGCCGGTGTTTGGCGGCCTTTCGGCACTGTTGCTAAAGGCTTTTTCGTTGTGGTTTGGCTTATTGGGTTAACTGCTGCTGCCGGTGATTTCGGCCTCGGTCGCTGCCACTGCTTTATCGAGCGCGGGTTCTGCTGGCGCTGCTTTGCTTCTCTCGGTTTTTGTTGTCTGCTGTTCGGTTGGCTCTGCGAATGTGGGCTCTGCCGTTGTTCGTGTGTGCGCCGGTGTGAGCTCTATGTTGTAGGCTTTCTTTTACTTTGCTGTTGGGTTTTTTTTTGTAATATTTGCTTATAGCAAATCCCTAGATAGCTAGGGATTTTTACATTTAAACATTTAAACATTGTGACATGATAGGGCAAGGGCCCACACTACGCAGTGGAAGGTCGCTTTGCCCGTCCTCTCCTTTCTCGCCCTCTCCAGCGCCTTCATCAGCTTCGGCAAGAACTCAACGACGGCGTCTCAGATCTTTTGATCTGCCAGCATCAGCGACTCCAACGTTATCGGTTTGATCTCCGTCCCTGGTGCTGCCTCCAGCTCATTCCTCCCTTCGTTGAACCGGCAGTACTCAATTATCCCGGATCCGCACTCCGGGCAGCCGTCCTCCTTTTCGTGGCCAAACCTGTACGTCGATTTGATCCTTGGCGCTAAGGATATCGTTTCGATCGCCACAGCCAACACCGCGCCGCGTACAGCAACTGGGAGGATACCACGCTTGCCAGCAGCTTCCTAGTGGAGTTCTTGGGCCCTCTGGTGTTTGATAACATCTGAGCTAGCGCTTCTACGGTCCCGCTGACCTTTTTTTCGCGTACTCGAAGTGCTCGTTGAACGAGAGCCGTGCGTCGAGTAGGACGCTGAGGTATTTAATACACCTCTGCGATCTTACCAAAGCTCCGCCGACGCAGACTTTTGCCGTTACCACCACTTTCCTGCTCGAGATGAGGACCGCTGAGACTTCGTATACTCTGGAACCCATGTCCGTGTCAACGGTAGGCACCCTCTCGCTGAAATAGGTCCTCACTATCTCCAGCTCAGAGCAGCAAGAGACTCCAGCGTGCGGTTCAATTCTGCGGTGTTAAAGGCGTTCCTTATGTCTAGCGTGACCACTAGACAATAGCTCTTGGAGCCGCCTTTCCACCTCGCTCTCTTAATCGTCTCCCCTGCTATCTCCTTCATCGTCTCCACTGCGTCCAGCGTCGACCTCCCCTTCCTGAAGCCGAATTGGCTCGGAGAGTGGCCCTCGACCTCCTTGATAGCTGGGTTTAGTGCAGCTGCCTATCTGCTTTTCGAACACTTTGCCAGTGGTATCGGTCCGTAGGACGATGGTTTCCCGGGAGGCTTACCCGGCTTGGCGAGTAGCAGTAGCTTCCGCTAGGCATTTGAGTATAGCGATGCTTACTCCTTCGGGTGGAGTGCAATAGCTAGATTCAGGGCCCTATGGGGCACTGCGTCCGGGCCCGGCGCCTTCTCGGGGCGAACTTTCCTACCTGTCCTGGTCACCTCATCCTCTCCTCTGCGAAACAGCGCATGCACAATGACGTCCAAAACTACCTGGTCCGAAGGAGTTGAACTGCCCGCTTTCAGTCCCTTGACCTCTGTAGACACCTCCCCAGGGATAAATTTCCGCCTCGCCGCAGAAAACATTTTTGCTTAGCATCCCCTATGGCTGTTTTGAAGGCTTTCCTCGCCGCTTTGTAGACCTCATTGTGCTCGGTGACTCGAATTTTCGCCGGGCATGCAAGAACGCGTCGCTCCACCAGTAGACTGGCCTCTGGTACCTCCGACACGTCCCTCTCCGACGCATACTTGCAAGCTTCTACGGTCGCACGCGGGCTTCAGGAGAGATGCCATCCGTTTAGCTATTCCGCTGGCTACACAGGCCGTTTCGGCTGTCATGCCCTCCAGCGCGCTGGCAAAAGCCTGCGTACACAACGTGTTCGGTCGGTACGCCTTGGTCGGAAGTTGCACCGTGCGTGTGTCTCCCGCAGGCTCACCTACTGCACAGAAAGTACCCTCGTGGTCGCTCCCTGTGAAGGCGTCACTGATTCCCCATCTGGCATTCTTGGAAATCGCACTGCTCACCAGTGTCAAGTCGATGAACGAGGCTGCTCCTGGTCTGAAAAATGTGTGCCGCGCTCCTTCGTTCAGTAGCACTACGTCCGTCAAAACGAACGCCTCCAGGACCGCTCGTCCTCTGGCGTTCGTTGAGGAAGATCCCCATTCCTCTGCCCAAGCTTTAAAGTCGGCTCTGACTATTACGTTCGGTCCCCACGCAGATCGCAGCTCAGGTCATCCAGGATCTGGCAGAACGCCCCTAGCGATAGTCTTGGCACCAGGTAGCAGCTGCAAACCCGGTAGCCGGTACATCCACCGTTATCTCGCGCACCCTCTGCAGCAGCATTTCTTACGCCGCTCTGCAGTGATTTAGGTTGAGTTGAATGCATGAACCGCCGCTTTTGCCCCGCTGCTACTGCTGCCGAGTCGCTGGTTGGTCAATCTGGGACCCCCAGGCTCCTTGCACCATGCTGCTGCCCTGTGCCCTGATTCGCCGCACTTAATACAGCAGCCGCTCCTGTCCACGAGGCTCTTGCATCGGATGGCGATGTGCCCGAGCTCTAGGCACCTGAAGCAGCGTGGGGGACACTCGCGCTCCCGCACCCTGCATCTCGACCACCCTATGCGGATTTCGCCTCGCTTTCGCCATAGAGCATGGCAGGCTTATTACAGCCGTTTTTGACTCCCCGTACCCTGGGCAGAGGCTCCAGTCTTTGACCACTTCTTCACTGAGCTGGTACTGCTTTGTGAAAGCAGCACGAATCTCACTATCTGTCGTGATGGCGTCCAGGTTCCGGACTTCGAACACGGCGACTTTCAAGTCCTCCGTTAAGACCTGCACTTCCGCCGCGTCGCCCAGGACCCGAGCAATTGTATCCCTCATGGACTCTGCGATCTCAGTACTGCCCTTGGCTACCTTTAAGAGCAGGTTGCCCTTTGCCGTTCGGCGCACTTTGTTGACTGCCCCTCCGAGGTCTTTCCCTTCGCGTGACCAGCGCTAAGATTTCGCTGAATGGCCTTCCTGGTGCCTCCACTACCACCGCCTGTTCTGCTTCCTCTTGTTGACTGCCGTGCTTCATGGGATGTCGGTAGTCCCGGTAACGGCCTCGGCGGGACTTGTCGACCTCTCTCGCCGTTGCTCCAGCATCCGCGGCCGCTCTGGAGGAGCTGAACGAGGTTTTTGGGCACCATTTTTTGGCGCTGCTGGTGCCGCTGCTGCTTTGTTGGGAGTCTGCGTGGGGGCTTCTGTGCTCCCGACTAAGCCGTCTGGTTGGCTGAGTCTTCGCCAAGGGTCCGTCTGGGCTGACCGGTTTCTCTTCGGCACTGCCCCTAGCTCACCACAGTCCTCTTGTCCGCTATGCTCTGCGCGCATTACCAGCATATGCTACCCGGTGCTCCCGGTATCTCAGGCTCCTCTGCGGCCGGCTGCTCGATTTCGGACTTGAGCCTCCGCATCTTCTCCTCGGCGGTGTAGAAGGCGTGAGGGGTGGGGAGCGCGCTATCAGGATGCTTTTTCTAAAAGCGGCTGGGTCGCCATTGCTCGATTGATCTTCCTGGCTTGGTGCATTACCTAACGTGGCGGCTAAGTCAGCCACCGCCACGAGAGGGTGTGTTGAAGTGTAAGGTACGGGTAGATTTCTACTTTTGTGCCTGCTACCTGGAATAGTGTCATTGTTCGCAGACATTCCAGTTTTTTTTGCATTGTCGCCCAATGCTAGGCCACATTTTATACCTTCTGCTAGCTTACTACCACTGCCGACCACTGTGGCTCAGACGCAGACCACGCAGTCGCCCAATATGGACAGACGCTGCATGGATTTTCTCGCAGCTTCCCGGTACGCCAGCTGTGCCTGCGAACTTCTCGGCCGGGTCAGGAAGGGGCTGAGCCTCCTACGACGACCGAATATTTCCCTCCGGCTTGGCTACGATGGAGGTTATACCGCCCCGTTCCGGTCGCCAAAGTCTATTTCCGTTGGCCCCGCTGGCGTACCTGAACTCGATGGGAAGCGGCAGGATTCCGCCTCCTTGCCAAGGAATATCCGGCCGCAGCCCGGGAATGTATGCTAAATTTTCTGCAGCGATCGTTGGCTGCAGCTCGTAGCACGGAATTTCTGCCCCGGTACAGGGAGGGTGGCGCCAGTGTGCACCTAGCTCAAGGAGCGATTCCTACAGCGCTCACAGACCCGTGTGATGCAGCTGTTTCACAGTTTTAGACAGCTGTTTCACAACACTGGACAACAGCTGATATGACCGGCACAATATGTGGGGGCGTCCACATTCGCTCAAATCAAGAGAGCGGAGTAGAGGTGGAGAACTATCGATGGAACTATCTATACTATTGATTAATCGTGCCCCCATCGATAGCAACAGGCACGTTCGATAGTGACCCAACTACTATCGATGGTGCCATCGAGAGTTTTCGTCGGTTTTTTGTGTAAAAAACATTAATAAAACAATAATTAACAAACATCAAACAATAATCAACATAATCAATATGGATCGCTTTTAAAATAATGGTATGTATTTCCCTCACTTAGTGCTTCAAGCACAGACAATCAGGACTGCGATTGCACAAGCACGTCCGTTGAATCGGAAAGAACATTTTGCATGGCAGGCCAAATTGTTTCAGACAGGCGAAACCAGCTCAAGGATAAAATGTAACACTCTTTTATTTCTAAACCAAAACTTTTGGTTAAAATAAATAAATAAACAAATTTTACCTAATTTTTGTAATTTCGGGCGATAGTATCGACGACTATCGAGTGTACTATCGATGGTACTATTGACACTATCAATGGTTAAAAAAACACTATCGTCGACTATCCCACTATCGATAGTTTTCCACCTTTAGAGCGGAGACAGAAGAGTAAGCAAAAGAGAAAGTTTCGGGGACGAAAGGATCCCCTCTTATCCTGGCCATCGCCCCTTCCCCGAACGCATAGGAGCCCTCCGCGGGCCGCAGGAGCCGAGCCTCGACGGGTGAGTCCTGAGACTACGCTCCGCATGCATCCTTACTACTACCAGCATTTTTTACCCTAGGGGGCACTCCGTGTCGACGGAGCTCCCCGCGCGGGCATCCGTTCGCCGCGACGTCACACACAAGTGAAGTTGCTGTTGCGTTGTTGCTGTTGTGTGCCTTAGAATGCCGCTGTGGGCCTATGTTAAGTCTACTGCTGGCATGGGTTGTCGCTGTGGTCTTATAATTACAGATGCCGCTGGTGGCTCTTAATATGGACGTTGATGCAGTACGGTCAGTACAAGTGTCCCTTATGAAACCAAGCACGTGCCTGTTAGGGTTAGCTTTTAGTAGACGCGATGGAAAATATAGAAAAGAATACGAGGAAATAAACTACCGGCGTGCTGCCTGAATGTTTGCTTGCATGCAAACTAAGTGGGTTTTTTTTCGCGCGAGCCCCACGCCCACTTCCCGCCCAACCGACCGAGGGGTGCAGCCGTGTAACGTACGGCTCGAGACGAGTGCTAGTAAGACGAGAGAGTAGAAAAAATTAGAATAGAACGAGAAAAAAATTAGGATACACTACGGGCACTACAGTTTTTAGTTTTTTAAGGCTTTCAATGCCCTCAACACTACTACAAAGACGATTGTAATCAATACCCAATCATCATTATCTTTCTCGCTTCCGAATGAACGGTCGTGTTGTTTTCTTGCGCACTCGTTTTTGTAAAATTCTTTACGTTAAAACCGCCGGGGTTTGTTTAAAACTTTTACTTTGTGTTCTATATACATAGTTCCCGTTCACTTCGCGTGTGCATGCAACTTTATCAACTTTATTAATTTATTTAATACCTTTATTTTACAACTTAAGTGGGCTGCCAGTGTTTGCAATTCTTGTGTTTTTTTTATTTCCTCTTTACACCTCTCTCGTTTAGCCGTTGTTGTCGCGACAGCTAAACGTTCTCTAAGCCCGCTTACTCTCACACTCCCCTGCTCTCTAGCGCTTCAACTCTCTCGGTGCAGCTGCACTTTTCTTCTCATATCATTCGCCCCCTCATTTATTGCAACCAGTACAGGTGTAAGTTTAAAATAATGCCTTCTGATATTGTTTGCTCGTTCAAAACATGCAAAAAGGCTGTTTTGTTTACCATCGGCTGCTGGCTGTGTGACAACATGTTATTGTGTTCACAGAAACCTGATTAAAGCCGGAGATTCTTAGCTCCAAAGTTTTCCCAGCTGCGTTCACGATTTATCGGCTAAATCGGCCTGTCAGGCGCGGTGGTGGAGTCCTCATAGCGGCCAACTCCACTCTCACATCATAATTAGTTACTTTCGAGGAAAGCAACGAAGTTAAATTCCTTTGTGTGAAGCTATCATTTAATGGTCGCTTTGTTTTTATTACATGTTCCTACATTCCTCCATTGTCGGAACTACTTATTTTTTGGAACCATCTTTCCGCCATTCGGATGGTTTCCAATATGCTTTCTGATAGAGATCATTTAGTAGTCTTGGATGATTTTAATATCCCTGGGGCTATTTGGTACCTAAATAGCTCCTCTAACACACTTCAATCCTCAACACAACATGATTTTATTGCTGGCTTGCTCGACATTTCGCTGTCTCAAGTTAACCATGTACGAAATTCCTTAGAGAGCTTGCTTGATCTTTGTTTTGTCTCTAAAGATCCCTATCATCCTACTTTCGATGTGACACTCGACATTGGTGCTGATATACTGAAGAAACCTGATAGACCAGCCAAAAGAGTTTACTGCTTTCGAAAGTCTGATTTCGACCGGCTGACTAATTTTATTTCTGACTTTAACTGGTCTGATTTATACATGTGCACTGACATGGCTGATGCCGTGGACATTTTTTACAATGCGATGAATTCATTCTTCTCTGAATTTGTTCCCTTATACTATCCCTCTACTCCAAATAAACCACCTTGGTTTACTAAAGAATTGAGTCGCTTGAAAAATGTAAAGTCAAGGCGGTACACGAAATTTAAAAAAAAACGGTTCTCGTTCTGACCTCTCTAACTATTTATCGGCTCGGTCAAACTTGACCTAAATCAGAAGTATTCTTATAGCTTGCCCAGATCGAACTCAATTTGCCCATGTTTAAACGAAAGCTCCCTCCTTTTAGATCTTCATCGTGTAAAGCCTGTGTATCTGCCAGGTCCCGACGGAATACCGGGCTGTGTGCTTAGGTATTGTACCGATGCCCTGTGCTCGCCTCTTCTGAAATTGTTTACCTTATCCTTAGAAACCTCGCACTTTCAACTTAAAAAAGGTAACAAATCGGAGGCCAATAACTATAGAGGAATCTCTAAGCTTTCGGCCATCCCTAAACTTTTCGAAAACATTATTACTCCACATTTGCAGCACCTTTGTAGATCAGTTATTTTTCCATGTCAGCATGGATTTGTTAAGCGAAGATCAACAACCACAAATCTTCTGGAGCTCACTTCCTTCATTATAAGGGGTTTCCAGAATAACCTTCAAACGAATGTAATTTATACTGACTTCAGTAAAGCATTTGATTCCGTTAATCATTCCCTTCTCCTCAGGAAACTTGCCTTAATGGGTTTTCCAATTGATCTTCTTAGGTGGATCTCTAGTTATCTGACTGGCAGGACGCAAAAAGTCCTCTTTAAAAATAATTTATCTAATGTTTTCCAAGTCACCTCAGGTGTCCCGCAAGGGAGTCACCTGGGTCCTTTGTTGTTTACATTATTTATTAATGATCTGCCCGAAGTTTTGACAAATTCTAGAGTACTAATGTACGCTAATGATGTCAGGCTTTTCGTACAATACAAGGACGTTGCTTACCAGTCTGATTTACTAACATATCTTGATAGCTTCCAAGCCTGGTGCCGCATAAACCTACTAATCTTAAATGGCTCTAAATGTAAGCTAATGACATTCTCTCGTGTCGTTCCCAAGCTTGCAATTTACACGCTTAGCTGCTGCTCTTTGGAGAGAATTAACTCAGTTGACACGCTGCGGGGGCAGGCCGGAGATAATGGGCCTGTCAGCACCCATCCAAAAATGGTCTCCTGACCGAGAAGCGACCCGCAGATGTTAGCCTTGCTTTTCGCTCTACGCGGCTTAAACTGGGATGTTGAACAGAGATTACCCCCCTATTATAGTAGACTTCTCCTAATTAACTTACCCTCCTTGGCTAATCGTAGAACTATGCTTGGTATTACCTTTATTTATAACCTTATTCACGGCGATGTGGAAAGTACTGACTTGTTAGGTCAGCTCAATTTCCACGTTCTGCGTAGAAATACTATATCGTACATACCCTTATTTATGCCCCATTGTAGAACCTCCTATGAACTGCATGATCCCTTTAGAGTACTGAGTGCAAGTTATAATGATTTGTATTCGGTGATCTCACATGTTGATAGTCTTCCTAAACTAAAAACTTGAATCCTTACCCACTTAGATCGCATGCATGCAAACACTCAGGCAGCTCTCCGGTAGTTTATTTCCTCGTATTCTTTTCTATATTTTACATCGCGACTACTAATACCTAACCCTAACAGACACGTGCCTGGTTTCATAAGGGCCACTTGAGTGTACTGACCGTAGTACATCAACGTCCATATATATAATTACTCCTTAAAAAATTTAAAGTGACTAGTGAAGTTGTGTAGTGACAAAAAAGGCATAATTAATATTGGCCTGCCGGTGTGAATTATTTTCGGACGGTCCGCCGCTGTCGCAATTTGTTTTTTTTTCAATCAGTGCCTTTTTTCACCACATAATTTCAGCACATAAGTTCACTTATCAGCGCTACACTGTTGCAACGCATGCTCTTATACATACATACATATTTCCGTATTAAATGCATGACCATATATGTACATATATTCCAATATATTTTCTGCTTCCGATTTCAGAGATGAATAAAACTATACAATAATAAAACCACGAATATAAAAGCGTAAGTTCACTTAAAATCCGTGTTACTGAAGATTTCATTCAGACGCCGCACAGTGGCGCTTTTCTGGCATTTGACCTTGCAAAAATCATAACTTTTGAACCAAATAAGATAATCGAATAATTTAAACGGCATTTGACAGTGAATTGATGTAAAATTTATATATCTAGTGGACAATGTGCCACGCCCACCCATTCGCCCATTTATAGGGCGTCAAAGTAAAAAATATCTAATTTTCTCATAGAAAACGATTTTTAAATAAAAAAATTTGTTTAATTTTTTAGCTTTATTTTTATCGATTTGCTCAAATAAAAATATTTTAAAAAATGTAAAAAAATATTTTACACAAAAATTTTGTTAAATTTAGATTTTTTTTTATTTGTTGATCATTTTTCTAACATTTTAACTAACAATAAACCTATATTGAGAGAATTTCTAATAGCTGAAGCATTTCTGGACTATAAACATTTGATTCCTCATCCTTTCACGTCTTAATATTATTTAAAACAAAAAATCACGATTTTAACACTGCAAATGCCCTTGCGCGCTGCCGGTACCCCTGAAGCGTTTTCACCCATATTTCGTGTTTTTTGACCCTGAGTTGTTTCACTAAAATCGCTGCCAAAGGTGGAGTCGCAGCTAGACGCAGACTATCTAAACGGATCCTGGTTCAGGAAAGATACACGGAACAGACCTATATAGTGTAGTTGAGTGCTCTGTAGTGCCAAAAAAGTTCTAGACTACTTTAGGTAAAAAAAGTTGTTAAAAATGGACACCTGGCAGGTAACGATTTACCTGTAGAAGCCAAACCCAAACTGCCGGTTTTTTTGCTTTATTTTACAGTTTATGAATGTATCTATAATTTAAAACCAAAATCATTCCGATTGGTTGTCTAGTTTTTGTGTAATATTACCTGAAAGTCGACCAAATTCTCTTTTTTTTTTTTGTGTCGCAAAAACGGAAATATTTTTCGACTTTGAATGCTCATAACTTCTACGATTTTTGTTTTGGCAACGGATTTGGAATCGTGGTGAAATTCTCTGTCGATTTCTTATAAATTAAATCGTTTTTGCGACAATGAATTTTTGACTTATGCAACGCCAAATGCGCCAATGGCGCCACTGTGCGCCGCAGCGCCGTGTTGTTTTTGTGTTGCTATTTTTCCCATTGGGTGACTTACGCACTGCTCTGCCGTCGGCGTACCCCAGTGAACATTTTCCGCTCAAACAGAGCGCAGGTTTTTAATTCCAGAAAAATAAAATAGAATAGAACGAGGAAAAATTAGGATACACTACGGGATAGTACTACAAGCAATACAGTTTTTAGTTTTTGAAGGCTTTCAATGCCTTCAATGCTACTAAAAAGTCGACTGTAATCAGTACATAAAATCCTAAAGGGCTCATGTTCTTCAAACTCACGCCTACAGTGGTTAACTACTAGTGGTATAAAAGTTCTAGATGAAGGACGGGGAACATGGAAATTGAGCTGGCCTAGAAGGTAGGGGCTCTCCACATCACCGTGAATAAGTTTATGTAAAAAGACGACGCCAAGCATCGTCCTACGGTTAGCTAAAGAATGTAGATTAAGTAGGAGAGGTCTACTAGAGTAAGACGGTAATCTAAGGTTGGCATTCCAGGGTAGGCCACGAAGGGCAAAAAGCAAAAAGTTCTTTTGGACAGATTCAATGCGGTTACTGTGGACTCCAAATTGAGGACTCCAGACGCACGAACCATACTCCAATATAGGGCGAACTAACGAAGTAAAGAGAGTCTTCGTTACATAAAGAGAATCGAATTCCTTCGCCCACCTTTTAATGAATCCCAGCATGCCTCTGGTTTTGTTAACCATACAAGAAATATGTTTAGAGAACGAAAGTTTAGGATCCAGGCGGACACCCAGATCATCAACGATAGTAATTCTTTCCAAAGAGCAATCGTTAAGCATATAGGTGGCAAGCAGGGGAGTGACACGTGAAAATGTCATCAGTTTGTATTTTGAGCTGTTGAGATGTAAATCGTTAGCACGACACCATGCTTGGAAGTTATCAAGATCCGATTCTAGGTCTGATTGGCAAGAACTGTCCCTATACTGCAAGCAAAGTTTAAAGTCATCAGCGTACATAAGTACTCTGGAATTGGTTAGAACCTGCGGCAAATCATTGATAAACAATGTGAATAGAAGTGGTCCAAGGTGGCTACCCTGTGGGACACCAGGTGTGACCCTGAGACTATTGGATTGAACGTTTCTGAACAGAACCTTTTGGGTCCTATCACTTAGATAACTCGAAATCCATTTAAGAAGATCACTAGGAAACCCCATTGAATCGAGTTTCCTAACCAGAAGAGAATGATTAACCGTCGAAAGCTTTACTAAAGTCCGTGTAAATAACATCGGTTTGAAAGATTTGTTGGAAGCCCCTAATAACGAAAGAGGTAAGTTCCAGAAGATTGGTCGTGGTTGATCTTCGCCTCATAAAACCATGCTGGCATGGAGAAATGACGGATCTGCATAGATGTTGCAAGTGAGGAGTGATTACATTCTCGAAAAGTTTGGGGATAGCCGATAACTTAGAGATACCTCTTTAGTTAGTGGCATCCGATTTGCTACCTTTTTTGTGGAGAGGAATAACAAATGATTCCCTCCAAATAAGCGGAAATTCTGAGGATTCTAAAGATAAGGTAAACAATTTAAGAAGGGGGTTACACAGCGCCTCGGAGCAATACCTAAGCACAGAGCCCGGTATTCCATCGGGACCTGGTGAATAAACTGGCTTAACACGGTGAAGATCAAGAACAAGTGAGCTTTCGTTTAAAATAGGACTGAAGATTAAGGACGAACTGGGCATACCTGGAGAAACTGTATGATCTGAAGATGTTAAGGGCGAATATATAGTTTTAAAAAACTCAGCAAAGAGATTAGCTATTGCTTTATCAAAATTTACTGTAGTATTCTTAAATGACAGCGAGGGAGGCTATAACGTGGATTTAGAGTTAACAAAGTTATAAAACGGTTTAGGGTCCTGCGTGAACTGGACCTTGCATTGAGTCAAATAATTTTTATAACACTGAGAAAAATAAGTTCATGGCACTGTAAAAGATATCAACGGCGGATGCCATGTCAGAGCTCGTGTAAAGATTAGACCAATCAAATTCTGCTATTAAAGTGTTTAGCCTTTGATAGTCAGCCTTTCGGAAACAGCGAACTCTGTTTAAACTGCTATCATGTGTCGTAGCTAAAACTGTCCCAGTGTCGATAGTCACATCGAAAGTTGGATGATAAGGACTTTCAGGTTGCGTCATTGGAGGAACTCTAATTAGGTTTACGCCTGCAGGATCGGAAACAAAGCATAGATCAAGTAAGCGGTTTAAAGAATTATAGATTTGGTTAACTTGAGATAATGATAAATCAAGTAAGTCGTTTATGAGGTAAGCTCCAGGTATGTTGAAGTCACCCAAAGCCACTAATTGGTCCCTATCAGTGTTGGAGTGGACACTGATGATTGTGACGGCTTTGGCAGTTGAACTCCCGCAGGCCGATTTTTCTTCTTTCGTGCCTCGTACTCCTTGACTACAACATACTCGGGCCAGAAGTCACCCGAGCAAATAGTGACAAAGAGTTGGGATGAAACATTTATCTTAAATGATGAAAAGTCTCTGGCATACGAAAATTTTAATTTTTCACCTTGATATTGCCAGCTTGGGTTTTGCCTTGTATATAGGCTAGGACATCTTCTATTTCCTTCTCAACCGGTCGACAGGCCTCACAGCAATAACGCATGGCCTTTTTGCTGGACACTGCGTCAGCCATTCGACCTGTCATCTCGATGCACTTAGCGTGCACAACTGCCTCGCAAAGCCAGCAATGGGAACTGGGCTGGTCTGCCTGCTGCTTAGATGCAGCTTATAGCAAACGACACTAGAGTGGGGAAGCCTATCAACATGTGAGATTAATGGGTACAAATCATTATAACTTACACACAGTACTCTAAAGGGTTCATGAAGTTCAAAGGAGGTTCTACAATGGCGCAAAACTAAGGGTATGTACGATCTACTATTTCTACTTGGAACGTAGAAATTGATCTGACCTAACACGTCAGTACTTTCCACATCGCCGTGAATAAGGTTATAAAAGTTATGCCTAGCATAGTTCTATGATTGGTTAAGGAGGGTAAAGGGGCCCATCCACTGTAGAATATGTTGGCCGAGCATGTTGAGCTCGACGAAATTTTCATCGTTAGTGGTAGTGTTCGCGTACAAATTTTGTGTTTGCCGAGCCGCTCGAACAAAATAGAAATCATTCTATTTTGCTTGTGTTGGCAGCAACATGCTCGACAATGGAACGAACATCATTTGGGAAAACGTTTGTAGCGACAACACGTAGTAGCGCAGCTTTACAATGTCAAAGGAATTGATGCAAGATTTTATTTATTGCTTGCAAAATGAGCCATCTTTGTGGCACGCAAAAAGTGATTCATATAAGAATAAAAATTTAAGAAACGCTGCGTGGGAAGTGCTTCTTTCCAAGCAAACATTAATTGCCAAAAGTGAAATTATAGTGGCGCTATCGTTTTCCGTCGACATGTTGACTGCTCAAAAATTTGCCGTCAACTAATGTTTGCAAGCATGTTGGCATTAGTTGGTGGACAAACAAATTTATGCTCGACGAGCGGCTCGGCCAACATATTCTACAGTGGATGGGCCCTTTAAGTTAATTAGGAGAAGTCTGGTGTAATAGGAGGGTAATCTCTGTTCAGCATCCCAGTTTAAACCAAGTAAAGCGAAAAGCAAAAAGTTCCCTTGAACCGATTCAATGCATTTACTGTGGACGCCATACTGGGGACTCCAAACGCCATATACGTATTCTAAGATAGGACGAACTAATGAAATATATGGAGTTTTAGTTACATAGGGGTCATTGAATTCTTTCAACCGCCGCTTAGTAAAACCCAGCATACTGCTGGCTTTATTTACCATGCACGAATAATGATCGGTAAAGTCAGGCGGACACCCAAATCACTGAGTTAATTATTTCCAAAGAGCAGCAGTTAAGCGTGTAAATTGCAAGCTTGGGAACGATGTCATTGGGAAGAATGTCTTTAGCTAACATTTAGAGCCAATTAAGTTTAGTAGGTTTATGCGGCATCAGGTTTGGAAGTTATCAAAATCTGTTTGTAAATCAAACTGGTAAGCGGGTAACGGGCAGATCATTCCGGGTATTCCGTCGCGACCCGGCAAATAAACTGGCTTCACACGATGAAAATCTAAAAGGACATGGACAAAAAATTAGTTTAGATTTGGGCGAGCTATAATAATACGCCTGATTTAAGTCAGTGGAACTGGAGTATGTTGTTTGAAAAAATTGGACAAAAAGATCGGCAATTGCCTGATCGCCCTTCACAGTTGCGTTTGCAAAAGAAAGTGATGAAGGATGAGTTACCGCCTTACGTTTAGTATTAACAAAATTATAAAACTGTTTGGGATCCTGAGAAAATTAGACTATGCAACGAGTCAAATAGTTTTTATAACACTGTGCGTTCAGTACGGTGAAGTTTGACCGAGCCAATATATAGTTAGAGAGGTCAGAACGACAGCCGGTTCTTTTAAATTTCGTGTACAGCCTTGACTTTACATTTTTCAAGCGACTCAATTCTTTAGTAAACCAAGGTGGTTTATTTGGAGTAGAGGGATAGTATAAGGGAACAAATTCAGAGAAGAATGAATTCATCGCATTGTAAAAAATGTCCACGGCATCAGCCATGTCAGTGCACAAGTATAAATCAGACCAGTTAAAGTCAGAAATAAAATTATTCAGCCGGTCGAAATCAGACTTGGGAAAGCAGTAAACTCTTTTGGCTGGTCTATCAGATATTTTCTGTATATCAGCACCAATGTCGAGTGTCACATCGAAAGTAGGATGATAGGGATCTTCAGGTTGCGTCAGAGGGGCCACCATCGCTAAACTGACACTCGCCGGATCAGAGACAAAACAAAGATCAAGCAAGCGCTCTAAGGACTTTCGTACATAACTTGTTAAGGATTAAAGTGCGTTAGAGGAGCTATTTAGGGACCAAATAGCCCCAGGAATATTAAAATCATCCAAGACTACTAAATGATCTGTATCAGAAAGCATATTGGAAACCATCTGAATGGCGGAAAGATGGTTCCAAAAAATAGGCAGTTCCGACAATGGAGGAATGTAGGAACATGTAATAAAAACAAAGCGACCATTAAATGATAGCTTCACACAAAGGAATTCAACTTCGTTGCTTTCCTCGAAAGTTACTAATTCTGATGTGAGAATGGAGTTGACCGCTATGAGAACCCCAAAGCACTTTGCACGCAAAATGTTGTCGCATGCCAGCAGCCGATGGTAAGATCGCTGGACAAAACCTTTTTACAGGTTTTGGAAAACCAGACGATAGGAAGACATTTTCAAGACTTACCACTGTACTTGTTATGACAGGATGAGGGGCCACAGATAGGAAATAAAAGTGCAGCTGCACAGATAGAGTTGGAGAGGGAGAGAGCTTGGGAGTAGGCAAGCTTGAAGACGTTTAGCTGTCACGACGGCGAAACAGAGACTGAATGGGAGAGAAACAAAGAGGAATGCAAAAAAACATGCCTCTGTAGGCATATGCCTACCCTACAGTACCACTTGTCATCAATAGGCCTCTGTCAACAACATGTCATCAACGTACCGATTGCGACGTCGCACAGTGGCGCTTTTCTGGCATTTGACCTTGCAAAAATCATAACTTTTGAACCAAATAAGATAATCGAATAATTTAAACGGCATTTGACAGTGATCGAATTTTCTCATAGAAAACGATTTTTAAATAAAAAAATTTGTTTAATTTTTTAGCTTTATTTTTATCGATTTGCTCAAATAAAAATATTTTAAAAAATGTAAAAAAATATTTTACACAAAAATTTTTTTAAATTTCGATTTTTTTTTATTTGTTGATCATTTTTCTAACATTTTGACTAACAATAAACCTATATTGAGGGAATTTCTAATAGCTGAAGCATTTCTGGACTATAAACATTTGATTCCTCATCCTTTCACGTCTTAATAATATTTAAAAGAAAAAATCACGATTTTAACACTGCAAATGCCCTTGCGCGCTGCCGGTACCCCTGAAGCGTTTTCACCCATATTTCGTGTTTTTTGACCCTGAGTTGTTTCACTAAAATCGCTGCCAAAGGTGGAGTCGCAGCTAGACGCAGACTATCTAAACGGATCCTGGTTCAGGAAAGATACACGGAACAGACCTATATAGTGTAGTTGAGTGCTCTGTAGTGCCAAAAAAGTTCTAGACTACTTTAGGCAAAAAAAGTTGTTAAAAATGGACACCTGGCAGGTAACGATTTACCTGTAGAAGCCAAACCCAAACTGCCGGTTTTTTTGCTTTATTTTACAGTTTATGAATGTATCTATAATTTAAAACCAAAATCATTCCGATTGATTGTCTAGTTTTTGTGTAATATTACCTGAAAGTCGACCAAATTCTCTTATTTTTTTTTGTGTCGCAAAAACGAAAATATTTTTCGACTTTGAATGCTCATAACTTCTACGATTTTTGTTTTGGCAACGGATTTGGAATCGTGGTGAAATTCTCTGTCGATTTCTTATAAATTAAATCGTTTTTGCGACTATGAATTTTTGATTTATGCAACGCCAAATGCGCCAATGGCGCCACTGTGCGTCGGCAGAATCGACACTCTCAGTCGGCAATCGTGTCGAAGCCGACTCTCTCGCGCTCTCATTTTCTTTCCATTGATGAATTGTTGTTTTTTAGTTGCGATTTAGCTTCTGAATAAGTTAAGAGTAATACATCTTAGATGGCACAAGTGAAAGTTAAAGTTAAATGATTTAAAAATTCCATTTATAGTTTGAAAGTTTGTAGCAATTAGTGTTAGTACAATTATATGGAAAACAATGGAATTATATTAGAAATGAGATTATTTAAAAATAAGTGAGATCATATAGGAATCAACATGTCAACAATATTTAATCAAGATGTCATCAACATTTAATCAACATGTCATCAACATTTTAGCGCCGCACAGTGGCGTCGATTAACAAACGACGCGTTGCACAGTGGCGCCTTTCGAACATTTAGCGTTGCGAAAATCAAAAAAGTCATAGTCGCAAAAACGATTTAAACTAAAATTAATCGACAGAGCATTTCAAACCGATTCCAAATCCATTGAGGAAACAAAGTTAAAAAATATTTCCTTTTTTGCAACACACAAAACAAAAAGAGCAATTGGTTGACTTTCAGGTAATATTACTCAAGAACTAACCAACCAATCGGACTGATTTCGGTTTTAATTTATAGATACATTCATAAACTGTAAATTAGACAAAAAAAAACGGCAGTTTGGGTTTGGCTTGTAAAGGTAAATCGTTACCTGCCAGGTGTCCATTTTTAACGCCTTTTTCTGCCTAAAGTCTAGAACATTTGAAGCACTACAAAGCACTCAACTACACTGTATTATTTTGTAAAATATTTTTGTACATTTTTCAAAATATTTTTATTTAAGCAAATCAATAAAAATAAAGCTAAAAAATTAAATTAATTTTTTTAAATCGATTTCTTGAGAAAATTCAATTTTTTCACTTTGATCTACTTTAAATGGGATTCGCCCAAGGGTGGGTTTGGCACATTGTACACTAGATATATACATTTTACATTTTTATTCGATTATCTAATTTGGTTCAAAAGTTATGATTTTCGCAACGCTAAATGACAAAAAGGCGCAACTGTGCGTCGTTGCAAAAAACAAAAAACTCATAATCGCAAAATCGATTTAACAACGTATACTAAATTTTACAATATATACAAAAAAAGTGAATTTGGATCACTTTCAGGTTATATTACTCAAAGACAAGACAAACATTGAAATGATTTTGGTTTACAATTATAAATATATTCATAAACATAAAAATAATTATGTTTGTATACATTTTTTTTTTTTGCATTTTTGAAAATATTTTCATTTAAGCCAATCAATAAAAAAAACTTAAAAGCTAAGTAAAAATGTCTTAAGAAAAATCAAATGGATGGGTCGCACACGACATATATTAATTTTACAAAAATTGACTGTCAAATGCCATTTAATTTTTTTAAATACCTTGTTTGGTTCAAAAGATATGATTTTTGCAACCCCAAAAGATAAAAACGCTACTTTGCGGCGCTTATACCGTAAATCCCTACGCTATGCCTTGACTTACTTATATCTAATCCTAATACTTTAATAGTTACATAATTAAAGTGGGTGGCCAGTTGGTCCATCACAACTGCATCAAAAACTTATTAAGCGCTCTCCCGAGAAATGGCATCTTGCAAATCGATGTAAACGATAACTTAAAATCTTTAATTAAGCCTGTCAGACTTCACCACTTCACCCTCTTTGCAATTTTAAATTTTTTTATAAGAGTTTATCTTATTTAACAACGTAACTTATTTTTCGGTATAAATTCGAGATTTCGACTTTCAATTTTGATAAAAAATCTGAATATAAATTTAAAAAAAATGTGCATTTATAGTTTTCTGATATCGGATGATTCTGTGGACGGGGTGTACACTGCAAATCCACTTTTTTAAGGAGGCTCAGGAGATTCTTAATAGCTCCTATACCGATAAATATTTTTCAACAATATATAATAATTTTAATACTAATACCTTTTTAAATACAAAGTTAACTTTAGACGTTTCGGCACAAAAAATGTTTGAAAAGTGAGCTGTTTTGCACCGATTTAACCTTTGTAAGACAGAGTTAGTATTACGATTTTAGGGACAGCAGCCAATTTGCGCAGAATATTACTCGTTACCTCTACCCTAGTGCACCAACGTCCATATAACATAACAACAATTATTATTAATGTACAATTTATATTTCATTTTATAGAAAAAACCTTTAACTTCAAAATCCATTACAAATAGTTTTAATTTAGGCAAATATTTATCGATCAGACAGCTTTAAAGTTCGGGTTTGTTGCCTAAAATTCGCGATGCGCGCAGCTGCGCTCTTGAAATTTTCTCATCTTCAATTAAATATTTAAAAAGTATCGTTAGTTTAAAAGAAAAATCTGGTATGCAATGAAGAAGCTTATACATTTTAAATGAGATTTGTTGACTTTTCGTAATTTCTTGTAGTAATTGTAAGTTGCAAGTGTGTGTTATTCTCGTTTGGGTGGTCGGCATATGTGAGAATGGCTTTTGAGAAGACTTAAAGTCTTCTAATAAGTGAGAACAGTTTGAGAGACCCTGAGGTTCTTTTCGGTTCAGTATGACCCCTTGCGCACGATCGATGGCGAGCGTGCTCATATTATTCAAATATTTTCCATATTTAATTATTATTGTATTATTAAATATTGAACAATTGGACGATTGTGCGTCACAATTTTTTATTTTTTTACTTATATCAAAATGGATTTCTCTATTTTCCAGCACTTGCTCTCTGTGATTGGTCGCAATTACAACAAAAGCGAAGAAATTTAGCCCGACGTCACTGTTCGCCCCGGGAATCATCCTTATACTTTACGAAAATGTCTGCGGTTGGATGTATGGAAGTCACCCATTTATTGAACCATCTAAATAAAGTTTTGTTAAGAAATCCGTGCAATATAAAACCAATAATTCTTAAAGCAAGTGCCAATATGTTTTGGAAATATATGTGTTCAGTTCGATTTGATTACGATGATAACGATTTTCACAAAACTACTGGATACTTTGATGATATTTTTTGGGAAATAAACCAAGGATATTCTTTAGACTTCTTGCCTTGGCTTTTGCCATTTTATAATAATCATATTAGGAATATTGAGCACTGGTCAACTACAATAAGAACATTTATTCTAGAAAGAATTATTAATCAACGAGAAATAAATATAAATATTGACGAACCAGACGAAGATTTCACAGATGCTTTGCTTAAAAGTATAAGAGAAGACAACGATGTTACGCGTAACACAATTATATTTATGCTTGAAGATTTTATTGGAGGTCATTCAGCTGTTGGAAATTTAGTTATGTTAACACTCTCATATGTAGCCAAAAACCCCAAAATTGGCAAAAAAATTAAATTAGAGATAGATAAGATTTCAAATAATGGAGCAAGAAATATTTGTCTTTATGATATGAATTCAATGCCTTATACAATGGCAACTATTTTAGAGGTATTGCGCTATTCATCATCTCCTATTGTTCCTCATGTAGCAATGGACGATGCGGTAATTTCTGGCTATGGCGTTACCAAAGGTACTATTATATTTATAAATAACTATATTTTAAATAAAAGTGAAAACAACTGGAATCACCCAGAACAATTTCAGCCTGAACGTTTTTTAGAAAAAATGTATAATAAAACTGAAAACTTTCATCAAAACAGGCGAAGTTCGGAGGGATCTGATTCAGGTATAGAGTTTGATAAGGAAAAAGAACACACCAAATTGAATACCTCTATGCAAATAATTAACAGCTCACAAACTATTGATATTAATTCATACGATAGATATACGTATCAGTTAAAAAAAAATATTCCTAATTTTTTACCTTTTAGTATAGGTAAGCGCACTTGTATTGGACAAAATCTTGTTAAAGGTTTTGGTTTCATTTT
This sequence comes from Drosophila birchii, assembly GCA_035046345.1. NCBI lineage: Eukaryota > Metazoa > Arthropoda > Insecta > Diptera > Drosophilidae > Drosophila > Drosophila birchii. The sequence continues at coordinate 141,601 of JAWNOA010000088.1, read as the reverse complement.
GCTGGCAAACATAATAAAAAACTATAATGTTAACTGTGGAGACTTATCCAAAATTCAAATAAATGAAGCAAGTGTCGCTTTACCGACCAAATGTTTTGAATTAGTCTTGCTACCAAGACCATAAATACTAACTTAAGTCGAGTTCATTCGTATATGTCATTTTAAAATGAATTGTCGTGTGTTTGGTATAATTTGGATACCTTAATTTATAACGTATTTTTAGAACATATAATTAAGAAGACTGATTGAATTGATATGCTGTTAAATACCTAAGCAATAATTCTTATAATACACATACAAATAAAAATAAAATATTTTATTTAAATATATACTTCTATAAGATAGGCCTTATTAAATCGGAAATACACTTTATCATTTGACTGCAACGTCTGTCGCAAGTGCTGTAATTACAGATTATTCATTCTTATTGGCGTTCTTACCATTTTTAGTCATTTATCTTTCAGACGGGCATCAGAAAAAATATTCCAAAATTATCAGGCACTTCGCATCATAAGTGAGTATGGATATAGTTCTGATAGCAAACCAATGTGCCAAATGTATTTGTGAAGACTGCTCCTGCACAGTCACACTGCTAACTGACTGCGTTGCCAATCGCGCTACTCTGCGAACGTTATCTCTCGCAAAGCTAGCGATGATTGAAAACGCAGGTGTATAGGAGCGGACTTACGCGGATACGGGTTTGGGCACTGAGTGCGCGCGGCAATCGCAGTGTGTAATCGTCGAAGAAGGAGAAAAAGGGAAGCCGGAGTTGAAATAGTCACACGGGTTACTTTTAAGATAAATGTATGTATAGCTTATACGATATAAGCTCATGTGATATGTGACCTAGACATTCTTATATTTAAACATTTTCTCTGTTCCCTAGCGTAAATACAGATATATGAATGTAATTATGAGTGTGTAGGGGGGGGCGCTTCTGCCGCCAAAGAGAGCCAGGAATTGGAGTTGGAGAAACGTAGGTGGCACCCAATCCAACTGCGCAAACAAAAAATGGCGTCGGGGGCGTCGTGGTAATTTCAAAGCGCACAATCGCATGTATTTTATTTACATTGAACTAACTTAACTTAACATAAGGGCCGTGCTCCCGACCGATAAGCTGAGCTTAACAGTACGAGAGCGGGCCCGAGTGGCGGAAAGCAAAGCGCGAGAGCGAGAGCAGCGACGGCAGACCTGAGGACTTAAGCACAAAAGGGGCGAGCGCGGGTGCGCTATTAAAGTTTGGTGAGCCAAGGCGGCACAGTGGGCCCCTCACCTAACATCCCGCCCCCTTTGCATTCACTCGGTTGCAATAGGTCCCACGTCGTTATGGCTGGTGGCAGGCTCCAGACACGACCCATCCAAAAACGGTGCTTTGGGCCACCGGTAGTCCGTCCTGAATCTTCAGGAAGCCCGGCTGAATGATGCGCGGATACATGTCCGCGCCCAGGACAACGGAAATCGTGGCTGGCAAATAAAACCGCTCGTCAGCCAGGGTGATGCCTCGGAAGTGGGCACGCACCGCATCGCTCAGCTCTCGGGACGGCGTACGAACGCGGACGTGATTTTCAAAATCGAAAATGGCATCCAGCCGCACGCTCTCGTCGGTTTTAGAACCCACGGTGGCCAAACAAACTTTTTCGTCCCCTATGCTGGTAGTGGGCAGACGAAAACATGCCGCTAAAGAAGCATCAATGCAGCTCGAGGGCGTACACGGGTCTATAAGGGCCCCCGTGTCGAAGATCCGGGTCCTGGTGTCAATACACAATACACAATATCGGTTGACGAGAACCGCCCGGAGCCGCTTCTTGGCACTTAGACGCAGAAAGCGTCGGCACTTCTTCAATGGATGGATCCCATTGCAGACTCGGCATCGGTAGGACTGTGTACCTCGAGGACATCTGCTCTCCAGTGATTGGCGTTGCGTGGACGTGGCGTCATCGTGCTAAATACGACTGGCGGAAATATGACGGAGAAACAAAAACAACGTGATTAATAATGGTGTGAACTACGACTAGGAACTACGGTCAGAACTACGATACGGCACAGTGGACAGGAACATTGGAGCGGAAGAATGCATTGCTACTGTGGGCAGGTGGGCGCTTTCATCGGAAGCAGCACGATCTCTTGTAGAAGCTCGCCACTTATTCCGCATATGGAGCTCCTTGAGGTACTCTTCCTTCCATCGCAGCCGAAATTGCTGCTGAAGAGTCTTTAGGTGTTGCCAGCGGTTAATAATGGACGTGCTATTTCCCTTCATCTCGGGTTCAACCGTGGCAAAAAGTGGGCCTCCCACAAGAAAGTGCCCGGGTGTAAACACTAACAGATCAGCGGGGTCTTCGGACATTGGCGCGAGCGGCCGCGAATTTAGGCACGCCTCGATCTCGCTGTAGGCACCCGTCACCGCCCGTTTTAGGCTGTGTAGAAAATCGCGGAATAGTAAGGCAGCTGCCTCCATAAAGGTCTTCCCGTTGTCCGACTGCACTTGACGGGGGCACCCTCTTCTAGACACGAACCGAGCGAAAGCCGCCAGAAACTTCTCGGTCGTAAGGTCCGATGTGGGCTCTAAATGGATGGCCTTCGTAGAGAAGCACACAATCACCAACACATACCCCTTTCTGATGAGACAGGCTCGTCCCGTATAGATTTTATTTTCGAAGAGACCGGCATAATTCACACCAGTATGCGTGAACGGGCGCGAAAAGGACGTCCGTTCCTTCGGTAGCTCCCCCATGAGTTGCGTCTGCAACTTTTTCTTGTGGATGAGGCATACCTTGCATGAATAGATGACGGAGTTCACCAAGTTCCTCGCCCTCGGAATCCAGAATTTGGCCCGTATTAGGCGGATCATCAGCTGATTACCACCGTGCAGCGTGATGCGATGCGTAAACTGGATGAGGAATCGAGACAGATGGCAACCCTACGGAAGGATTACAGGATGCCGTTCGTCAGAGGCCGTAACCCGGCCGCGGGCTCTCTTTAGGCCTTGCGAATCGATGAATGGGTTCAGATTTTGAATCGGACTGGATGCCGGAACTGGCCGCTTTTGGCTTAAGCAACCCATCTCAGAGACGAAGTGTCTGCGTTGAGTGACGGAAACTATGAGACGTTTAGCCGACGTAATCTCATTAGCTATCAGGGGCTTTTCGAACGGAGATTGAATCTCCCGCGCATGCTGGATAAAGCGATAAACATAAGCAAGGACTCGCAATGCCTTGTCGAGTGTGGAGAAACGCTCAAGAATATCTTCGGCGGGCGCCTTTGCAACATGGACCTTGACTGCTCGCTTCTCGAGTTGAGTCACGAGGGCGTCATTGCCTTGAGTGGGCCAATCGCCGCGTGGTCCTTACAGCCAGGCAGGACCGTGCCACCACAGCTGGCTATCTGCAAGGTCTTGAAGAGCTACACCCCGGCTAGCGAGATCCGCAGGGTTCTGCTCAGAGCGGACATGTGCCCACCTCTGCACGTCGGTGAACTGGATGTTCTTGGTCACCGGGTTGGCCACGAAGGTTGTCCACTGACACGCTGGCTTCTGCAGCCAAGCGAGGACAATAGTCGAGACCGTCCAACAGTATAGGGCAGCTGCGGCCCCTGGCAGCTTTGAAAGAATGGCGGTGGCCATTTCAGACAACAACAAGGCACCGCACAACTCTTGCCGTGGGAGCGACACCGTTTTGACCGGGGCCACTCGCGTCTTTGCGGTTAGCAGGTTCTGTATTACCGTCGACCCAACCTCGACACGGACGTAAATGGCGGCGCCGTACGCCTTTTGTGAAGCATCGCAAAACCCGTGATGCTCTACCTTCAGGTGCGGTCGGAACGCGACCCATCGAGAAATACGAATCTGATCGAGTAGTTCTTTAGAAAGTCAACCCATCGCTGACAGAAATCTTAAGGGAGGGCGTCGTCCCACCCTAGATCAAAAAGCCAGATGTCCTGCATGAACATCTTCGCCCGGATGATGAAAGGAGCGAGCCAGCCGGCCGGATCGAACAATTCGGCCATTTGGGAGAGGACTTGACGCTTCGTGAAGGACCGCACGCCGAGTGTCTTGGCCGTGCTCTCTGCATCGATTTCGAGAAAATCAGCACGAAGGCGGTGGTCGCTCGGAATGTCGGCTAGAATCGCCCTGCTATTAGACGTCCACTTCCTAAGTGGGAACCCTGCCGACTCCAGAGCCCAAATTCCGAATCGCAACTTTTTCATCGGCTTTGAAGTCTGCCCCCACGAGAACGTCATCCACCTACATAAAAAGCCGGATAATTCGGCTTGCTTGCGAATACCTCGACTCAATTGACACAATTGACTCCGAATTTGACCGTTTTTGATTCGTAGTCGCGGATATCCCCATCGGGATTGCGGAACAAAATACGTTGGAACGAAGTATGCTTGGTAAAGAATATCGTTTAAAAGCTAAAGGCGTTAAAGACTACCCGCACCTTGGTAGTCGTGCTTTCGGGCTTGACAACAGCATGATGTGGTAGGTAGTAGGTAGCGGAACTGCTTGCGGGAGAGACTTCGGTCATGTGGCATAAGTCGATGTACTCCTGGATTACCGAGTCATAGCGGGAACCCTTCTGCTCGGGGTCGCGTAAGGGGAGCGTCACAGCGTATTTGCCACAATCGTCCCTTCTCGTCGTCTGGACAAAATTGTGCTCGCAGACTGAATCCGATTCCGAACTGACCTGTGCGGGCACATCTTCCACCTCCTAGAATTTGGTGAAGAGCTGATCCAATGAGTCATCAAGGCTGCGGGCAATACAATGTGGAAAAACGGACACGCTGCGGGGGCAGGCCGGAGATAATGGGCCTGTCAGCACCCATCCAAAAATGGTCTTCTGACCGAGAAGCGACCCGCAGATGTTAGCCTTGCTTTTCGCTCTACGCGGCTTAAACTGGGATGTTGAACAGAGATTACCCCCCTATTATAGTAGACTTCTCCTAATTAACTTACCCTCCTTGGCTAATCGTAGAACTATGCTTGGTATTACCTTTATTTATAACCTTATTCACGGCGATGTGGAAAGTACTGACTTGTTAGGTCAGCTCAATTTCCACGTTCTGCGTAGAAATACTATATCGTACATACCCTTATTTATGCCCCATTGTAGAACCTCCTATGAACTGCATGATCCCTTTAGAGTACTGAGTGCAAGTTATAATGATTTGTATTCGGTGATCTCACATGTTGATAGTCTTCCTAAACTAAAAACTTGAATCCTTACCCACGTAGATCGCATGCATGCAAACACTCAGGCAGCTCTCCGGTAGTTTATTTCGTCGTATTCTTTTCTATATTTTACATCGCGACTACTAATACCTAACCCTAACAGACACGTGCCTGGTTTCATAAGGGCCACTTGAGTGTACTGACCGTAGTACATCAACGTCCATATATATAATTACTCCTTAAAAAATTTAAAGTGACCAGTGAAGTTGTGTAGTGACAAAAAAGGCATAATTAATATTGGCCTGCCGGTGTGAATTATTTTCGGACGGTCCGCCGCTGTCGCAATTTGTTTTTTTTCAATCAGTGCCTTTTTTCACCACATAATTTCAGCACATAAGTTCACTTATCAGCGCTACACTGTTGCAACGCATGCTCTTATACATACATACATATTTCCGTATTAAATGCATGACCATATATGTACATATATTCCAATATATTTTCTGCTTCCGATTTCAGAGATGAATAAAACTATACAATAATAAAACCACGAATATAAAAGCGTAAGTTCACTTAAAATCCGTGTTACTGAAGATTTCATTCAGACGCCGCAGCGCCGTGTTGTTTTTGTGTTGCTATTTTTCCCATTGGGTGACTTACGCACTGCTCTGCCGTCGGCGTAACCCAGTGAACATTTTCCGCTCAAACAGAGCGCAGGTTTTTAATTCCAGAAAAATAAAATAGAATAGAACGAGGAAAAATTAGGATACACTACGGGATAGTACTACAAGCAATACAGTTTTTAGTTTTTGAAAGCTTTCAATGCCTTCAATGCTACTAAAAAGTCGATTGTAATCAGTACATAAAATCCTAAAGGGCTCATGTTCTTCAAACTCACGCCTACAGTGGTTAACAACTAGTGGTATAAAAGTTCTAGATGAAGGACGGGGAACATGGAAATTGAGCTGGCCTAGAAGGTAGGGGCTCTCCACATCACCGTGAATAAGTTTATGTAAAAAGACGACGCCAAGCATCGTCCTACGGTTAGCTAAAGAATGTAGATTAAGTAGGAGAATTCTGCTAGAGTAAGACGGTGAGCTAAGGTTGGCATTCCAGGGTAGGCCACGAAGGGCAAAAAGCAAAAAGTTCTTTTGGACAGATTCAATGCGGCTACTGTGGACTCCAAATTGAGGACTCCAGACGCACGAACCATACTCCAATATAGGGCGAACTAACGAAGTAAAGAGAGTCTTCGTTACATAAAGAGAATCGAATTCCTTCGCCCTCCATTTAATGAATCCCAGCATGCCTCTGGCTTTGTTAACCATACAAGAAATATGTTCAGAGAACGAAAATTTAGGATCCAGGCGGACACCCAGATCATCAACGATAGTAATTCTTTCCAAAGAGCAATCGTTAAGCATATAGGTGGCAAGCAGGGGAGTGACACGTGAAAACGTCATCAGTTTGCATTTTGAGCTGTTGAGATGTAAATCGTTAGCACGACACCATGCTTGGAAGTTATCAAGATCCGATTGTAGGTCTGATTGGCAAGAACTGTCCCTATACTGCAAGCAAAGTTTAACGTCATCAGCGTACATGAGTACTTTGGATTTGGTTAGAACCTGCTAAGCAATGTGAATAGCAGTGGTCCAAGGTAGCTACCCTGTGGGACGCCAGATGTGCCCCTGAGGCTATTGGATAGAACGTTTCTGAACAGAACCTTTTGGGTCCTGTCACTTAAATAACTCGAAATCCACGTAAGAAGAGAAAACCCCATTGAATCAAGTTTCCTAACCAGAAGAGAATGATTAACCGAGTCGAAAGCTTTACTAAAGTCCGTGTAAATAACATCGGTTTGAAGGTTTTGTTGGAAGCCCCTAATAACGAAAGAGGTAAGTTCCAGAAGATTGGTCGTGGTTGATCTTCGCCTCATAAAACCGTTCTGGCATGGAGAAATGACGGATCTGCATAGATGTTGCAAGTGAGGAGTGATTACATTCTCGAAAAGTTTGGGTAGCCGATATTTTAGAAATACCTCTATAGTTAGTGGCATCCGATTTGCTACCTTTTTTGTGGAGAGGAATAACAAATGATTCCCTCCAAATAAGCGGAAATTCTGAGGATTCTAAAGATAAGGTTAACAATTTAAGAAGGGGGTTACACAGCGCCTCGGAGCAATACCTAAGCACAGAGCCCGGTATTCCATCGGGACCTGGTGAATAAACTGGCTTAACACGGTGAAGATCAAGAATAAGTGAGCTTTCGTTTAAAATAGGACTGAAGATTAAGGACGAACTGGGCATACCTGGAGAAACTGTATGATCTGAAGATGTTAAGGGCGAATATATAGTTTTAAAAAACTCAGCAAAGAGATCAGCTATTGCTTTATCAAAATTTACTGTAGTATTTTTAAATGACAGCGAGGGAGGCTATAACGTGGATTTAGAGTTAACAAAGTTATAAAACGGTTTAGGGTCCTGCGTGAACTGGACCTTGCATTGAGTCAAATAATTTTTATAACACTGAGAAAAATAAGTTCATGGCACTGTAAAAGATATCAACGGCGGATGCCATGTCAGAGCTCGTGTAAAGATTAGACCAATCAAATTCTGCTATTAAAGTGTTTAGCCTTTGATAGTCAGCCTTTCGGAAACAGCGAACTCTGTTTAAACTGCTATCATGTGTCGTAGCTAAAACTGTCCCAGTGTCGATAGTCACATCGAAAGTTGGATGATAAGGACTTTCAGGTTGCGTCATTGGAGGAACTCTAATTAGGTTTACGCCTGCAGGATCGGAGACAAAGCATAGATCAAGTAAGCGGTTTAAGGAATGAAAGATATGGTTAACTTGAGATAATGATAAATCAAGCAAGCCATTTATGAGGTCATGCTGTGCCGCAGTGTGAAGGACGTTAGACACACCATCAGAAGACCAGTGAGCTCCGGGTATGTTGAAGTCACCCAAAGCAACTAATTGGTCCCTATCAGAAAGCCTATTGGAAACTGCCCGAATTGCCGAAAGGTGTTTCCAATAAATTGACTCTTCCGAAGATGGAGGGATGTAATAGCAGGTTACATAAATGCAACTACCTGTGAATGATAGTTTAACGTAGATAAATTCGATGTCCAAAAAGCCATTTAGATACCACCCGTTCCGAGATGAGGCAGGAGTTAACGGCAATTAAAACTCCGCCACTACGCTGGAAAAGACGGTCTAATCTGTAAATAGTGTACTTACATGGAAGAATTTCGGAGCAGAGAATCTCCGGCTTCAACCAGGTTTCTGTAAATACCATTACCTGGCATGCGAAAGAAAGGCTATGTGAATAGAATCTAGAGAGCTTACTGCGTAAGCCCCTAGTATTCTGATAGGAAAGTAGTAGGGAAGAGATTAGTTTTTTGGGACAGAAGGTACTGCAGTGGACACTGAGGGTTGTGACGGCTTGGGCAGTTGAACTCCCGCAGGCCGATTTCTCTTCTTCCGTGCCTCGTACTCCTTGACTACAACGTACTCGTGCCAGAAGTCACCCGAGCAAATAGTGTCAAAGAGCTGGAAAGAGACAAATGTCTCTTTCGTCTTAAATGACGAAATGTCTCTGGCATACGGAAATTTGAATTTTTCCACCTTGATATTGCCAGCTTGGGTTTTGCCTTGAATATAGGCTAGAACATCTTCCGATGCGATATCAGGGGCAAGCCTCGAAACAAATATAGTTTTCGAATGTGGGACTGCTGTTAGGGTCTTATGTAACGAATTGTTACCAACAACGGCCGGTATTCCGGGCAATGTTGGAATTGGCCGGACGACGCGTAGATTGCTGGCTGCGCGGCTTCCGACACTTCTACGACCGATTCGGTTACCGAATCTTTGATCGTTACTGATCTCAGAACCATTGGAACAGGGACCAGGAGCTAAGGCGACGGAGAGTGGCAGGAAATCGGTTGCTGTGTCTCACACAGTTGCAGCCGACTAGCAGCGGATTTTTTGCGTTTCGGCAAAAATACTATTAAATTGAGTGTCCAGCGCGGAGAACAGGTCATTCGCCTTGCGAAAAGTGGCCATGATCTCAGAAAATCCACTCCTTGTCTGACACATGAAGGATGATATTTCCTTCTCAACCGGTCGACAGGCCTCACAGCAATAACGCAGGCCGTTTTTGCTGGACACTGCGTCAGCCATTCGACCCGTCATTTCAATGCACTTAGCGTGCACAACTGCCTCGCAAAGCCAGCAATGGAAACTGGGCTGGTCTGCCAAAACATTTTTTTGGCAGTTTTTAATAACACAGACAATTTTCTGGGACATGTTCACTAACCCTAGGACCACTGTGCGCACTATCAATGCCAAAAAAGTAAAAAGATGAAGAGAGAGACAAGAGAGCGCAAGAGCAGAAAATCACAACAGCGGTGAGAGCTATAAACAGCTTGAATGCAGCTAATAGCAAACGGCACTCGAGCGGGGGAGAGAAAAATAAAAACAGTAAAAGAGCAAAGAGGAAAAATAAGATAAGATAAACGTCTTAGCACAAAACTAAAAAGTGATTATTAATGCAAATTAACTACACAGAAAAGTGCATGCAAAACGGTATATCGTTATAAAGATTAGGCGATAAATTTAGATGAAACCCCGGTGGTTCAGATTCAAAATAAACACAAAAGTCGGAGCGCAAAACAAAAACACGACCGTCCGCTACGAAGAGAAAGATCGAATCTGTCCGGCTAAATAAATTTTAAAGAATTCAGTGGAACAATACTACAAATTATTTAATTATTAATCTTTGCTCGAGAAACAGCCAAGGGTTTAATTCCACCTTTCCGTCCATGTAACAATTAAATTAGAAAATAAATAATTATCTTAAATATTAAGTTCCGTCCGAACAAAAGCCGAGGTTTCAACTTCACCCTTCCGGCTCCAAAATAATTAAATCCGACAACAATTAGTCAAAAAATTAATTATTAATTATTTATTAATTAATGTAAAAATTAATTATTAATAATTATTTATTTGTTGTCAAATTCAAGCCAAGGTCAATTCCACCTTTCCGGCTCCGCAACAGTAAATTTCGAAAATAATTAAGAATTCAATTTTATTGATTCTCCATATAAACAATTAATTATTTTATTGCGAAAAACCAAAAAATCAGCTATTTGAGGGCAATCTATACATATATAGATTGCCATCCATTTTTTTGGACGAGCTGGACTTTCCGATACCTTTTCATTTTCCATGTCTCCAACGCTGTGTCTCAGGCATCAGGCACCATCCGCCTGCAATCACTACAATCCTCTTCTACTTTAGGGGTCTTGGTTCTTGTCGCTTTTCCCTCCACATTCAAATCGTGCCGCACACGACTTTCCTTTCGACGTCGACGCCTAGTTTTTAACAAATTCCTTGTAAGCGCATTTCATCCGCAATCTCACCGTTCTCATCACATTAGTGTGACTGGCCACCGCTTCGTACGAGGCACCTATTGCGCAAGTCAGTCGACAAGCGCTGACCAGCGAACTCTATTCTGAGAATGCCCAAGGCAGACGACAAAAATCCGCGTCCTATCTCCTCCATCTGTTTGGACAGATCTCAATCCGCATCTCTGCCGACGCCTCTGTTACAGCCTAAGGCAACAAGTGCCATTCCAAAAGCAAAGAGCGACTAATACGTCGATAAACCCCCGGTCCTTCAGAAAGGCAGACCCGCTCCGTGGCAAGAATGGCTCAAAGTGCGGTCGAAGTGGCACTGAAAAAGTTCATCGCCACAACAGATCGGATCAGTCAATTTGAGGCCAACATAAATACTCCGGGCGCCCCAGAAACGGAATGGTCCCAGTACATTTTGGAAGTTCATCGGGACCAAATTCGGGCCCTGTGGGAGAAGGTAGAAAAGACCTACGAGAGCTGCTCCGACTTGCTAGCCGTATCCGACGATAATACGGCCACCTCGACAGTGCTGGAATCAAAGTACAGCTACTGTTACTCCGTCTATTCGAGGTGTACTGCCCAGCTTCGTCACAAAATTGCCTCTCAGTCCACTCAGGCTTCCGCCAACGTTCTCACGCCCTTGTCGACAGGCTGCCGGTTACCGCCAGTGGATACCGAGGTCTTTGCGGGTGATTATCTTCGGTGGCCCACCTTCAGAGACTTGTTCACGGCAATTTACATCCAGAACTCGCGGCTCACCCCGGTAGAAAAGTTGTTCCACTTGCTATCCAAAACAAGTGGTGACGCACACGCCATTGTTTCCAAGGCTCCGCTTACCCATGAGGGGTTTGTCGTGGCGTGGAAACGCCTCACTGACCGCTTTGAGAACCGGCGGCTCTTGGTCAATAGCCAGTTGAAGATCTTTTTCAACATCCAGGCTGTTCCTCAAGAGTCCGGAGTCGCGCTGAAGGAGCTCCAAGCCACCATTCAGAGTTGTCTGACAACTCTAGAGATGTCCTCTATCAATGTTGAGGCTTGGGACTGTCTCCTGGTGTTTATGATTTCCTCAAAGCTCCCCAAACTCACACTTTCCATGTGGGAGCAATCCGTACACAATAAGTCCGAGATTCCAACATGGAAGGAGTTGGATAACTTCCTGACAGAGCGGCATCGCACTCTGGAGGCCATCGACGACGTCAAGCCTAATGGCTCCGGGCAAGTTCCGCCACGGTCGGTACCCCCGCCCCCGTTCCAGCTCGGAGGCTCAATTCGGACGAACCACGGGTGGCTCCAGCAATTAGAGGGTGTGACCTGTGTTCCAGGGAAAACCACCCACTCCGTTTGTGTCCGCACTTCCTCGAAATGCATTTTGATGAGCGGTGGAACTATGTGCGAAGGAAACAACTCTGAATGTACGTGAATGTACAAGTGCCCATTCCTGCCTGTCGTCATCATACTCTACTACATCGTGGCAATCCCTTGGCAACTGTTCCATTTCCTCCCGTTTCATCAAGTTCACGACCCGTGCCCACCGCGAGAAGCGCTGCAGCTCCTGACGACCGCACGAATGTGCAATTATGTTTTTCATCCGGGTCAAGAGCTGTACTGCTCAGAACAGCGATTATTAATATAAATCATCTGGGTCGCGACTTCCAAGCTCGTGCTCTGATCGATTCAGGCTCCGAGGCTAAGCTCATATCTGAGCGGCTATTCAATCGAATCAGACTTCCATATGACACAGTCCAGACTCGAGTTTCCGGTATCAATCAAACAGTTGCCGGGCACTCCACAAAGCTCTGCAAGTTCTCCATTCGAGTTCTCTCCAGACCCGGGATACAGTTAGAAGCGAAGGCCTATGTCCTTCCTCAACTGTCCGGACAACTTCCGTCCCACCCAGTTCCGAGAGATCTTCTAAGGGAACTTCCGGATCTCCCCTTAGCAGATCCAACGATTTTCGAGGGCTCCGAAATCGATGTTCTGATAGGAGCTGACATTCTTCCGTCTGTGCTTTTGGGCTCTCTTCTGGCCCAGGAAACAATTTTTGGCTGGGTACTTACAGGCCCAGTGTCAACGGCGCCCACTAACGGCGTGTGGGTGTTTTCCCCACGCACTTCCTTCGCGTCCAACGGTTCATTAAGGAACTGTCCTACCAACCATAGTGGGGCCACCGTTGAAAGCAGATACTCCCGAGGTATTCGATCCTACCCATGCCGAATCTGCCAAGGGAACCATCCTCTTCGGAAATGCCTACGTTTTCGGAGGCTTAGCGCTGAGAAACGACTCCAGGCAGTTATCAAACATCAGTACTGCTCCAATTGTTTGGCCCACGAACATACTGAGGGAACGTGCCGCAGTGGGCCCCTTCCATTCCGCCGCTGTCCGGGAATCTGCAGCCACTTCAGCGTCAAGGAATCAACGGAGAAACCATCGGCTACGCCTGCCATCAGCCATAAAAGGGTTTTTTTGCAACTAGAGTGATTGCAAGGGGGGGGAGAATGTTCATGCCAGGAGGCTCTCCTCCGCCGCCTCTGCCCTCCGTGCACCAAAATATGAGCGAACCTATGTTCTCTCGCTCTCCGCTCCTCGGCATTCCCAATCTGCGCTCGCTGCGAGGCGACCTGGGGTTGGCTGGCCCGCTTTCCGCCACTCGAGCCCGCTCCCGCACTGTTAAGCTGAGCTTATCGGTCGGGAGCGCGGCCCTTATGTTAACTTAAGTGAGTTCAATGTATGAAGTCGAAATAAAACGACCAGCGATTGTGCCCTTGAATTCCACGACGCCCCCGACTCCGTTCATTTTTCATCGTCTACGCTTGCGAAGTGGGATTTTCTGGGAGCCACCAGCTTTTTATCACCTCCACCGTCGGACTATCTTGGCGGCAGAAGTGACCTCCTACACAAAACACATTACCAATGAAGTTTTTTAGTTAATTTTAGTTTATTTTAACACAAACCTTCGTAATAAATTGTTTAAAACAGATACAAAATGACAAACAAAAGAAACGAATATGTAACTAACAGTCGAGCTAAGAAACGAGCTTACATTCGAGCTGTTAAGTATAAGTTCTGTAATCAAGTATGTTGCTTAAGCCTTTTGGTTTGGTTGTTATTTATAAATATATTTGTATTTATTTATCATAAGCCTAACTATAAAATTTAAGTTTTTTGTATTTTTTAATATATTTTTATTTTCTTAAATTAATTAATAAACAAACTAAATTAAGTTCTAAACCTTTTTTTATTTATCTTAAAAATAATTCCATAGCTGCTTAAACTAAATAAAACACATTACCAAATAAGTTTTTTTTATTAAATTTTTTGTTTTTTTTTTAGATTAAAAATAATACACAAACGTAAACATAAACTTTATTAAAATTTGGTGGAATTAGAAAAGGCACAAAAAGGCTTATAATATATCAAAAGTTTGTTTTCTTAAATAAAAATTGTATCTACATTTTTAATTTTTTTTATTGACTTTTTAATATTAAATATAATAAATAAAACGTAAAACTAAACTTTATTAAAGAAATATATGCTACAAATACTTTATTATCATAATAAAGGAGGACTTGCAGTTTCAACGAAAATAGGGTGTTGTGATTCCAGTTTATTACATTTTCAAAAATGAAACGATTGCATTTTTCGTTTATTAATTAAAAAAAAAAAAAACTGGTAAAAAAAGCCCTTGGGTGGGCATTTATTTTTTAGTTTTAAGAGAAGGGCAGAAGTTATTTTTTTATTTTTAAGTTTATTTTTTAGAGTTTCTTGCTGAAATTTTTTAGTTTTAAGGGGTGGGCATTTTATATTATGTAGTTTTAAAAGGACAGAAGTTTTTTTTTCAATTTTTTAGTTTTAAGGTTTTTTTTTTATTTTTTAGAGTATCTCGATGAAAATTTTTAGTTTTAAGGGGTGGGCATTTTATATTATGTAGTTTCTCTTAGATGGGCAGAAGTTTTTTTTTTAATTTTTTAGTTTTAAGGGGTGGGCAACGATTTGTTTTTAGTTTTAAGAAATTTTTTGTTAAAATATGATTTTCTTGCTGGCTTGTTCGACATTTCGCTGTCTCAAGTCAACCATGTACGAAATTCCTTAGAGCGCTTGCTTGATCTTTGTTTTGTCTCTGATCCGGCGAGTTTCAGTTTAGTGAGGGTGGCGCCGCTGACGCAACCTGAAGATCCCTATCATCCTACTTTCGATATGACACTCGACATTGGTGCTGATATACTGAAGAAATCTGATAGACCAGCCAAAAGAGTTTACTGCTTTCGCAAGTCTGATTTCGACCGGCTGAATAATTTTATTTCGGACTTTAACTGGTCTGATTTATACAAATGCACTGACATGGCTGATGCCGTGGACATTTTTTACACTGCGATGAATTCATTCTTCTTCCAAATGTGTTCCCTTATACTATCCCTCTATTTCAAATAAGCCACCTTGATTTACTAAAGAATTGAGTTGCTTGAAAAATGTAAAGTCAAGGCGGTACACGAAATTTAAGAAAAACCGGTTCTCGTTCTGACCTCTCTAACTATATATCGGCTCGGTCAAACTTCACCGTACTGAACGCACAGTGTTATAAAAACTATTTGACTCGTTGCAGGGTCCAATTTTCTCAGGATTCTAAACAGTTTTATAATTTTGTTAATGCTAAACGTAAGGCGGTAACACATCCTTCATCACTTTCTTTTGCAAACGCAACTGTGAAGGGCGATCAGGCAATTGCCGATCTTTTTGCCCAATTTTTTCAAAAAACATACTCCACTTCCACTGACCTAAATCAGACGTATTCTTATAGCTTGCCCAGATCGAATTCAATTTTCTGTCCATTTTTAACCAAAGCTCCCTTCTTTTAGATCTTCATCGTGTAAAGCCTGTTTATCTGCCAGGTCCCGACGGAATACCGGGCTGTGTGCTTAGGTATTGTGCCGATGCCCTGTGCTCGCCTCTTCTGAAATTGTTTACCTTATCCTTAGAAACCTCGCACTTTCCCCTTATTTGGAAGGAATCATTCATTATTCCTCTCCACAAAAAAGGTAACAAATCGGAGGCCAATAACTATAGAGGAATCTCTAAGCTTTCGGCCATCCCTAAACTTTTTGAGAACATTATTACTCCACTTTTGTAGATCAGTAATTTTTCCATGTCAGCATGGATTTGTTAAGCGAAGATCAACAACCACAAATCTTCTGGAGCTCACTTCCCTTATTATAAGGGGTTTCCAGAATAACCTTCAAACGGATGTAATTTATACTGACTTCAGTAAAGCATTTGATTCCTCTAATCATTCCCTTCTCCACAGGAAACTCGACTTAATGGGTTTTCCAATTGATCTTCTTAGGTGGATCTCTAGTTATCTGACTGGCAGGACGCAAAAAGTCCTCTTTAAAAATAATTTATCTAATGTTCTCCAAGTCACCTCAGGTGTCCCGCAAGGGAGTCACCTGGGTCCTTTGTTGTTTACATTATTTATTAATGATCTGCACGAAGTTTTGACAAATTCTAGAGTACTAATGTACGCTAATGATGTCAAGCTTTGCGTGCAATACAAGGACGTTGCTTACCAGTCTGATTTACAAACAGATCTTGATAGCTTCCAAACCTGGTGCCGCATAAACCTACTAGACTTAAATGGCTCTAAATGTAAGCTAATGACATTCTCTCGTGTCGTTCCCAAGCTTGCAATTTACACGCTTAGCTGTTGCTCTTTGGAAAGAATTAACTCAGTTGATGACTTGGGTGTCCGCCTGGGTCCCAAACTTGACTTTATCGATCATATGTCGTGCATGGTGAATAAAGCCAGAGGTATGCTGGGATTTATTAAACGGTGGTCGAAAGAATTCAATGACCCCTATCTAAAAAAAACTTTATATATTTCACCAGTTCGTCCTATCTTAGAATATGGATCTTGCGTTTGGAGCCCCCAGTATGGGGTCCACAGTAAACGCATCGAATCGGTTCAAAGGAACTCTTTGCTTTTCGCTTTACGCGGCTTAAACTGGGATGCTGAACAGAGATTACCCTCCTATTATAGTAGACTTCTCCTAATTAACTTACCCTCCTTGGCTAATCGTAGAACTATGCTTGGTATTACCTTTATTTCTAACCCTGTTCACGGCGATGTGGAAAGTACTGACTTGTTAGGTCAGCTCAATTTCCACGTTCCGTGTAGAAATAATAGATCGTACAAAGCCTTAGTTTTGCGCCATTTTAGAACCTCCTATGAACTGCATGATCCCTTTAGAGTACTGTGTGCAAGTTATAATGATTTGTATTCGGTGATCTCACATGTTGATAGTCTTCCTAAACTAAAAAAGTACAGCTACTGCTATTCGGTCTATTCGAGGTGTGTACCGAGCTTCAGGAGATTATAGAAAGGGTCGCCTCCAAGTCCACTCAGGCTTCCAGCAATGTCCACACAGCCCCGTCTACAGGTTGTCGGTTACAGCCAGTGGACACATAAGTTTCCGCCGGTAATTATCATCGATGGCTCACCTTCATGGACCTCTTCACCGCGATCTATATCCAGAAATCGCGGCTCACTTTGCATTAAAGGCTAAAAATAATTAAATCCGACAACAATTAGTCAAAAAATTAATTATTAATTATTTATTAATTAATGTAAAAATTAATTATTAATAATTATTTATTTGTTGTCAAATTCAAGCCAAGGTCAATTCCACCTTTCCGGCTCCGCAACAGTAAATTTCGAAAATAATTAAGAATTCAATTTTATTGATTCTCCATATAAACAATTAATTATTTTATTGCGAAAAACCAAAAAATCAGCTATTTGAGGGCAATCTATACATATATAGATTGCCATCCATTTTTTTGGACGAGCTGGACTTTCCGATACCTTTTCATTTTCCATGTCTCCAACGCTGTGTCTCAGGCATCAGGCACCATCCGCCTGCAATCACTACAATCCTCTTCTACTTTAGGGGTCTTGGTTCTTGTCGCTTTTCCCTCCACATTCAAATCGTGCCGCACACGACTTTCCTTTCGACGTCGACGCCTAGTTTTTAACAAATTCCTTGTAAGCGCATTTCATCCGCAATCTCACCGTTCTCATCACATTAGTGTGACTGGCCACCGCTTCGTACGAGGCACCTATTGCGCAAGTCAGTCGACAAGCGCTGACCAGCGAACTCTATTCTGAGAATGCCCAAGGCAGACGACAAAAATCCGCGTCCTATCTCCTCCATCTGTTTGGACAGATCTCAATCCGCATCTCTGCCGACGCCTCTGTTACAGCCTAAGGCAACAAGTGCCATTCCAAAAGCAAAGAGCGACTAATACGTCGATAAACCCCCGGTCCTTCAGAAAGGCAGACCCGCTCCGTGGCAAGAATGGCTCAAAGTGCGGTCGAAGTGGCACTGAAAAAGTTCATCGCCACAACAGATCGGATCAGTCAATTTGAGGCCAACATAAATACTCCGGGCGCCCCAGAAACGGAATGGTCCCAGTACATTTTGGAAGTTCATCGGGACCAAATTCGGGCCCTGTGGGAGAAGGTAGAAAAGACCTACGAGAGCTGCTCCGACTTGCTAGCCGTATCCGACGATAATACGGCCACCTCGACAGTGCTGGAATCAAAGTACAGCTACTGTTACTCCGTCTATTCGAGGTGTACTGCCCAGCTTCGTCACAAAATTGCCTCTCAGTCCACTCAGGCTTCCGCCAACGTTCTCACGCCCTTGTCGACAGGCTGCCGGTTACCGCCAGTGGATACCGAGGTCTTTGCGGGTGATTATCTTCGGTGGCCCACCTTCAGAGACTTGTTCACGGCAATTTACATCCAGAACTCGCGGCTCACCCCGGTAGAAAAGTTGTTCCACTTGCTATCCAAAACAAGTGGTGACGCACACGCCATTGTTTCCAAGGCTCCGCTTACCCATGAGGGGTTTGTCGTGGCGTGGAAACGCCTCACTGACCGCTTTGAGAACCGGCGGCTCTTGGTCAATAGCCAGTTGAAGATCTTTTTCAACATCCAGGCTGTTCCTCAAGAGTCCGGAGTCGCGCTGAAGGAGCTCCAAGCCACCATTCAGAGTTGTCTGACAGCTCTAGAGATGTCCTCTATCAATGTTGAGGCTTGGGACTGTCTCCTGGTGTTTATGATTTCCTCAAAGCTCCCCAAACTCACACTTTCCATGTGGGAGCAATCCGTACACAATAAGTCCGAGATTCCAACATGGAAGGAGTTGGATAACTTCCTGACAGAGCGGCATCGCACTCTGGAGGCCATCGACGACGTCAAGCCTAATGGCTCCGGGCAAGTTCCGCCACGGTCGGTACCCCCGCCCCCGTTCCAGCTCGGAGGCTCAATTCGGACGAACCACGGGTGGCTCCAGCAATTAGAGGGTGGGACCTGTGTTCCAGGGAAAACCACCCACTCCGTTTGTGTCCGCACTTCCTCGAAATGCATTTTGATGAGCGGTGGAACTATGTGCGAAGGAAACAACTCTGAATGTACGTGAATGTACAAGTGCCCATTCCTGCCTGTCGTCATCATACTCTACTACATCGTGGCAATCCCTTGGCAACTGTTCCATTTCCTCCCGTTTCATCAAGTTCACGACCCGTGCCCACCGCGAGAAGCGCTGCAGCTCCTGACGACCGCACGAATGTGCAATTATGTTTTTCATCCGGGTCAAGAGCTGTACTGCTCAGAACAGCGATTATTAATATAAATCATCTGGGTCGCGACTTCCAAGCTCGTGCTCTGATCGATTCAGGCTCCGAGGCTAAGCTCATATCTGAGCGGCTATTCAATCGAATCAGACTTCCATATGACACAGTCCAGACTCGAGTTTCCGGTATCAATCAAACAGTTGCCGGGCACTCCACAAAGCTCTGCAAGTTCTCCATTCGAGTTCTCTCCAGACCCGGGATACAGTTAGAAGCGAAGGCCTATGTCCTTCCTCAACTGTCCGGACAACTTCCGTCCCACCCAGTTCCGAGAGATCTTCTAAGGGAACTTCCGGATCTCCCCTTAGCAGATCCAACGATTTTCGAGGGCTCCGAAATCGATGTTCTGATAGGAGCTGACATTCTTCCGTCTGTGCTTTTGGGCTCTCTTCTGGCCCAGGAAACAATTTTTGGCTGGGTACTTACAGGCCCAGTGTCAACGGCGCCCACTAACGGCGTGTGGGTGTTTTCCCCACGCACTTCCTTCGCGTCCAACGGTTCATTAAGGAACTGTCCTACCAACCATAGTGGGGCCACCGTTGAAAGCAGATACTCCCGAGGTATTCGATCCTACCCATGCCGAATCTGCCAAGGGAACCATCCTCTTCGGAAATGCCTACGTTTTCGGAGGCTTAGCGCTGAGAAACGACTCCAGGCAGTTATCAAACATCAGTACTGCTCCAATTGTTTGGCCCACGAACATACTGAGGGAACGTGCCGCAGTGGGCCCCTTCCATTCCGCCGCTGTCCGGGAATCTGCAGCCACTTCAGCGTCAAGGAATCAACGGAGAAACCATCGGCTACGCCTGCCATCAGCCATAAAAGGGTTTTTTTGCAACTAGAGTGATTGCAAGGGGGGGGGAGAATGTTCATGCCAGGAGGCTCTCCTCCGCCGCCTCTGCCCTCCGTGCACCAAAATATGAGCGAACCTATGTTCTCTCGCTCTCCGCTCCTCGGCATTCCCAATCTGCGCTCGCTGCGAGGCGACCTGGGGTTGGCTGGCCCGCTTTCCGCCACTCGAGCCCGCTCCCGCACTGTTAAGCTGAGCTTATCGGTCGGGAGCGCGGCCCTTATGTTAACTTAAGTGAGTTCAATGTATGAAGTCGAAATAAAACGACCAGCGATTGTGCCCTTGAATTCCACGACGCCCCCGACTCCGTTCATTTTTCATCGTCTACGCTTGCGAAGTGGGATTTTCTGGGAGCCACCAGCTTTTTATCACCTCCACCGTCGGACTATCTTGGCGGCAGAAGTGACCTCCTACACAAAACACATTACCAATGAAGTTTTTTAGTTAATTTTAGTTTATTTTAACACAAACCTTCGTAATAAATTGTTTAAAACAGATACAAAATGACAAACAAAAGAAACGAATATGTAACTAACAGTCGAGCTAAGAAACGAGCTTACATTCGAGCTGTTAAGTATAAGTTCTGTAATCAAGTATGTTGCTTAAGCCTTTTGGTTTGGTTGTTATTTATAAATATATTTGTATTTATTTATCATAAGCCTAACTATAAAATTTAAGTTCTTTGTATTTTTTAATATATTTTTATTTTCTTAAATTAATTAATAAACAAACTAAATTAAGTTCTAAACCTTTTTTTATTTATCTTAAAAATAATTCCATAGCTGCTTAAACTAAATAAAACACATTACCAAATAAGTTTTTTTTATTAAATTTTTTGTTTTTTTTTTAGATTAAAAATAATACACAAACGTAAACATAAACTTTATTAAAATTTGGTGGAATTAGAAAAGGCACAAAAAGGCTTATAATATATCAAAAGTTTGTTTTCTTAAATAAAAATTGTATCTACATTTTTAATTTTTTTTATTGACTTTTTAATATTAAATATAATAAATAAAACGTAAAACTAAACTTTATTAAAGAAATATATGCTACAAATACTTTATTATCATAATAAAGGAGGACTTGCAGTTTCAACGAAAATAGGGTGTTGTGATTCCAGTTTATTACATTTTCAAAAATGAAACGATTGCATTTTTCGTTTATTAATTAAAAAAAAAAAAAAACTGGTAAAAAAAGCCCTTGGGTGGGCATTTATTTTTTAGTTTTAAGAGAAGGGCAGAAGTTATTTTTTTATTTTTAAGTTTATTTTTTAGAGTTTCTTGCTGAAATTTTTTAGTTTTAAGGGGTGGGCATTTTATATTATGTAGTTTTAAAAGGACAGAAGTTTTTTTTTCAATTTTTTAGTTTTAAGGTTTTTTTTTTATTTTTTAGAGTATCTCGATGAAAATTTTTAGTTTTAAGGGGTGGGCATTTTATATTATGTAGTTTCTCTTAGATGGGCAGAAGTTTTTTTTTTAATTTTTTAGTTTTAAGGGGTGGGCAACGATTTGTTTTTAGTTTTAAGAAATTTTTTGTTAAAATATGATTTTCTTGCTGGCTTGTTCGACATTTCGCTGTCTCAAGTCAACCATGTACGAAATTCCTTAGAGCGCTTGCTTGATCTTTGTTTTGTCTCTGATCCGGCGAGTTTCAGTTTAGTGAGGGTGGCGCCGCTGACGCAACCTGAAGATCCCTATCATCCTACTTTCGATATGACACTCGACATTGGTGCTGATATACTGAAGAAATCTGATAGACCAGCCAAAAGAGTTTACTGCTTTCGCAAGTCTGATTTCGACCGGCTGAATAATTTTATTTCGGACTTTAACTGGTCTGATTTATACAAATGCACTGACATGGCTGATGCCGTGGACATTTTTTACACTGCGATGAATTCATTCTTCTTCCAAATGTGTTCCCTTATACTATCCCTCTATTTAAAATAAGCCACCTTGATTTACTAAAGAATTGAGTTGCTTGAAAAATGTAAAGTCAAGGCGGTACACGAAATTTAAGAAAAACCGGTTCTCGTTCTGACCTCTCTAACTATATATCGGCTCGGTCAAACTTCACCGTACTGAACGCACAGTGTTATAAAAACTATTTGACTCGTTGCAGGGTCCAATTTTCTCAGGATTCTAAACAGTTTTATAATTTTGTTAATGCTAAACGTAAGGCGGTAACACATCCTTCATCACTTTCTTTTGCAAACGCAACTGTGAAGGGCGATCAGGCAATTGCCGATCTTTTTGCCCAATTTTTTCAAAAAACATACTCCACTTCCACTGACCTAAATCAGACGTATTCTTATAGCTTGCCCAGATCGAATTCAATTTTCTGTCCATTTTTAACCAAAGCTCCCTTCTTTTAGATCTTCATCGTGTAAAGCCTGTTTATCTGCCAGGTCCCGACGGAATACCGGGCTGTGTGCTTAGGTATTGTGCCGATGCCCTGTGCTCGCCTCTTCTGAAATTGTTTACCTTATCCTTAGAAACCTCGCACTTTCCCCTTATTTGGAAGGAATCATTCATTATTCCTCTCCACAAAAAAGGTAACAAATCGGAGGCCAATAACTATAGAGGAATCTCTAAGCTTTCGGCCATCCCTAAACTTTTTGAGAACATTATTACTCCACTTTTGTAGATCAGTAATTTTTCCATGTCAGCATGGATTTGTTAAGCGAAGATCAACAACCACAAATCTTCTGGAGCTCACTTCCCTTATTATAAGGGGTTTCCAGAATAACCTTCAAACGGATGTAATTTATACTGACTTCAGTAAAGCATTTGATTCCTCTAATCATTCCCTTCTCCACAGGA
Source organism: Drosophila birchii (assembly GCA_035046345.1). Classification (NCBI taxonomy): domain Eukaryota; kingdom Metazoa; phylum Arthropoda; class Insecta; order Diptera; family Drosophilidae; genus Drosophila; species Drosophila birchii. The sequence continues at coordinate 118,657 of JAWNOA010000088.1, read as the reverse complement.
AACTCGACTTAATGGGTTTTCCAATTGATCTTCTTAGGTGGATCTCTAGTTATCTGACTGGCAGGACGCAAAAAGTCCTCTTTAAAAATAATTTATCTAATGTTCTCCAAGTCACCTCAGGTGTCCCGCAAGGGAGTCACCTGGGTCCTTTGTTGTTTACATTATTTATTAATGATCTGCACGAAGTTTTGACAAATTCTAGAGTACTAATGTACGCTAATGATGTCAAGCTTTGCGTGCAATACAAGGACGTTGCTTACCAGTCTGATTTACAAACAGATCTTGATAGCTTCCAAACCTGGTGCCGCATAAACCTACTAGACTTAAATGGCTCTAAATGTAAGCTAATGACATTCTCTCGTGTCGTTCCCAAGCTTGCAATTTACACGCTTAGCTGTTGCTCTTTGGAAAGAATTAACTCAGTTGATGACTTGGGTGTCCGCCTGGGTCCCAAACTTGACTTTATCGATCATATGTCGTGCATGGTGAATAAAGCCAGAGGTATGCTGGGATTTATTAAACGGTGGTCGAAAGAATTCAATGACCCCTATCTAAAAAAACTTTATATATTTCACCAGTTCGTCCTATCTTAGAATATGGATCTTGCGTTTGGAGCCCCCAGTATGGGGTCCACAGTAAACGCATCGAATCGGTTCAAAGGAACTCTTTGCTTTTCGCTTTACGCGGCTTAAACTGGGATGCTGAACAGAGATTACCCTCCTATTATAGTAGACTTCTCCTAATTAACTTACCCTCCTTGGCTAATCGTAGAACTATGCTTGGTATTACCTTTATTTCTAACCCTGTTCACGGCGATGTGGAAAGTACTGACTTGTTAGGTCAGCTCAATTTCCACGTTCCGTGTAGAAATAATAGATCGTACATAGCCTTAGTTTTGCGCCATTTTAGAACCTCCTATGAACTGCATGATCCCTTTAGAGTACTGTGTGCAAGTTATAATGATTTGTATTCGGTGATCTCACATGTTGATAGTCTTCCTAAACTAAAAAAGTACAGCTACTGCTATTCGGTCTATTCGAGGTGTGTACCCAGCTTCAGGAGATTATAGAAAGGGTCGCCTCCAAGTCCACTCAGGCTTCCAGCAATGTCCACACAGCCCCGTCTACAGGTTGTCGGTTACAGCTAGTGGACACATAAGTTTCCGCCGGTAATTATCATCGATGGCTCACCTTCATGGACCTCTTCACCGCGATCTATATCCAGAACTCGCGGCTCACTTTGCATTAAAGGCTAAGGGGAAACCGAGCGTTGATAAGCCAATGAAGGCTGCTGGCCTTTAGTATTAGAGGTGTTCTTTTGGCTTCAATGTGCCGCCGCCATGTGAGTGTTCTGTCAAGGTGTACTCCTAGATATGTCACTTCGTTTGCTTGCAGGAGTAGAGTATTGTTTAACGTAACCGGCAGGCAGTTTTACCTATTTAGAGTGAACGTAACATGCTTGCATTTTTGTTCGTTCACTTTAATTCGCAATTTTTCAACATCGACCAGATGAAGAGCTAGCTGCGCAGTTGCTTACATCGGGCACTTTGAGCGGCTAAGAATAGCTGTATCATCAGCAAACGTAGATGTTGTTAATCATGTGCTTGTCGGGATGTCTGCTGTGTAGAGGACGTATAATGTTGGCCCTAGCACGCTACCTTGAGGAACTCCATCTCCAACGGTAAAATCATTAGATATAGCAGTGTTGCACCTCACAACAAATTTTCGGTCGTAAAGGTAAGACTCTAAAAGCTTATGGGTGTTGTAGGGGAGCATTACCTTGATCTTGAACATTAGACCGTCTAGCCCGACATCTAGAAATATGGCAATACAGTACTCTCGTTTTTCGAACGCATTTCGAATTTCAGATATTATCCGGTTGACCTGATCAATAGTTCCGTGATTTCACGAAACCCAAATTGAAGTGACGGGATTCCCTCCTGAATTTTTACGTGTTTATGTGTATGTATTATGTGTTTATCCGGGTCAGTACGCAATTTTTAAAGAGCTTACAGATATGGAAAAAAATAATAGAAACGAATTTTTACTTTGGGTTTAAAGTCGTATTTTTAAAAAGGAACGCGGTAATGAGTGGAAATTTTAATTTTTCTTTGGTATATATACATCTATCTTACATACTAGAAAACAAAAATTCATTTAACTTTATTTATTTAGCTCAAAAAGTATACTTAAGTTAAATTTTATGTTTTTGACCTGGAAATAAAAATAGAAACGAAATGACTAATCTTTATCCAAATTGACTAGTTTAGCAAAATTGACGAAGAAATGTTTTCAGTTTTAATATTTTGTTGCTTTCCATGGCTTTTCAAAACTGCAGCACACCTATAAGGCATAGACTCCACCAGATTGGAGCATATTGCTGGCTCAATAGAGTACCACTCTTCCTAGACTTTCTCCCACAAATGCTCCTTAATTTTTGGTTAAAAACCACTTAAACGTTTTTTTAGAATGCCCCACAAATGGTAAATAGAGTTTTCTGCTATCCACTATACAGACAAACAGAAGAAACGTGGTAGAAAGCGAGCAACTTCTAGAAAACTTTTTTTTTTTATTAGACGTTGCTTTTATTTCTTGAATCTTCTCTTTGCGAGACTAACAAGAGGTGTATCAAATCTTATATTTTTAACTTAACCAACAGTCATATTGACTGATACAGAGTTAGACGGCCCTAAAAATAGATTGCTGGGTTGGGAGGTCGTTGCAGGCTGGATCCGCTAGAAACCCGAGTCAATCCCCGAGCCAGGAAATTTTGGGTGCGAAGACAGTTTTTCCTTGTAGGACTTTTTTTGCTTCTAGACTTCGTCTTTCATACTCAACGTACCAAGGTGCCCCAGTGATAGTTCTGAAGATTTTTTATTGTGCGCGCTGTAGGATGTCTATGTTGCTGCTGCTTGCGTTCCCCCACAGCTGGGAGCCATACGTCCAGATTGGCTTTAGGACTGAATTGTAGAGTAGTAACTTGCAGTCCAGGCACAGTGGCGATCGTGACTTTATAATCCAGTGGAGGCTGCTGGCTTTTAGTTTTAAGTGCATCTTCTTGCATTCGATGTTCGTACGCCAGGTTAGTCGTCTGTCAATGTGGACGCCTGCATACCGTTTAGTGAAAGCGGAGGGCATGTTTGTCTATTAAGAGTAAACGTTACATGTTTACACTTGTGTTCGTTTATTTTAATGCGCCATCCACCTTTCCACTACTATTAGATGATTAGCTAGTTGGTTTGTTGCTTGCGATGGGCATTTGGAGCGACTAAGGATAGCGGTATCATCCGCAAACGTTGACGTTGTTAGTTGTGCGTTCGTAGGAATATCCGCAGTATACAAAACATATAGACACATGCCGAGTGCGCTTCCTTGTGGAACTCCAGCTTCGATGATGTAGTCGCCCGAAGTAGCTGCGTTGCATCTTACTGAGAATACCCTATGGTAGAGGTATGATTCCTGTAGCTTGTGGGTGTATGTTGGCAAATACGTTTTAATTTTGTGCATGAGTCTACTAAGCCAAACTCGGTCGAAAGCTTAAGAGAAAAATAGCGCTACAGCATTCTTGCTGTTCGAAGGCTGAGCGTATTTCGGAGGTTAATCTGTTCACTTGTTCGATGGTTCCGTGGTTTCTTCGGATCCAAATTGGTGTGCAAGCTTCCAGATGTGGTATTATGCGAGTTAACAAACAGGGTCATTGGTCTGTACGATAACGGAATTGTGTGGTCTTTTCAAGGTTTCTGTATCATTATAATGACGAATTTCTTCCACTTTTTTGGGAAATAGGCAAGGTGAATGATCCCGTTAAATAGTTTGCAGACGACCTCTATAGCGCATTTAAAAAACTTGACACTACCCTTATAAGGAAGTCGAAAAAGATCAATTTCTTTCGTCAAAGAAAGAACTACATAAATGCATACGTAAGGAGTCGCAGCATTAGTAACATACTGATTGAGCACGGTTCAAAAGCGCATTCAGAAAGGAGAGTTCCTTCTATGAGCAAGAGGCATATCGACAGGTGACTCTGCTTTGCCAAGAGACCTTTGGGGGTTTTTTCAGTTTTGGGACTAAAAAAATGTCCTTTGGTCCAATGAGACAAAGTTTGATTTGTTTGGTCTACCATCAGATCCAAACAAATCAAACTTGGAAAGTGGATAGCAGAAAACCCCATTGAGCATTTGTGGGGCATTCTATAAATACGTATAACATAAGTGGTTTTTAACCAAAAATTCAGGAGCATTTGTGGGAAAAGGGCAATGATCATATTAGGAGTTATAAAATAGCCAAGGAAGTGGTAGAAAAGAAGAAAATAATGAGTTATGGGAAAAAAGAGAGCGGAAGGTTAAAGAAAAATCTGTTTTTTTTTTTTTTTTTTTTTTGTTTATTTGGTTGTATGCAAGTTTGGTGCTAAACTTATTTGGCTACATATCTATTATTATTTAACAATTTTATGTAGCGAATATGTAACAATGTTAATTAAAAATTAGTTTATACGCCGGGTTGGTAGCTCCCGGATTATAACCCTCTTCAGGCGTCTCCTGGTCCTAGTCCAGCCCATCCTCCTGGCCAGCGGGTTTGGGTGACTCCAGAGTCTGGTTGTGTGTTTGGCAGCTAAGGTGTTCACGGCGTCTCCGATTGCAGGGTCTTGCAATTCCCTGCGTATGTCGGCATTTCTTATGTACCACTCCGCTCCAGTGATACGTCTAAGAAATTTCGCCTGAAACGCTCGAATTCTATTCAAATGCGTCCTGGCCGCACTGCCGTATATTGCCACTCCATATTGCCAAATCTGTGCTAGCAGGGACTGGTAAAGGCGAGTCTTGCACCTAATACTCAGCTTCGACTTCGGGCAAGTTAGCCAGCTTAGACGCCTGGTAGTGTTTTCCAACTTGGCCCTTGTCTTTTTGATGTGCGACGCGAACGTCAGCCTCTTGTCCAGGACCAGTCCCAGGTATGTGTGCTCCTCGCGTTGCGGCAACAGCTGACCATGAAGAAAGACCCCTGGACATGTGTCTCTCCTCAAGGCGAATGTGACCACCGCACACTTGTCTGTGTTGATGGCCACATTCATCAGCTGCAACTAAAGCCCTGCAGTTCTCCGATCCCGTCCAATGATCCTCCGCACATCTACCGCAAACAGGCGGCTTGAAACAATAGTTCTTTGTGTGATGGAAGCCAAAACACCTAAAACATTGCTTAAGTCTATTTGAATCCTTTTTGGGCTCCACCGTTACTCGGTGCCTACCCAACTTAGATATCAACAGAGCCTCCCTGTTGTTTACAGCATGCTTGAGATCAACGAACCAGACATTTTGTCTGGCCTGCTCAGTGACTACATCCTGACTCCCTTGGCGCCGGGCACGGTTCGGGGGGTTATACAGATTAACTATCGTATGCCCCAGCTTAGAGAACTCATCCATAATAAAGTTCCTAGGAGTGGTGCAGGACAAATTCTTGATAACCATCCTGAACGGCCTGTCCTCCTTAAGACAGAAATGAGTATAAATAACATTCTTTTCTATCAAAAACTTCGTTATGATACGGTGAGTAGAGGAATCCTTAGCATAAAGACGTAGGTCACCTGAACGAGCAATGCGAAGCTCGAAGCCATCATCTTCGACCACCTGGAGGAGCTCATTCTCCATCGCCTCCACGTTGTTAACATTTGGCACTGTGATCGGCTTTGGCTTGGCCAGAGCGAAAGGAGCAGGGCTAGCTGCCAGCTGGGAGACAGCAGCCCTCTCCTCAACATCTTCCACAACATCCATATTTTGCGGCAGAACATCCATATCAAGGGCAGAAAACCTATTTGTATTATACGGTTTGCTGGTTTTGGCCTTTGTACACATTGCATTCACAACAGGGGCACGCCTCTTACTAGACGACTTCTTCTGGACGGTCTGCCATCTCGGCTGGGGATTTTGAAAGAGTTCCCCAGGAGCGGCTCTTCTCCATTGTGGAAGTGCTGTGGACTCAATGGCGTCCATAATTTGTGCCGAGCATAACTTACTCAACGCTTTGCTGGAGAGCAGGTTTTTTCCGTCAGAGTTCGTCTTACCCGCCAGTCCCTTGTTGGCCTGAACGAGCTGAAAACGCCGTTCCCTTGCTTGTCGGGAGGTTGAAGGTTGCTCCGAATCAATTTGAACCGTCGACGCCCATTGGGGAAGTGCCGCAGATTTTGGAGCATCCATGTTTTGTACCGCGCTTGGTTTGATTACCTCCTTGCTGCTGAGCGAGTAACTATTGCTCAGGATAGACTTACTCTTAACTTTATCACCAGCATTCAGTAGTATATCAATGTGCTCTCTCAACTGCCTGGGAGATGATGGTCGTTCACTGCCGCTCAGAGCTGGAGCTGGAGTCGACGATCTGGAACTATCACTAGATAATCCCATTTCATGAATTTCCTTAATTTTTTGATCGTGAAAGGAGCGACGAGACCTCGGTCCTTTTGTCCCCTTTTGAATAGAGGAGCCACCTGTGGGTGGCTCCTGCATAGCAGAAAGCCAAGCCACTGAGACTTAAGGAATGCAGCTTGACGAAACAAATTATTATTATTATTTATTTTTTCCTGTTTGAAAAATTTTCAGGAGAAATTTTGTGCTTCAGAATTTTTCTTCGAAAAAATTTAGATTCCGTTTTTTTTTTGGAGTTGAATGAATCAAGACGACCGAACTGTTTGACGTACAAATCCAAACATGAGTATTGAATAAAATTTACAAGTTAAATCAGAAAGTCGATTTTAATAAAATTATGGTAAAAGTTATAGAAAAGCTGTCATCGGAATGTTATCGGAAAGTTGGGTAAAAGTTATCAAAAATCTGTTATCGGAATGTTATCGGAAAGTTGGGTAAAAGTTATCGAAAAGCTGTTATCGGAATGTTATCGGAAAGTTGGGTTAAAGTGGTTACGGACGGTTCGAGGGTACGTCGAACAGTTCGAGCAACAAGCGGTTGTCGCCAAGTGCTGTCATCGGTTGCGGCTCGGCAATTCGATGCGCACCGAGCGGTTGGCCAAACGAACGAAGCTCGACGGGCGTTGGAAGTGGTTTGAAAGCAGAGCCAGTGGCTCGATCGAGCATTAGTGACAATTGGCTCCAAGCAGTTCGACGTAGCGGGATCGGTCCGGTCGAATCAATGTTAGCACGGAAAGTACTAACTCGGAAGTATCAATAAAATATAATAATTATACGAATATCCATTGACATGTATTAGGCGGAACACTGTAACGCACAGAGCTGCCGCTTAGCATGGGGATGGAAGAAAAGTAATAAATGAGAAAAAAAGAAAAGACGAATATTAGGAATAGGAGCAGAGCCGATCATTCACATGTATTAGACTACGTACTGTAAGACACAGGCGAATGTTTAGCATAGAGATGACTCGGAAGCAGTGGAGAAGCCCACGTTGAATAAAATAATACCGAGACTAGTAATAACTGTCCGCACTTGGTTTTGAAACTGTATCGCATAGTTGATAAACTAGCTTCAGTATTACAATAGAGGAAAGAGAGGCAATGACACAATTCCAATAAATAATGCTAAGAATATTGCGTACATAATAATAAACAAGAATTATTTATTTAATTTTATTAAGTTCTTATCCTAGCGCAACAAGTTTACACTTATAATTATAGCATTATATAAATATATACATATAATAAAAAACAATAAGAATAAGATAAGGAAAAAATAAAAAATAATAATAATAAAAAAAATAAAATCTAGCATAAATAATAAAAAGATCCATATTCAATAGTTACTCAGAGTTATTCATTTTTAACTAATTACAGAACTCCATGTCACCACACGGAAACTTGGGAACCCACAACACTATAACAACAGAACAGAAGATAATTAACATAACAGCATATATCTAAATATCTAAAAAGTAGGAAGGAAAGGAAGGATCAGAAAGGTTCCGCAACTAAACCAAGAGAAATGGCAGAGGAAGGAAGACCTGCAGTAATGGCAACGACAAGTGTTTTAGAGGCTATCAAGGTAATAGTGGTAGTGATCATTACCAAGTATGAGGGAGAGGCTGGAAAGCTAGATGAATGGAATTGACGCACATAAGGGAGAAGAAACTAGATTTGGAGACCTTGTATACCAAGGTCATGACCTTAAAGAAGGCTCTGGTTAGTCTGTCTAAATCGGGGGAGCAGACCAATTTATTGAGAAGCGAGAAGTCGAAATAGTATGAAGAAATGGCTCTGAACGCTTTGGTGGGGCCTATTGGTGTGACCATCAGGAATATGGGAGTGCCATACATAGCAAAGGCTTATGAAATTGCTTGTAGAAAAAAGAATTTGTCTAAACAGGAGGAAAATCCGAAGCAAGAGCAGGAAAAGATAGGTAACCCGACGTCGGAGACTCAAACTGGCGTCTGGTCACAATATAGACGGGTGGCCAGGGTCCAGATTCCCATACCCGATAATGGGAAACCCATTCAGAAACGAAAACTTTAATCAGGGGGGAATTCCTGGATATTCGAAGCAATATCGCAATTACCAAAATAGGAATTCTAGGTAGAATTACGGGCAACAGAACCGAGATAGGCAGTGGAACAACAATGACGGGTACTATAATAATACACCCAGAGGAGACCAGCTAGCAATCCAGGCGGCCGGAGACACTGATGGCAGTGGCCAGACAAGGACGTCTAAGAGGCCCAATTATTCGGGACAGTCTTATAATTTGAATAACTGCAGAGAGTCGAACAATTCAAATTTTTTAAAGCGATCATATATTTCGGCAGATGGTTCAATGATGGGCGGAAATCGCTCTGCAAACGGAGGTCAGTTGCACAATATCCAATGAGCCACATTTTTGTAGCAATCAGCCTCGAGCATCCAACAGGATATTTACGGACTAGAAGGGGCCACTCGACTTTTTTTTTAAAAGTAACGCGCGGGGTCCCACGCCCACCTCCCGCCCAACCGACCGAGGGGCGCAGCCGTGTGACGTACGGCACGAAACGCGTACTGGATAGACGCGAGAGAAGAAAAAAAATAGAATAGAACGAGGAAAAATTAGGATACACTACGGGATAGTACTACAAGTAATACAGTTTTTAGTTTTTGAAGGCTTTCAATGCCTTCAATGCTACTAAAAAGACGATTGTAATCAGTACATAAAACCCTAAAGGGCTCATGTACTTCAAACTCACGCCTACAGTGGTTAACTACTAGTGGTATAAAAGTTCTAGAAGAAAGACGGGGAACATGGAAATTGAGCTGGCCTAGAAGTTAGGGGCTCTCCACATCACCGTGAATGAGTTTATGTAAAAAGACGACGCCAAGCATCGTCCTACGGTTAGCTAAAGAATGTAGATTAAGTAGGAGAAGTCTACTAGCGTAAGACGGTAATCTAAGGTTGGCATCCCAGGGTAGGCCATGAAGGGCAAAAAGCAAAAAGTTCTTTTGGACAGATTCAATGTGGCTACTATGGACCCCAAATTGAGGACTCCAGACGCACGAGCCATAGTCCAATATAGGGCGTACCAACGAAGTAAAGAGAGTCTTCGTTACATAAGGAGAATCGAATTCCTTTGCCCACCTTTTAATGAATCCCAGCATGCCTCTGGCTTTGTTAACCATACAAGAAATATGTTCAGAGAACGAAAGTTTAGGATCCAGGCGGACACCCAGATCATCAACAATAGAAATTCTTTCCAAAGAGCAGTCGTTAAGCATATAGGTGGCAAGCAGGGGAGTAACACGTGAAAATGTCATCAGTTTGCATTTTGAGCTGTTGAGATGTAAATCGTTAGCATGACACCATGCTTGGAAGTTATCAAGATCCGATTGTAGGTCTGATTGGCAAGAACTGTCCCTATACTGCAAGCAAAGTTTAACGTCATCAGCGTACATAAGTACTCTGGAATTGGTTAGAACCTGCGGCAAATTATTGAAAAACAATGTGAATAGAAGTGGTCCAAGGTGGCTACCCTGTGGGATGCCAGATGTGACCCTGAGGCTATTGGATTGAACGTTTCTGAACAGAACCTTTTGGGTCCTATCACTTAGATAACTCGAAATCCATTTAAGAATATCACTAGGAAACCCCATTGAATCGAGTTTCCTAACCAGAAGAGAATGATTAACCGAGTCGAAAGCTTTACTAAAGTCCGTGTAAATAACATCGGTTTGAAAGTTTTGTTGGAATCCCCTAATAACGAAAGAGGTAAGTTCCAGAAGATTGGTCGTGGTTGATCTTCGCCTCATAAAACCATGCTGACATGGAGAAATGACGGATCTGCATAGATGTTGCAAGTGAGGAGTGATTACATTCTCGAAAAGTTTGGGGATAGCCGATAACTTAGAGATACCCCTATAGTTAGTGGCATCCGATTTGCTACCTTTTTTGTGGAGAGGAATAACAAATGATTCCCTCCAAATAAGGGGAAATTCTGAGGATTCTAAAGATAAGGTAAACAATTTAAAAAGGGGGTTACACAGCGCCTCGGAGCAATACCTAAGCACAGAGCCAGGTATACCATCGGGACCTGGCGAATAAACTGGCTTAACACGTTGAAGATCAAGAATAAGTGAGCTTTCGTTTAAAATAGGACTGAAGATTACGGACGAACTGGGCATAGCTGTAGAAAATGTATGATCTGAAGATGTTGAGGGCGAATATGTCGTTTTAAAAAACTCAGCAAAGAGATTAGCAATTGCTTGATTAGAATTTACTGTAGTATTCTTAAATGACAGCGAGGGAGGGTATAACGTGGGTTTACGTTTAGAGTTAACAAAGTTATAAAACTGTTTAGGGTCCTGCGTGAACTGGACCTTACAACGAATCAAATAATTTTTATAACACTGAGCGTTAAGCACGGTAAAATTAGATCGAGCACTAAGATAAGATGAGAAAGCCGTTTTTGAACCAGTGAGTTTATATTTTTTATAAAGCCTAGATTTTACGTTTTTTAGACGCGTCAGCTCCTTGTTAAACCAAAGTGGTTTATTAGAGACCGACGGGTAGCATATAGGAACACATAAAGAGAAAAATGAATTCATGGCATTGTAAAAAATGTCAACGGCGGATGCCATGTCAGAGCTCGTGTAAAGATTAGACCAATCAAATTCTGCTATTAAAGTGCTTAGCCTCTGATAGTCAGCCTTTCGGAAACAGAGGACTCTGTTTAAACTGCTATCAGGTGTAGTAGCTAACACTGTCCCAGTGTCGATAGTCACATCGAAAGTTGGATGATAAGGATCTTCAGGTTGCGTCATTGGAGGAACTCTAATTAGGTTTACACCTGCAGGATCAGAGACAAAGCATAGATCAAGCGGTTTAACGAATTGATTAGAATCGCTCCAGAAAAGACAATAAAAATGTTAATTGACACCGGATTTTTATTTTATTTGCTCCAAGTTAGTTCAATCGCAATATGTAAGAGAACTACAAGACCCAGTATCAATTACAATGATTACGCAATCTCATGAGGTTTCAAAGGAGGCGAACATACCAACTTTCAGAGAACTGGGTGGAATTGGAGATATGAGAATATGAATCTTCAAGTTCCATCGGTTTTTCGAAGGATTAATTGGAATAGATTTGTTAAAGCAAGTTAAGACCGTAATCGACATAGAGAACGGTTGGTTTCACGCAGGAGACAAGAAGTTACAAATTCAATTAACTAAATATAGGCGAAGTGAGGTTTATACAATGGAGGACATTTATAGGAATTTATAGGGCAGTGGCTGGACAAAGCCTGGTGGAGGTTACTAACTACGCAGACACGGACCAGGAACTGTTGAAGATTCTAGGGTTTGAAACCGAGCAACATTTTGAGCTCAATAACATAGAAAGGACGCAGAAAGAGGACAAGGGTATACCGATCCAAAAGATCAGGACGGAACAACTAAATAAGGAGGAGCTGAGAGAACTTCAGAGGATTTGTAGGAAATACCCACGGGTGTTTCATGAAGAAGGGGCTAGGTTATCTTTCACAAACGCGGTTAAACACCAGATAAGAACAAAAGACGACATTCCAGTGTATGCCAGACCATATAGGTATGCGTTTCAAGAAAGTCAGGAAGTGAAAAGACAACTGGAAAAATTACTGGATGAAAGGATCATTAGACACCGCCATTCACCATGGAGTGCGGCAGTCTGGCTAGTACCCAAAAAGGATGCCTCCGGTGAAAGGAAATGGAGAATGGTTGTGGACTATAGGAAACTAAACGAGAAGGTGATCAAGGTCAGATACCCCATGCCGTTGGTTAACGATGTGTTAGACAGCTTGGGAAGGGCAAAATATTTCTCAATCCTAAATTTGACAAGTGGATACCACTAGATCGAGGTAAAGGAGGAGGACATCGCAAAGACAGCCTTCTTCAGTCATTTTGAATATGTCCGAATGCCGTTTGGACTGAACAATGCTCCCACAACCTTCCAGAGGTTGATGAACAACATCTTCGGGGAATTGCTCGGGAAATATTGTCTTATATATATGGATGACATTATGGTATTCTCAGCTTCTCTACATATCACAGGTTTAGAAAAGGTTTTACGAAACTTACGGAGACAAACTTCGAACTGCAGTTAGACAAAACAGAGTTTCTAAGAAAGGAGGTGGAATATTTAGGACATGTAGTAACGCAAAAGGGCATTAAGCGAAATCCGGGAAAGGTCAACGCGATAAAGAGGTTCGAGATTCCAAGGACTAGAAGGCAGATTAAATTCTTCTTAGGCTTGCTAGGGTACTATAGGACTATTAGGGACTTTGGCGCGATAACAAAACCCATAACAAGACAGCTAAAAGGGAAGAAGGCTGTACAGATAGATCAGGAGTACACGGAGGCATTCGAGGTGAGCAAAACCTTGTTATGTAATGATCCGATTTTGCAATTCCCAGACCTTGAAAAGGCATTCATCCTTACCACGGATGCTAGCAATTATGCGATTGGAGCTGTTTTATCCCAAAGAAATGCGGGAACAGACCAATAGCATATGCTAGTAGGACCTTATCAGGGGCGGAAGTAAGCTACGCGACTGTAGAAAAGGAAATGCTTGCCATTGTATGGGCAATTAAGTATTTCAGGCACTACGTGTTTGGCACTAAATTTAGGATAGTAACGGACCAAGGCCATTAACCTGGCTATAAGTATCAAAAAACCCCGATTCTAGACTCGTTAGATGGAGACTTCAGATGTTGGAGTATGATTACGAGATAGTGTACAAAAAGAGGTCGTTAAATATTGACGCACTGAGCAGAATTCAGCCGGAGCTTAACATCATAGGAAATGCCTCAGAATGCACAAGAGGAAGGTATTTTTTCCGCACATGAGACAGGCACATAAGATCAGGTATAGTTTCACAGAGACACCAGAAAGACCAATGGAAATAGTACAAATAGACTTGTACTTCGTAAACAAACAAAAAAATGTATTGACCATCATCTTGTCGATAATGGTCAATACATTTTTTTGTTTCGAGAAAAATTCGGTCGAAAGGTTACACTGTACGATAACAGAAATATACAGATTAATAAGCGAGGCGAAGAAGACAAGGAAATTAGAGGTGAAGCATGAGGAAGTAATGGATTAGGCGTTCATAACTTGCAATAATGCTATTCATTCAGCTACGAAACTGACACCACAAGAAGGATAAGAGAACAAGGGCAGCAAACTCAGATAGGCAAGACCCAGATCCGGTAGGAGCAGGATGTACAATATTAAAAAAGGAGAACAGGAGAGACAAGCTCACCCTTCGATTCTCGAAACACATGGTGTTGGAAGACAATGGTTTGACACTAACATCAACCAAAAAACCCAACCCAAAAAATTGACAAAGAAAAAAATTAGAAGACTAACTAAACCTAATGAACCATGATAATTGCAGGTGGTCCATGACCATGGCCGCAGAGAGGAAACTCGAGATCCGGCCGTTAGAAGGAAGCAAACCATTAGCGCAGATCAAGTTAGCACAGCGAAAATAGTCCAGACACACAAAGCATTCATTCACGTAATAAGACTACAGGAATATCAGGAAACGATAAAGAACTTGGAACAGACACTCAGCGACGTGGTAGAGGAGGCAAAAACAAAAGACCTCGTTAAGGCATTGCAGAATAAGTTGCAAATGGTTAAGGCGAGGTTAGAAGCGACAAGAAAGGACAGGCAGTAAGTTTAGAATAATCTCAAAAACTTGGATTGAGACCATTAAGAAGAATAGAACAACTCAAGAATTGGGAATACACGAACTAAGGATGGAGTATATCGAAACAAAGATACAGATCAACAGAATACAAACGGGGCGGGGAAAGTAATGTACACAACACCTACATACACGATGATAACTGTGTTACTGGTAGTTGTGATGATTGCAGCCTGTTGTTCGAAGAGGACGACATCTTTCGTACCAGACCCCAACGAAACCCCTACGGCAACCACATAGTTAAAACGGTTGGTGATAAACACTTTGTCGCCAAGAAAGAATGCCAGGCCAGCACAAAACATCGCTGCAGCAGAAACCAACACACAAGCTCAGAACAGATGTACTGGATTACATTAAGCATTATTATGTAAGAGAGTGAGTAGAGTGAAATGGGTGACATGGAGTATAAAGAAAGTTAAAAGTCCATAATACAACAATAAAGGAATGAATAATTAAATAAATATAACCAAGAGTGGCGATAAACGCTGGAAAATGATGAAAATATAATAATAATTAATAAATAATGAAATAATGAAGAAAGCCAAGAGGTGCTTCCTGGAAATGGCCTTGAATGGTCGGTCCGACTATATCAAAAGGAAGCAGCTATGCCAGAACTGTTTTGCCTGAGCTGATATTCTTCCGTCCATTCTCCTCGGCAATTTTAAGACCAACATCAATGGGTCGCTTCTCGGTCAGGAGACCTTTTTTAGGTATCGGTATCGGCAGGGTCCCCACTTAGTAAATGGACCAGAATTGACTTCCGGATCGTCATTTACGAAGCGTCAAGTCCTCTCCCAGATTGCCAAATAGTTCGATCCAGCAGGCTGGCTAGCCCTTTCATTGTCCGGGCAAAGATGTTCATGCAAGACATTTGCCTTCAGGATCTGGGATCGGACGACGCTCTCCCTCAGGATTTCTGTCAGCGATGGGTCGACTTCTTAAAAAATGATTCCGCGCTTGAACAGATTTGAACTCCTCGATGGGTCGCGTTCCGACTGCTCCTAAAAATCGAACACCAATGGCGCACGGCGGCGCCATTTACGTCCGTGTCGAGATTGGGTCCACGGTAATGGTAAACTTGCTAACAGCAAAGATGCGAGTGGCCCCATTCAAAACGGTGTCGCTGCCATATCTTAAGTTGTGCGCGGCCTTCTTGTTGTCCGAAATGGCCACCACCTTCCATCCAAAAATGCCACGGATGGCCTATCCTGTTGAACAGATTTGACGATTGTTCTCGCCTGGTTGCAGAGGCCAGCGTGTCACTGGACAACGTTCGTGACCAACCAGGTAACCAAGATAACCCAGTTCACCGAAATGCACAAATGGGCTCATGTCCGCTCTGAGCAGAACGCCGCAAATCTCGCTATTCGGGGTCGCGCTTCAAGACCCACCAGCTGTGGTGGCACGGTCCTGCCTGGATACTGAGGTCCACTCCGAGCAATGAAGCCTCCGTGACTTAACTCCAAAAGAGAACAGTTAAATTCCATGTCGACAAGGCGTTGTAGAGTTTAAAAAATATTGTGAGACAAATGGAATTGACCTCCATATTGGCCTCAAGATGGCCAATGGCGAGGTAGAAAATATAAATTGTTCACTAGTTGAAAATAGCACATATAAATGATAAAGATTATAAGCAGGAGATTTAAAAATGTATAATGATGGGCTCGCCACCATCCGATCTTATATTCAATTGCATAATTAGAGACAAGATTCCGGGAATTCAGGATATGTAGGGGAAGTGGGAGAATCAGAAGAGAGAGACTGGGATTTTATTTATAAGGAAAATGGAATGGAGGTGGCAGACAAAACTAGAAGAGCCACGGAATCTAAAATACAACTGGGATATAAAGTAGTGCTAAAAAACGTGATTTTTCCTAACAAGTTATCTCTTCCTTTAGTTACAACAGTCTATGAGGTAATTCAGATAGATGGAATTGTATTAAAGATATCAGGAGGAAGTAACACGTATTTGAGAAATATAAGTCATGTTAAAAATATCTCAGGGGTTCTGGCTTGGGCATTAAATCTTCGCAACAGTAGGATGACAGCCAGCAAGGAAATGATGCCTTACTTAGAACACAGCCATTACCGCTACCGCAAGCCGAATCGATTCCCGATTTTTCCGTGGAGCAGCCCTCAGATGCGCAACAGAACTTGAAGCTGAAGCTGAAGAATATTGGAGGGATGTGGCAGCCTCTCACTGCTAGCGTTGCTGAGAGCGGAGAGCATTCTGGCCCTCATTGACTCAGTCGTTTACTTACTCTTGTATCTTGTTTGTATATCTGAGTAATTGCGTACAGTTAGTTTGTAGGTCATTACAGGAACCATCCTTTTCGGAAATGCCACCGTTTACTTAGGATTAACGCTGACAAACGGCTCCAGGCAGTCATCGAGAAACAATACTCTGCCAATTGTTTGACCCACAAAATTTCCCAGGGAACGTGCCGCAGTGGTGATCGATGCAAAAAGTGCAATCAGCACCACCATTCCTTCCTTATATTTATTCCATCCAGATCCGAATTGATACCTTCACTAGGCGCAAAGCTAACGCTCTGGAGGGCGACCGTAGCCGAGGCACCTAGCCCTACCAATGCCGAGCCTGCCCCGAAATCTGTTCACTACAGACGTCGACGAACATTCTTCCTAGGATTAATGGACATGTTGTCCATACAGTGCGCCCCCTTAATGACCCTTTACTCCTGTTCACGGTACTCCGCAGCCTTTCACGGCCCTTACGCCATTCCAGCGTTACGGCATCAACGGAAGGACCATCGACTACATCTGCCATCAGTCATAAAGGGTTTTATTGCAACCCGAGTGATTGCAAGACGGGGAAGAATGTTCATGACAGGAGGCCTTTTGTCTCCCCTTAGCGCCGCCTCAGCCCACCTCTGCCCTCCAAAAGCTTAACCCCTCTTGGGCTCCAGGACTTCGGCCCTCTGCTTACAAATATTCGACCGAACCCACGTTTTCCCGAGCTAGAGCTAGAGCTTATGGTGCCAAAGAGATCATGCGAAACAATTTCTGTGTTCGGCCGTTAGTCATTATTGGCCGGTAGCCAAGCCCTGACGCCCTGGGAAATAGCGGTAACGGGATTTGGGGGCTTACTATTTAATTGTTTAATTTATAGGGCCATTGACGCACTACGATCAGTACAATGAAGTGGCCCTTATGAAACTAGGCATGTACCTGTAGGGTAAGGGGAAATACCAGAAAAAAAAGAATGCATACATTTTCATGTTTGAACAAAAATTTGTTTCAATTAAAATACTGCAATATGGAACAATTGTGCTCCAAACACATAATTGTTAGTTGTTATTATTATATTTTCCTAAGCTTTTTACAAAGTATGAATTCGATTTTAAACAAGAAAGGAAGCTAACTTCGGCTCACCGAAGTTCGTAACCCTTGCAGAATTTAAACAAAAAATTAAAGCCGAAAATCTAGAATAATAAGTAAGCTTCATAAGTTAGGATAGGTTGAACCGGAAGGCACTCGTGGGGCCACGCATAGGCCAGTATGGCCAGTATTGTGTATGAACCTAGAAGAAGAGATGTTTCAGGTTTTCGGTTTCCTCGGAATCATCATATTTTCTACAATTGCCAATGTCGGTGATGCCTATCTTACATGCTTGTTTTGACATCCAGCCTAATTCTGGGTATTGTAGAAGTTGGACTCAGCGCACCTTAAATACAGAGCAGTGCCTGCCGCTGGGTTCTCTCCATAAGAATTTTGTACGTCTTCCTTTCCAAGGCTTGCCAACACACTAAGACTTCATACAGCGTACAAGGTCTCAAACCTTAAAGTTATAACATATAAGGAAATACAATAACTGCTGAAGTCAAATTTATGGTTTTATTATATGATGTTATTTTACAAAATAGTATATATGTATAACTGTGTAAGTCGCTTGCTTAACTTCCAATTTTTTCAATGTCATCGGCACTGTCAGTATTAAGAATTTTAATCTCTTTTTTAAAATGTTTTTCAATAGCAGAGCATACGCTCATACTTTTATCTCCATCTATAAGATTTATAGCAATTCCAGATTTTCCTATAAAAATAAAAACGTTTTAGTTTTCATGAAAAAACATGAACAAAAATCATCGGTGCACCGATGTTTTTATACACTTATAGTTAGAAATGAAATGAATAAAATTTTAATACAATTAAAAACATTAAAAAATCGTGCGAAAATGCATATATCTCGGCATTATAAATAAACTTTGAAAAACAACGAATTTACCCCTAATTTAACTTCTGTGAATTTTTAATTTTTAAAATTTGCATGAAACTAATATAAGTTTTAAAAGCACTTGACTAATTTTGTATCATTAAAACTTTAAAACACACACATTAGTCCCTACGTTTAAAAGGTATCTGAATGAAACTTTGCAGATAGTTTCCTGTAGGTTCTTACTCGTCTATAAGTCGGGACGCACAAGACTACTATATTATATATCTGTCATACAGAAACGATCGAAAGGGGGATGTGACGCGAGCCGCGCATATAGAATAGGATAGGATAGAAAATAATTATATAAATATAAATAAAGGTGGCGGGATAGAAAAATAAGGAACGGAATAATGTTCAAGAAAACCAATAAAAGCAAAAGGAATGAATAAATAAAGTTTAATTAACACCAAAACGAACAGATCCGAGAACAGCGACGGGCACATTAAACTGCTTCAGGCCCTATATAAAGTGAGCCATAAACCGTAAAAAATCACTTAGCAGCCGACAGCGATCGGGTGAGGTAAGCTTACTTTGAAGCACTCATCTAGTAGTCAGCAGCGAAGTCACCTTTTTAGGCCGACCGGATCACTCAATCTGGTCCGCTATATACCATATATTGTACTTTGCTTCCCGTAGTATTATTCTCACCGGTTGACTCCCGGGTCACTGTAGACGGTTCGGCTAACCGAGTCGACTTCTCTTTGAAGACTTACGAGTCCACCAACTGATGCTCTCTCTGAAGAC
The DNA here is from genome assembly GCA_035046345.1 of Drosophila birchii. Lineage (NCBI taxonomy): Eukaryota > Metazoa > Arthropoda > Insecta > Diptera > Drosophilidae > Drosophila > Drosophila birchii. The sequence goes on along the minus strand of JAWNOA010000088.1, from coordinate 99,513 downwards.
TTACGAGTCCAACAATAACATTCTTTATGAAGACTATCGGGTCCCACGCTAACCCCCCTCTCGGACGACTTCCGAGTCCCACAGCCCCCAGCAGCGACGACTTGCGAGTCCCATCCCGCCAATACTCCGCACCGGGGCCTTGTTTTGTCTTTCATAGGGACCCGAAGGTGCCTAGACGAGAAGCCGACAACGACCACCCCCCGGGATGGCCGCCCACACCGGTAACGGACAGGACAGCTTTGCTTATAGCCCCCAAATATACTCGTTACAATATAACCCGTTACAGAATAGAAAATTTGAGAGTCTCGACCAAGTATTCCTCTTGAGACCATAGGAATATTTACTTTGAAATTTTAATGGCGAAACCAATGAAAGCACCGAAACGCAATCCCCGCACCACAGACAGTATAGAAAGATTGTACATTGTACAAGTGTCAAAACAGGATATTCAAGGTTCGATTGAAGCCAGTAGGAATCGAAAATGACCCCGAGGACAAAAAGTCGTGCAGACTCACGTTGTACAAGCAGACACACCCACAAGGGTGAATTAAAGCGAGTTCAGAAAATAAGTTCGGAAAGACTTCAATGCTAGTTACAGAACCAAAGACTGGCGACCCTACAATGAGCTACATGAAGAGTACAAAAAAGAAATATACTCAGCAAAGAAGGGCCCTTGAAACAGTTGCTAAGGAAAACAAAAATATTGGTCAGAGGTCAAGACATCTTCGATGTTTTTTTCATAGCGAACGGTCGTGTTTTTATTTTGCGCTCCGAATTGTTGTGTTTATTTGACTTCAAACCACCGGGGTTTCCTCTAAATTTATTACACAAATATCAGTTATTATATACCGTTTTGCTACCGCGCGTGCATGCATTTTCTGTGTATTTAATTTCTATTAATAATCACTTTTAGTTTGTGACGGTTCTCTTATTTTCCTTTTTTTTCTCATTCCGTTTTTTTTCCCCTCTTGAGTGTTCATTACTTCTTGCTGCAGCTAAGCGGTTCATAGCTCTCTCGCTCTTGTGATTTCTCGTGCTTACACCCTGACACTCTCACCCCCTCGTTTTTACTGAAAGTGTTGACAGTGGTTCAAGGGCTTGTGAAAATGTCCCAAAATATTGCCTGTGCTATGAACTGCCAAAAAAATGTTTTGGCTGACCAGCCGAGTCATCATTACTGGATTTGCGATGCGGTAGTGTACGCAAAGTGCATTGAGGTGACAGGTCGGTTTGCTGACGGAGTTTCCAGAAATAAGGTCATGTGTTACTGTTGTGAACCTGTCGAACGGTTGGGAAGGAAATATCACCCGTCAGACCGGGAGTGGATTTAATGAGCTTATGCTCTCTTTTCGCAAAACGATTAACATGTTCTCCGCGCTAGACGCTCAGTTATTAAATGAGTCGCCGAAACGCACCTATTTCCTGCCACAGCTCCTGGTTCCAGCTCCAAATCCAATGGTTCTGGTATCAGGAACGAAAAATAATTCGGTAACAGAATCGGAAGCTGGGGTCACGGCAGCCGCTCAGCCAGCCCAAATCTTTGACTCCGCAAATCTCCGTAGTAAAGTCTACCCACGGTCCAATAGTGGCCGGAATTCCTTTACGTTACGTAAGACCCTTACCTTTGAAAACAATATTGGTTTGGAGGCCACTGATCTCGCATCGCAAAACCCAAGCAGAAAATTTCAATATGGAAAAATGCAAATTTTCGTATGCCAAAGATATTTCATCATTTAAGATAAAAGTTTCTTTCCAACTCTATGACACTATTTTCTCGGGTGACTTCTGGCCCGAGCGCGTTGTAGTCAAGGAGTACGAGGCTCGAATGAAGAGAACACGGCCTTTGGGAGTCCAACTACCCAGGCCGTTAGTGTCCGTCTTTTCCAGCGTGGTGGTGCAGTATTAATTGCCGTTGACTTTTGCCTCATCTCGAAACAGGATCTACTATATGCTTTGTCTCCGATCATGCAGGCGTAAACCTAATTAGAGTTCCTCCAATAACGCCACCTAAAGATACTTATCATCCAACTTTCGATGTGAATATTGACACTGAGAGTTTTATCAATGATATCTAGTAGCAGATTAAACAGAGTCCGCTGTTTCCCAAAGACTGACTACAAGAGGTTAATCAATTTAATAACAGAATTTGATTGGTCTAATCTTTACACGAGCTCTGACATGGCATCCGCCGTTGATATTTTTTACAGTGCCATGAACTCATTTTTCTCTTTATGTGTTCCTGAAACCTACTTGTCGGTCTCTAATAAACCACTTTGGTTTAACAAGGAGCTGACGCGTCTAAAAAACGTAAAATCTAGGCTTTATAAAAAATATAAACTCACTGGTTCAAAAACGGCTTTCTCATCTTATCTTAGTGCTCGATATAACTTTACCGTGCTTAACACTTAGTGTTATAAAAATTATTTGACTCGTTGTAAGGTCCAGTTCACGCAGGACCCTAAACAGTTTTATAACTTTGTTAACTCTAAACGTAAACCCACGTTATACCCTCCCTCGCTGTCATTTAAGAATTCTACAGTAAATTCTGATCAAGCAATAGCTAATCTCTTTGCAGAGTTTTTAAAACTACATATTCGCCCTCAACATCCTCAGATCATACATTTTCTCCAGCTATGCCCAATTCGTCCTTAATCTTCAGTCCTATTTTAAACGAAAGCTCACTTATTCTTGATCTTCAACATGTTAAGCCAGGTTATTCACCAGGTCCCGATGGAATACCTGGCTCTGTGATTAGGTATTGCTCGGAGGCGCTGTGTAACCCCCCTCTTAAATGGTTTATCTTATCTTTAGAATCCTCAAAATTTTCCCCTTTTTTGGGGGGGAAACATTTGGTATTCCTCTCCACAAAATCGGATGCCAGTAACTATAGGGGTATTTCTAAGTTATCGGCTATCCCCAAACATTTCGAGAATGTAATCACCCCTCACTTGCAACATTTATGCAGATCCGTCATCTCTCCATGTCAGCATGGTTTTATGAGGCGAAGATCAACCACGACCAATCTTCTGGAACTTACCTCTTTCGTTATTAGGGGCTTCCAACAAAACCTTCAAACCGATGTTATTTACACGGACTTTAGTTAAGCTTTCGAATCGGTTAATCATTCTCTTCTGGTTAGGAAACTTGATTCAATGGGGTTTCTATAAGGTATCTAAGTGACAGGACCCAAAAGGTTCTGTTCAGAAACGTTCTATCCAATACCCTCAGGGTCACATCTGGCGTCCCACAGGGTAGCCACCTTGGACCACTGCTATTCACTTTGTTTATCAATGATTTGCCGCAGGTTCTAACCAAATCCAAAGTACTCGTGTATGCTGATGACGTTAAACTTAGCTTGCAGTATAAGGACAGTTCATGCCAATCAGACCTACAATCGGATCTTGATAACTTCCAAGCATGGTATCGATTTACACCTCTACAGCTTAAAATGCAAACTGATAATATTTTTACGTGTCACTTGTCTGCTTGCCACCTATATGCTCAACGATTGCTCTTTAGAAAGAGTTACTATTGTTAATGATCTGGTTGTCCGCCTGGATCCTAAACTTTCATTCTCAGAACATGTTTCCTGTATGGTTAACAAAGCCAGAGGCATGCTAAGATTCATTAAAAGGTGGTGGAAGTACCTTGACAACTTCCAGGCATGGTATCATGCTAACGTTTTAAATTTGAACAGCTCTAAATGCAAACTGATGACACTTTCACGCGTCACTCCCCTGTTTGCCACTTATATGCTTAAAGACTGCTCTTTGGGAAGAATTACTCTTGTGGACGATCTAGGTGTCCTCCGGACATCTTTTTTGTATCGGTAACAAAGCCCGAGGCATGTTTGGAATGATTAAAATGTGGTCGAAGGATCTTGACAACTTTCAAGCATGGTAGCATGCTAACGTTTTAAATTTCAACAGCTCTAAATGCAAACTGATGATATTTTCACGCGTCACTCCCCTGTTTGCCACTTATACGCTGTGACGCGTGTCGCGCACATAGTAGGAAGATTTAAATTGGCGCTTGCGCGCCAAGATAGCTCCACACTGACGGCCAGGGGCGCTCTGTGCGGAGAAGAAGAGGCAGATCGCGGCGGACACACTAGGCCACGCCAGGCCCTTTATAAAGCAGACCGCTGGCCTTGGCAGATCACTTAGCAGCCGAAGGCGATCGAAAGCGGTAAGCCTCTAGCAGCACACTTCCAGTAGTCAGCAGCCAAAGTCATTTGTGGGCAAACCGAATCTTAAGATTTGGTTTCCAATACATAGCCGACAGACTTTTGAGTCGCGGTAACAATTCGGCCTGCCAAATTCTCCCAGAAGACTTTCTAGTCCGCCCGAAGACTTTCAAGTCCGCCAGAAGACTTTAGAGTCCGCCCGAAGACTTTCGTTTCCGCCCGAAGACTGAAGACTTTCGAGTCCGCCTATTTTTGAAGACTTTCGAGTCCGACTGTGTCTTTGAAGACTTCCGAGTCCGCAACCGAAGTCTTTCGAGTCCGCCTCTCTCCGAAGACTTACGAGTCCGCAACCGAAGACTTTCGAGTCGGCCACTCTCTGAAGACGTTTGAGTCCGTCTCTCTCTGAAAACTTTCTGGTCAGCAACTGAAGACTTTCGAGTCCGCAACCGAAGACTTTCGAGTCCGACTGTGTCTCTGAAGACTTCCGAGTCCGCAACCGCTCTCTCTGAAGACTTTCGAATCCGCCTCTTTCTCTGAAGATTTCCGAGTCCCTGGTTCCTGAAACTCTGTCCATTGTGAATTGTGAATTGTTAAATAAAGAGTCAAATATGATTAATTCTCTCATCTGTTTTCACTGGGAAACGGGCAAATTTCTCTTACAGTTACCACTCGGACTAAAAGATCTTCACCATGCATAGAAATGGAACTCCTTTCCAAAAACTATACGATGACCACCTTCTTAAGCATAGAAAACACCTTCAACAATGTAAGGAAGTTGAAGAAGGGAATATAGCATGGATCAGGGTAATGCTAATGAGCAGAAGTATAGAATAATAAAATATAATATTATATAACAGAAGATTTGTAAAAAGCGGCAGACCACAGAGGGAGTTTTATCTTCACTGCTCTGGCCGACACACATGGAAGGCAATTAAAAGCACCCAATTACGATGAATTAAAAGTAGTAGCATACGTAGATGAGGTAGTCCCACTCATTTCAGATTAAGAAATTGGATCTATCACGGCAGGCGAAGTATCTGCTAGTGATATTGGATGCGAAACTTTCATGGAAACAAAACATCACTGAAAAAGTTAAGACCCATACTCACATACGGGCTTATTACAGTGGTCACCACTTAACAGGACCTACTAGATACTCACAAGAAATGACTGATCGGCTTAGGTGCTTGCGCAGCACGACTGAGGGGAAATCAGAGGAAAAACTACTACACCCGTCACTGGACGAGATGAACTATATGATAACAGAAGACACAGACTAAATGACAACCAACCTGGGAACAGACTATAACCAACGACTCAGAGTAGCGCCTTTTTCATTTGAGGTCGCAAAAATTATAACTTTTGAACCAAATAAGATAATATAAACTCAAATATATGAATGTATCTATAATTTAAAACCAAAATCATTCCGATTGGTTGTCTAATTTTTCTGAAATATCACCTGAAAGTCAACCAAAGTTTACTTTTTTTTTTGTATATCGCAAAAACGGAATTATTTTTCGACTTTGAATGCGCATAACTTCTACAAAAATGGTTTTTAAATGGGCTTGGAATCATTGGAAAATTCTCTGTTGTCCGGTTGTTTGAGTGGCGCCACTGTGCGACAGTGTAAAAAAAAATGTAATTGCAGGTTACCAGGGTAACTTTATCACTTTTACCTACCTACCTACCTGTTGCAAAATCAGAAATGCTTAGTCGAGTCTTAAACCCTGGTTTCTAACTGTAGACGCACTGTCAATCAAACTCTACTGAATCTTTCTTACTAGGTTTTCCTTTATTTTTCCGATCGTTCCAGAAGCAACTACATGCTTATGGCATCCGATTCGGTACTTTCTGACATATATATGGTACATACTAGCTTTTTCTCTCTAAATAACAGATTTCGATGCCTGGATCCTATATTATTAGAGTAAACAGATGGAGCTTGGCTTCAAAACGTCTGGCCGTAAAGTTAATGCTTAATGGTCAGGATCGCTTTGGCCAGGTTGCAAAAAGCAAGGTTAAGGAAAGTTGTATGCTTTGTTGATTTGTATCCCTTTGCGAGGGTAAACTGAATCATTTCGCCTTTAATTTAAAGTGTAAACTTATCTTACCAAATCGCCCCGTACGCCCAATTCGATGCAAGTAAGTTTCGCAGTCAGCGTTGCCACGCACATCAACTGGTAAATCGAAGTTCACAACAATTGTAACTTGCTCTATGTCAATACCTAAAACTCAGTGCAAATGTAGATTATTTGTAATGGTCGATTATAGAAAAAATTAAATACCTCTTGATAACACATTTGTAGTAATAAGTACTTTTTCAAGTCCAGAACGAAACCGATCTAAAACAGCTAGTCTTTGCTCAACGGTCAAATCTCCGGACAGGACCGCTACCGAATGACCATCAGATGTCATTTTTGCTGCAAGCCAAGCAGCTGTTCTTCGAGTCTAGAAAAATACAGATCATTATGGTAGAAATAATTTCTCTATGCCTGCATAATATTTCAATTTAAATGTATTAATATTGTGGATTAACATTAAAAGATTTGATTATGCACACTTTGCAGATCGATTTCTGTATATTTTTGGAACGGGCCGGATCGGACGACTACATCGTTTAGCTGCCATAGGATGAATCGGGGAAAAACTAAAACAAAATTTATTGTTATTATTTCTCCCTTTGTTAATGATCTGAATGCGTATGCAACTGGAAGTTTAAATTAGAATAAAATAAAAAATAAAATAAAAATAATAAAATGCTAAACAAAAATTATTATTGACAACAAAAAAATAAAATTTAAAAACAATGTTTAATCATTTATTTATTTGTACCACGTATTTTTAATTATAAAATAACAAGAAAGGAAGCTAACTTCACGGCTCACAGAAGTTTGTATACCTTTGCAGAATTTAAACAAAAATTAAAACCGAAAATCTGGAATAATAATTAGTTGCCAAATCTCAAATTTGATGACTATGGTTTGAAAAACCGTCAAGTTATGGTTTTTTTTATTTTCCTGATTGTTTCTATGGAAGCTATAGAATATAGTCAACTGATTTTCATTAAATTAAAACCAAAATTCTTAAATAATATTAAATGGCCAAATATAAAGTGGTAAAAATATCTTGAAAACTGATATAAATATTTGGTAATATAACATGAACCCTTGCAGAATTTTAACAAAAAATTAAAACCGAAAATCTGGTATGATAATTAGTTTCCAAATCTAAAATTTGATGAAAATGTTTTGAAAAACGGCTAAGTTATTGTTTTTTTTTTATTTTTCTGATTCTTCCCATGGCAGCTATATGATATAGTTGGCAGATTTTCATGAAATTAAAAACGAAATTCTAAAATAATACTAGATGACCAAATATGAGGTTTGGCAAAAATATCTTAAAAACTGACATAGTTATCATTTTTTTTCGAAAAATTTTTTGATTGTTCCTATGGCAGCTATACGATATAGTCGTCCGATCCGGCCCGTTCCGACATATGTATGTAGGAGTGAGAGTATACAGAAGACTAACTACAAAGTTTCATTCAGATAGCTCTAAAACTGAGGGACTAGTTCGCGTATAATCGGACAGACGGACGGACAGACGGACATGGCTAGATCGACTCGGCTGTTGATCCTGATCAAGAATATATATACTTTATAGGGTCGGAGATGTCTCCTTTACTGCGTTGCAAACTTCTGACTGAAATTATAATACCCTGCAAGGGTATAAAAATACATGATAAATATTAGCCATTGCTGCTGCTGCTAAATGTAAAGAATATATTGTAACGCATATTGTATATGATGGAGTTTAATAAAGTTGTTAAAAACTTATTTAGCGCAGCGAATTTCGTAGTCTTTACTTGAAGGTCCACGTGGAACTGCCTTGAAATTTTTTGTCTCTACTCATTCAATTCACTGTCAACCACACTATTTGACGCGCTTAAACTCTACTTCCATTTAATTTTTGCAAACATTTCAGCAAAAAACAAATCAATTTTAATTGGTTACTTTTTACATACATTTATATATGGACGTTGATGCACTACGGTCAGTACACTCAAGTGGCCCTTATGAAACCAGGCACGTGCCTGTTAGTTAGGGTTAGGTATTAGTAGACGCGATGGAAAATAAAGAAAAGAATGCGAGAAAATAAACTACCGGCGAGCAGCCTGAGTGTTTGCATGCATGCGATCAAAGTGGGTAAGGATTAAAGTTTTTAGTTTAGGAAGACTATCAACTATCTATCAGGTGAGATCACCGAATACAAATCATTATAACTTGCACGCAGTACTCTAAAGGGATCATGCAGTTCATAGGAGGTTCTACAATGGCGCAAAACTAAGGGTATGTACGATCTATTATTTCTACACGGAACGTGGAAATTGAGCTGACCTAACAAGTCAGTACTTTCCACATCGCCGTGAACAGGGTTAGAAATAAAGGTAATACCAAGCATAGTTCTACGATTAGCCAAGGAGGGTAAGTTAATTAGGAGAAGTCTACTATAATAGGAGGGTAATCTCTGTTCAGCATCCCAGTTTAAGCCGCGTAAAGCGAAAAGCAAAAAGTTCTTTTAAACCGATTCGATGCGTTTACTGTGGACCCCATACTGGGGGCTCCAAACGCAAGATCCATATTCTAAGATAGGACGAACTAGTGAAATATATAAAGTTTTTGTTACATAGGGGTCATCAAATTCTTTTGACCACCGTTTAATAAATCCCAGCATACCTCTGGCTTTATTCACCATGCACGACATATGATCGATAAAGTCAAGTTTGGGATCCAGGCGGACACCCAAGTCATCAACTGAGTTAATTCTTTCCAAAGAGCAGCAGTTAAGCGTGTAAGTTGCAAGCTTGGGAACGACACGAGAGAATGTCATTAGCTTACATTTAAAGCCATTTAAGTTTAGTAGGTTTATGCAGCACCAGGTTTGGAAGCTATCAAGATCTGTTTGTAAATCAGACTGGTAAGCAACGTCCTTGTATTGCACGCAAAGCTTGACATCATCAGCGTACATTAGTACTCTAGAATTTGTCAAAACTTCGGGCAGATCATTAATAAATAATGTAAACAACAAAGGACCCAGGTGACTCCCTTGCGGGACACCTGAGGTGACTTGGAGAACATTAGATAAATTATTTTTAAAGAGGACTAAGAAGATCAATTGGAAAACCCATTAAGTGGAGTTTCCTGAGGAGAAGGGAATGATTAACGGAATCAAATGCTTTACTGAAGTCAGTATAAATTACATCCGTTTGAAGGTTATTCTGGAAACCCCTTATAATGAAGGAAGTGAGCTCCAGAAGATTTGTGGTTGTTGATCTTCGCTTAACAAATCCATGCTGACATGGAGAAATTACTGATCTACAAAGGTGCTGCAAATGAGGAGTAACAATGTTCTCGAAAAGTTTAGGGATGGCCGAAAGCTTAGAGATTCCTCTATAGTTATTGGCCTCCGACTTGTTACCTTTTTTGTGGAGAGGAATAATGAATGATTCCTTCCAAATAAGGGGAAAGTGCGAGGTTTCTAAGGATAAGGTAAACAATTTCAGAAGGGGCGAGCACAGGGCATCGGCACAATACCTAAGCACAAAGCCCGGTATTCCGTCGGGACCTGGCAGATAAACAGGCTTTACACGATGAAGATCTAAAAGGAGGGAGCTTTCGTTTAAACATGGACTGAAAATTAAATTCGATCTGGGCAAGCTATAAGAATACGTCTGATTTAGGTCAGTGAAAGTGGAGAATGTTGTTTGAAAAAATTGGACAAAAAGATCGGCAATTGCCTGATCGCCCTTCACAGTTGCGTTTGCAAATAAAAGTGATGAAGGATGAGTTACCGCCTTACGTTTAGTATTAACAAAATTATAAAACTGTTTAGGATCCTGAGAAAATTGGACCCTGCAACGAGTCAAATAGTTTTTATAACACTGTGCGTTCAGTACGGTGAAGTTTGACCGAGCCGATAAATAGTTAAAGAGGTCAGAACGAGAACCGGTTTTTTTAAATTTCGTGTACCGCCTTGACTTTACATATTTCAAGCAACTCAATTCTTTAGTAAACCACGGTAGTTTATTTGAAATAGAGGGATAGTATAAGGGAACACATTCCGAAAAGAATGAATTTATCGCATTGTAAAAAATGTCCACGGCATCAGCGATGTCAGTGCGTTTGTACAAATCAGACCAGTTAAAGTCCGAAATAAAATTATTCAGCAGGTCGAAATCAGACTTGCGAAAGCAGTAAACTCTTTTGGCTGGTCTATCAGATTTCTTCAGTATATCAGCACAATGTCGAGTGTCACATCGAAAGTAGGATGATAGGGATCTTCAGGTTGCGTCAGCGGCGCCACCCTCAGTAAACTGACACTCGCCGGATCAGAGACAAAACAAAAATCAAGCAAGCGCTCTAAGGAATTTCGTACATGGTTGACTTGAGACAGCGAAATGTCGAACAAGCCAGCAATAAAATCATGTTGTGTTGAGGATTGAAGTGTGTTAGAAGAGCTATTTAGGGTCCAAATAGCCCCAGGGATATTAAAATCACCCAAGACTACTAAATGATCTCTATCAGAAAGCATATTGGAAACCATCCGAATGGCGGAAAGGTGGTTCCAAAACATAGGTAGTTCCGACAATGGAGGAATGTAGGAACATGTAATAAAAACAAAGCGACCATAAAATGATAGCTTCACACAAAGGAATTCAACTTCGTTGTTTTCCTCGAAGTGGAGTTGACCGCTATGAGGACCCCACCCCCGCGCCTGACAAGCCGATCTAGCCGATAAATCGTGAACGCAGCGGGGAAAACTTCGGAGCTAAGAATCTCCGGCTTTAACCAGGTTTCTGTGAACACAATAACATGGGATGAGAATGCAAAACTATCAGAATACAACTTAGGCAGTTTACTACGAAAGCCTCTTGCATTCTGATATGAGATTAACAGAGAAGTATTTAGTTTTTTTGAACAGAGGCCGAGAATGTAGAGGGCACAGTGGTCAGATCGGGTTTAGGAAGAGTTATCCCGACAGGCCGTTTCTTTTTCTTAGCTTCATATTCTTTGACGACAACATATTCAGGCCAGAATTTGGTTGAGCATATCGTGCCAAAGAATTCATTTGGGACATTTATTTTGAAAGATGAAATATCCCTAGCGTAAGAAAATTTAAATTTTTCCACCTTTAATTTTAAATTTTCAGCTCTAACTTTGCCTCGTATAAAGGCAATTACATCTTCAGATGTTTGACCAGGGGAGAGCCGCGAAACAAATATCTGTTTCGTAGGTGGGATAGCGATGAGGGCTTGAGGGGAGACAGACGGAGTGCGTGGAGTGCCCATATTGGCCGGTAGTTCCTGGGGGATAAACTTAAATTTACGGGACTATGGGGGGTCAAAATTTGTGCTCCCGTAGGAGACGAAATTGAAAAAGGCGGTGGAACGTTTAGTCCCACAGCACCTTCAGATACCTCCTTCCTAACACTTGACCTCAGAATTGTTTCTGAGGTCTGGGATTTGATTCGGAGATCGTAGGCAGTGTCAACGGTGGCTGCTGTTGAGAGCCCGCCGCAGGTTGTAGGGATCTGTCGCCCTGCTGCACTCCAGTTGCAGTTTTATTGCGCCTTGGAGACTCATTTAATAGCGTAAGGCTAGTAAATTGTTTATCAAGCGCTAAGAAGATATGAGTTTTGTTGACAACTCCTTAAAACTGCCCTTGGTTTGCCGCATGAAAGACATCATTTCCCTTTCAACGTCACGACAGGCATCGCAACAGTAGCGCAAGCCGATGTTTTTTCTTACATCATCAACAGTCCGGCCGCCAACCCCAATGCACTTTGCATGCAGAATGTTGTCGCACAGCCAGCAGCCGATGGTAAGACCACTTGACAAAACTGCCTTTTTGCAGGTTTTGGAGAAGCAGACGATATCGGAAGACATTATTTTGGACTTACCACTGTACTTGAAGCAATAGATGAGGGGGCGAAAGATATGAAAAGAAAAGTGCAGCTGCACCGAGAGAGTTGAAGCGCTAGAGAGCAGGGGAGTTTGAGAGTAAGCGAGCTTAGAGAAACGTTTAGCTGTCGCGACAGAGCAACAACGGCTAAACGAGAGAGGTGTAAAGAGGAAATGCAAAAAAAACACAAGAACAACAAACACTGGCAGAACAGTTAAGTTGTGAAATAAAGGTATTAAATAAGTTAATAAAGTTGCATGCACACGCGAAGTGAACGGGAGCATGTATATAGAACACAAAGTAGAAGTTTTAAACAAACCCCGGCGGTTTTTACGTAAATAATTTTACAAAAACGAGAGCGCAAGAAAAAACACGACCGTTCACTTGAAAGCGAAAAAGATATATCTGCATTATTCATGATTTATAAAACCTCGCTCCAATGTAATTCTCTCAGCATTATTTTGTGTAACTTACTTAACATATTCTAATATAAAAAATTTCACACAAGAAAACTAAAATAGTCTTGTTTTCACATTCCTTTTTACAATATTTTTTCCAAACTTGACTCTCTTATTATCAGATATGACGATAAGCCATAGCCGTGGAGTTACCAACAAAGGAAGGAGAAGGTCAGCCAGGCCCATTTCATTGTTGCCATTTATCGCAAGAAATGAAAAAAGGGAAAACTGACCCACGCGACAAGTGGACAAGGCTCGATTTTAGAGAGTTTTTTGGGAGTATAAGCACTACGAAAAAAGGACTGGAAGCGCGCCAACAGCCTCAAGCGAAGCGCAACCGCTCAAATGAGGAGATCTCAGAGGAGAAACCACCAAGGGTAACATCGTTTATCAGGCCGGCAAAGTTCGGTAAGGGTGCAATAGATAAGCGCTTTCTGTTGCCGGAATTCCCATGTGCAGCGATACTAACAACTATGGAAGGATCTCTAAGTTGTCGGCCACCCCAAAACTTTTCGAATATCATATGTCATTACTCTCAGTTGCACTTTTGTAGATATCTGTTATGCGAAAATCAACAACAGCTTATCTTCTGGAGTTCACTTTATTATAAGGGGCTTTTATAAATTCTTTTAAACATATGTAATCTGATTTCTGCAAAGCATTTGACTCTGTTAAGCATTCTTTTCTCGTCAGGAAACTCGTTTTAATGGCATTTTTAAGTGATCTTCTTGGGTGGGTCTCTAGTTATCTTATTGGCAGGACGCAAAAGGTCCGCTTTAAAAATTACCTGTCTAATGTTTCGCGGGTCACTAGCGGTGTACGGATCTGCCTGAAGTTTTGACGTCAATATAAGGACGTTGCTTGCCAGTCCAATTTTCAAACATAGTGGCGCGTAAACCTACTTAACTTAAATGGCTCTAAATGGAAGCTAATGACATTCTCCCGTATCGTTCCCAAGCTGGTAACTTACACGCTTAACTGCTGCTCTTTGGAAAGAATTCATTCAGTTGATGACTTGAGCGTTTTCTGGATTTTGACTTTATCGATATTTCGTGCATGGTAGAAAGATTTCAATGACCCTTATGTCACTGGCACCTTCATATACTTCATTAATACGTCTATCTTAGAATAAGAATCTTGCGTTTGAAGGCCTCAGTATGAGATCCACAGTAACCGCATAGAATCGTTTCCAAAATATCTTTTTAATTTTTTCTTTAGGTGGTATAAACTGGGATGCTGAACAAAGATTACCTTCCTATTCTAGTAGACTTCTCCTAATTAGTTTACTGTTCCTAGCCAACTGTACCACAATGCTAGGCAGGCCCGAATTTACCACGAGACAACCGGGGTGATTGCCCCGGAGCCCCACAAACTGGGGGTCTCCATAAATTTAAAAAATCGAATTTTGTACTTCATAAAAGGCCCTCACAAATTTTTTGCCCCAGGGCACAGTGGTTGATCTAGTATGGGAACGGCGGCCAAAAATACTTCCAGTTGGAATAGAGAGCTAAAATTTTCTGTACTGCTAGATAGACCCAATAGCATGAAGAAAATCATAAAAGTAAGGCAAAAACCATTCGTTAAAGCCCGAAAACATCAGAAAATAGATTTTTATAACGAAAATTCAATTGCATACTTTTAGGGTAACCAAATCCAAATTAATAAAATATAAGTTATTTTAATTTAATTATCTATATACAAAATAAAATTAAATAGGTTGTTCATATACAAAGTAGACTTAATAATACATTAAACTAAATTAAATAAAACAATGGAAAACAGTAGATTATGACAAAAATTATTCTAACAAATCAAGAACATATTTCGAAAGAATCGTTTTGCATTTAGTGGGCAAATTTCGCTGCCCGGTTATAAATGGATCTGAAGTTAATAGCAAACGATTTATAAGATCTTGGTTAGTGGCTATACGAGACATTTTCCGTGTATGATTTAGGCGGTAATTCTTAACGTCCTTGTTCCGTGACTCCGCAGCTTCTTCTGAGAGCTCTCCAATAGATACTAATGCATATTTTATAATCTCTGGGGCATGAATCAATATTTTATGTACTGAGGAAGGCCAATAATACCAAGACTTCATAGCCATGAGATTGAAATTTTTGCTGTAGGACATCATAGGCTATTTTAGCTTTATCAGGAATTGAACCTTTTACTGAGCACCAGATCTCAAAAATATATAATCGTTGCAATTTGCAACGATGTGAATTGCCTATATATTAAAAAATAAGTTTTATCAAATTAAAAAATGCAATTTAAAAATTCACAATTGAGCAATTGAGACTTCACAGTACAAACGAATATGACGAACACAACAAAACACAAAATATCCACGAACACAAAAAAGCACATAACTCACAAAGTTGCAAAAAGTTGCAGCTAAAATTTAAAACATATACTAAGAAAACATACACAAGTATTAATAAAAAGGTTTCATTGAGGGGTGAGGCGGGCAATACAACTATTTCTCTATCTTAAATCGATGTATACAAAAAAACACACCACTCGGCAGGGCACTGATGACACGCTTAATTTAAAACAATAACACAACATATTATGACATAAAAATTACTTAGTTTTATAGTAAATACCTTCTTTTTCAAAATTCATTTTATTTGATAAGGATTGGACGCGATTTAATATAAAAATTTGATTTGTTTGTCCAGGCTAATTTTCAAGCTGCGTTCCCTGCTACGACCATGTGTTTTCTTTGTCTCTCTTCTCTCGCTATTCGTAGCGCGTACGAATGGGAGAAAGCAAAATGGAAAATACAGTTCGTTTTATAGAACTGTTTAGAACTACAATTAACATAAAAAGTAACCAATTTCAGAATTTCGTTTTTTTATTTTTGGCCTATGGAATCAACCACTGTGCAGGGCCCCCAAACCCCTAAATCCAGCTTTGATACTAGGATTTACTTTTATTTATAACCTTATTCATGGTTTTGAGGAAAATGTTGACTTGTTAGGTCAGCTCAATTTCTACGTACCGAGTAGAAATACTAGATTATATTTTCCGTTAGTTTTGCGCCATTGTAGAAGCAAACAATCAGGTAGCACGCTGGTAGCTTATTGCCTCGAATATTTTTCTATATTTATCATAGCGCCTACTAAACCCTAACCCTAATAGGCATGGGTTGGCTTCATAGGTAGTGCATCAACGTCCATATTCAATTGATGACTGAAAGGGTATACAAACGTCGGCGTGCCGAAGATAATTTTTTTTTTTTTTTATAAAAGTTTGTTCAACGATTTAAAAGAAAATGTATACTTACATGACAAAATATAATCGCTTGGCCAATGCTAATGCAACCATATATATTTTGAATTGCATTATATTTTCCATCTTCATTCTTGCATTTAACATAATATTGTTTTATGTTATCAAGTGACTCTTCCTCACGCATTAATCTAAAATAAAAGATTTGTGGCATAACAGATTGTGTTATAAAGGAATTATAATGGGCTAAAGAAAGATGTGAATATACATATATATACCAAAATTAAGCCTAATGTGAATATTTACTTTCAGGTGCTTATTATACCCTTGCAGGGTATTATAATTTCAGTCAGAAGTCTGCAACGCAGTGAAGGAGACTTCTCCGACCCTATAAAGTATATATACTCTTGATCAGGATCAACAGCCGAGTCGATCTAGCCATGTCCGTCTGACCGTCTGTCCGTTTCTACGCAAACTAGTCCCTCAGTTTTAAAGCTATCTGAATGCAACTTTGTAGTTAGTCTTCTATATACTCTCACTCGTATATATGTCGGAACGAGCCGGATCGGACGACTATATCATATAGCTGCCATAGGAACAATCGAAAAATTTTTAGTAAAAAAAATTTAACATTGTCAGTTTTCAACATATTTTCATCGAAGTTGGTATTTAGCCGTTTAGAAAGGAAGCTAACTTCGGCTCACCGAAGTTTATATACCCTTGCAGAACTTTAACAAAAAATGAAAACCGAAAATCTGGAATAATAATTAGTTGCCAAATCTGAAGTTTGATGAAAATGGTTTGAAAATCTGCTAAGTTCTGTTTTTTTTTATTTTCCTGATTGTTCCTTGGAAGCTATAGATATAGTTGGCCGTTTTTCATGAAATTAAAACCGAAATTCAGAAATAGTAAAAAACGGCTAAATACCAACTTTCATGAAAATATGTTGAAAACTGACAAAGTTAAAATTTTTTTACTAAAAAATTGTTGATTGTTCCTATATCAGCTATATGATATATTCGTCCGATCCGGCTCGTTCCGACATATATACGAGTAAGAGTATATTAAAGACTAACTACAAAGTTTCATTCAGATAGCTTTAAAACTGAGGGACTAGTTTGCGTAGAAACGGACAGACTTACATGGCTAGATCGACTCGGCTCTTGATCCTGATCAAGAATATATATACTTTACGGGGTCGGAGATGTCTCCTTCACTGCGTTGCAAACTTCTGACTGAAATTATAATACCCTGCAAGGGTATAATAACTTCGACAATTTTTATCTGATCGCAACCAAATTTTCAGGTATCACACAGACTATAGTTCTTAATGTACGTACGACTCTAGCTTTAAAAATATTGATGATAGCATGCATTTTGATGATTTGCGGGGGCGGAAGTGGGCGTGGTAAAAATTTGAAACAAACTTGATCTGCGTACGGACATTACAAATGCTGTCGAAAAAAATTAGAGCTCTATCTCTTATAATCTCTGAGATCCAGTGTTTCATACGGACAGAGGGACAGACAGACAGACACACAGACAGACAGACGGACATGGCTAGATCGTCTCGGCTGTTGACGCTGATCAAGAATATATATACTTTATAGGGTCGGAGATGCCTCCTTCGGGTATAAAAAATGTATACTTGACCAATCCAAAATATGAAGTAGATAGGATGTCTGAATGTGTGGTGAACATATCCGCAATCGGTCAAGTTGTTTTTATTCACCATTTGGAAAAACGTGGCTTCGAGAAAAACTCAAAAGAAATAGTCGCAGGAACAAGTTGCTCTGAAGGCCATCCCTTCTCAGTTCTGTAACTATGTAACGACTTCGAATATTTAAAATTCCTTTTTTTCCTTTAATTACATACACATATTATATATGTTTTAAAAGCAATTTTTGAACAAAATGTTCTGTTTATTAAAAATGTCACATGGGCCAACGCCCTTACCCACTTCACTTCTCCTAGATGAAAAGTAGAGATGGGCACGACACGAACACATAAAAAATACGGTCGATTTTAGTCCAACACGAACATGCTCGAAAAGCCCACGACCAAGAAGATTGTTTTCTTTCTTTTTTATTTTTTGTTGGCGTCACTGCCAAAAAAAAATATATGATCGTAGTGTTGTATACACAATGTTGCCAATTCCTGCCTTCTTTAACCCTCTTTAAGCAGAGAGAGTGAGAGTTAGATCTGAGTCACCACAAAATGTACTGAGTTCCAGGGCTACAACATAGCAAAAACAGGGCTCAATAAGAAAGAAAGCTAACTTCGGCTCACCGAAGTTTGTATACCCTTGGAGATATTAAACAAAAAATTAAAACGGAAATTCTGGAATAATAATTAGTTGCCAAGTCTCAAATTTGATGAAAATGGTTTGAAATTCGGCTAAGTTATGTGTTTTTATTTTCCTGATTGTTCCTATGGAAGCTATAGGATATAGTCTACCGATTTTCACGAAGTTAAAACCGAAATTCAGGAATAATATAAAAGGGCTAAATCTCAACTTTGATGAAAATATGTTGAAATTCAGGAATAATAAAAAAGGGCTAAATCTTTGATGAAAATATGTTTAAAGCTGACAAAGTTAAAATTTTTTTCTAAAAATTTTCCGATTGTTTGCTATGGCAGCTATATAATATGATACGAGTGAGTGTATATAGAAGACTAACTACAAAGTTTCATTCAGATAGCTTTAAAACTGAGGGACTAGTTTGCTTAGAAACGGACAGACGAACATGGCTAGATCGACCGCATCATTTGCCGGTCAAAAATGCCGAACAGCTAGTAAAATCAGCGGCCACACTTGAAAAAATTAAACAATTTTTTTTCTGCGAAACGTTTTACTATCTGGATATTATCCTTCAGGCAAAAAAAGACAAATTATTCGCTTCATTTTGGCGTGTTGGAATGGCCAACACGAGATAAAGTGGACAAAACCCGATTAAAACCGGTGTTCGAAGACAATGAAAACTATGAGCAGCTCCGGATCTCCTTCCTTCGTCCTCAAGCGAAGCGTATTTGCTCCCAGGAAGACACACACTATGGGGAAGTATGGTAACAAACGAGAGGGGTGAGTCTCCTTTCAATAATATTATATGTCGAGACGTCACTACTTATAACAGAAGGCGATAGACCAACATGGATTTTTTCCAAGCACGGAAGAATATCAAGGATAGAAAGAAGTCCTAGATATAACTCTCCAAATAGAGCATAGCAAACACAAGGTAGGAAAATGTAGCCCTGTTTTTCGGACCACAATTATATCTTTATTTAAATCTTGTTGTCAACGAGCGAGATGGTACCGAAACGCAACTCACAACACAGATTAAAACTAATTTTTAAAATTTCACAGTCAAAGACACAAAAATGAAGGATTAAGGTTAGATCCAACCCAGACGAAATCCTCAAAAACGCTGACAATGAATCATGCAGACTCACGTACTTCAGGAAAAGTATCCACAGTGGTGGAACAAAGAGCTAAGCAAGCTCTGATGTAAGGTCAGAACGGCCTTCAACAACAGCTACGAAACCAAAGTTTGGGACCGTATAAGAAAATACATAAAGAGTAACAAAAAGCGATACACGCAGCCTAAAAAGACTCTTAGATCAGCTACAGTGAATCGCTAGGAGGTATAAAAAAAGATTAGGTTGAGTAATATACTAGCAAGAGGGCAAGCAAGTACTATACTCATAAACAGACCTGATGGCACAGGAACGACGCACAGTGGCGCCATTCGCACATTTGGCTTTGCATAAATCAAAAAAGTCAAAATCGCAAAAACGATTTAAACTACACTTAATCTATTTTTGTAGAAGTTATGAGCGAGCATTTAAAGTTGAAAAATATTTTCGCACTCAACTACACTGTATAGGTCAGTTCCGTGTATCTGTCCTGAACCAGAATCCGTTTAGAAAGTCTGCGTTGAGCTGCGACTCCACATTTAGCAGCGATTTTAGTGAAACAACTCAGGGTCAAAAAACACGAAGTATGAGTGAAAACGCTTCAGGGGTACCCGTAGCGCGCAAGGGCATTTACAGTGTTAATATTGAGATTTTTTTGTTTTCAATGATTTTTAAACGCGAAAGGATGAGGAATCAAATATTTATAGTCCAGAAATGCTCCAGCTATTAGAAATTCCCTTAATATAGGTTTATTTGTTAGTCAAAATGTTAGAAAAATGATAAAAACATAAAAAAAAATCGAAATTAAAAAAAAATGTAAAATATTTTTTACATTTTTCAAAATATTTTTTTTTAAAGCAAATCAATAAAAATAAAGCTAAAAAATGAAATCATTTTTTTTTTAAATCGTTTTCTATGAAATAAATATATGAAAATACGATTTTTTCACTTTGACACCCTATAAATGAGCGAATGGGTGGGCGTGGTACATTGTCCACTAGATATATAAATTTTACAACAATTCACTGTCAAATGCCGTCAAAATTATTCGATTATCTTATTTGGTTTAAAAGTTATTATTTTCGCAACGCTAAATGACAGAAAGGCGCCACTGTGCGACGGTCCGCTGGCCTTCAGGAGGAGCAGCAGGACAATGAGATCCCCGATCCGCCCTGCCAGTAAAGCTGCACAGCCGATTGGGCAAGGAAACGCTGACCCCCAAACCCCTAAAAGGACGAGGGATGCGGTCAGCCCGGCGGGCTCCCAAGTGAAAACCCCGCCGAAGAAAAGCAAGGCATCCCAATGCCTCGGATATATTTCCGAGATGGGCACGATTTTGGACGAAGTCCTTGCCGAAATCAACGAAAGGCAGGTCCGTCACATCTGAACTTAACAGTTCCGTCACAACTGAACTGACTGAAGGACCTCCAAGTGGACATCGGCGATTGGCTGAACTCCGCTCGGGAAACCGAGGAAACAAAAGGCCCTGAGAGGGGAGCAGTGTGCACAAATTGCATAGCCAACTGCGGAAATGTGGCACCGAGCACCCGGAGTCGGCAAGGAGCAGCAGACTCCGAAAGTTTGGAGCAAAGAATGCGCCACGCAGACTGAGCCCTCGGTTACCCCGACTATCCCGGAGAAGGAGACCTCCAGGGCCGGGAGCAGCTCAGCGCCCCGGGGACGCGTTCCCGCGCCCGCTGCAGCAGCGGAGAGACCGCCCGCCACGCCGGGGAAAACTCCAAACCCGCCCAAACCCAGGGCATACAAAGCGTCTCCGACGACGGCGGGCCCGAGAGGAAGCCAGGAGCGAAGCGCCTAGAGCACTGTGACCAGGAAGCGAGAACGGAAGCGTAAGGCTTTCCCGACCCGGTCTCGCCCGGACGCAGTGATTGTCTCAGCGAATGGGAAGACTTATAGCGAAATTCTGGCCCTGGTTACCAGAAGAGAGGACAAACAGCTAGCGGCCCTGGGGAGCTGCGTGAACATGGTGCGCCGCACCGCAAACGGCAAACTGCTTCTGGAGGTGGCCAAGACAAGCTCCGAGAGCGCGCAGTCCATGCGGACGTGCATAGCGCAGGTGCTGGGCGATGCGGCAGAGGTCAGGGCCATGTCCGAGGACTCCAAGGTGTCCATCCTGGAGATTCGGGAGCTGGATGCACTGACCAAGGAGCCAGAGTTGGTGGCACCGATCGTCGACCAATTCAAGATCGACAGGGAAAAGGTCAAAGTGCAGAGCATCCGCCCTGGCTATGCTGAATCGCAGACGGCTGTGATCAGCCTTCCTTGCAGCCAGGCCAAGACGGTGCTCAAGAGCGGCGTGCTTCGCCTGCCTGTCTTCGAGCCCGAAGGCAGGTTCAGAGAGCACGCAATTCGCCGAACCTGCAGCTATGCAGCGACGCGTCCCGGGCAGCGAGGAAGGCTCTAAAAAAAGCTATTCGCTTGAGCAAAAAGGAATGCTTTTTAAAACTATGCGACGACGTAGAGCATGACCCGTGGGGCGGCGCATACAAAAAAGTTGTAAAACGGGTGAGCGCCGGCAACAACTCGCCATCGGACCCGGTGGTTCTCGAAGGCATTGTCCGGGTTCTCTTTCCAGAAGGGCAACCACTCACCTCCCCGTCGAGCATCGCCTCCGGGGAGATCTGCCCGGTCATGGAGCAAGAGGTCCTCGGGATAGCGAGGAGTCTGCACAATAGGAAAGCGCCAGGCCCTGACGCGATTCCGAACAGGGCAATCAAGCTGCTGCTAGCATTGCACCCGAAGACGATTGCTGATTTGCTCAACAAATGCCTTCGGGAGGGTACTTTTCCCAGCAGGTGGAAGCGCCAGAAGCTGCTACTCCTGCCCAAGCCGGGCAAGCCAGCAGGAGAACCCTTCTCCTACCGTCCCATCTGTCTGTTGGACACGATTGGGAAGATATTCGAGAAGGTGATTGCATCTAGGCTGGAGGCAGCGATCGTGCGCGCAGGAGATGGAGGAACGGCGCCAAGAAGTACTGCCTAGTAGTGACCTTGGATGTCCGGAACCCCTTCAATTCGGCAGACTGGAGAAGGACGCTGGAGGCCTTCAAAATCCCCGGCTATTCGCTGCGAATTGTCCGTGGATATTTCAGTGAGAGGATCCTTATCCTGTACACTGCACGGGTTTCCAGAACGCACGAGTTCTCTGCCGGAGTCCCGTAGGGCTCCGTCCTGGGCCGTATGGCGTATGTGAGCGAAAAGCCATCCACACACCCAGGGCGTTAACGAGGATCCTGCAGAGTGAGAAGCTAGGCGTGGAGGCGTGGCGTGGAAGCCACTTACCGCCTGTGTGCGCTGAGGGTAGCTAGCGCCTTCAGGACAGTTTCAGGCTCTGGTCATTGCGGGGGTGGTCCCGCTGGGAGTTAGCTGAGGAGGTGAGAGAAACCCGTTTCACTCGAGCCGACCCAGGATCAACCAGTCGAGAGGCCAGGAGCATCACCAGGTGGCAAGAAACGTGGGACTACGTGGGACAGCTCAACTAAAGGACGCTGGACCTACCGACTAATCCCGGACATTAGTAGCTGCGTAAGCCGAAAGCACGGGGAGGTAGACTTCTACCTGACCCAAGTGCTGAGCGGGCACGGGTGCTTCCGGAGCTACCTCAAGCGCTTCGGGCACGAAGGGGAGGACAACTGTCCAGCTTGCGGCGCCGGTATTGTGGAGGACGCTCAACACGTCCTGTTTGAGTGCTAACGGTTCCACCACGAGCGGGAAGAGCTGGAAGCCGGCGTTGGGAAAAGAATTACGGCTGAGAATCTCGTGCCGACCATGCTCGGAAGCGAGGAGTGCTGGGACGCGATAGCGAAATTCGCTGCTAGCGTACTAAAATCGCTGCGGTCCCTAGAGAGGACGAGAAGGACGCGTGCGGAATAGGAGGCCTGCCGCTCGCGCGAAGCAATACTTGGCGGCGGTACCACGCGACCTCGGGTATTCTCTCTGCATCCACCTTATATACTTATTGTTCTTTGTTAACTAATTAAATAAATCGAATACAGTTAAAAAAAAAAAAAAAGTTTGTCGGTGGACACAGAAGTTTCCGCCGGTGATTATCAGAGACTTCTTCACCGCGATCTATATTCAGAACTCGCGGCTCTCCCCGGCAGAGAAATTGTTTCATTTACGATCAAAGATAAGTATCGAGAATCGGCGGTTATTAGTCAGCAGCCAGTTGAAAATCCTCTTTCACATCCACGCTGTCCCATAAGAATCCAGATTTGATCTAATGGAATTGCATGAGACTATCGATCTTAACATTAAAAATTAACTAACAGTATACTAAGACTGCGTTCTGTTTGTGCGTCCCTCAAGCCGGTCGCTGGGTGGGTAAATCATTGCGACGAAGACGTGATTGGCTGCTCAACCTTGTTAGACCTCTCGCTAGGTTGTTAGGGTGCAACAATAGCTTGGTAAAGATCTTTTCTTCTGTTCTGCAATCACTTCTTAGACTGGTAGAATGTTTAAGTCGCGATGAATGTTTTCGTTGCGAACTTACCACGGTGCCCCGGTGATTGGTTTCAAGACCTTCGATTGAGCTCGTCTATGGACTATGTAAATATTGCTATTGCTGGTATTCCCCCATAACTGGGAACCGCACATCCATATAGGTTTTAGTACCGAGTTATACAGCAGGACTTTGTATTAAAGGCTAAGGGGAAACCGAGCGTTGATAAGCCAATGAAGGCTGCTGGCCTTTAGTATTAGAGGTGTTCTTTTGGCTTCAATGTGCCGCCGCCATGTGAGTGTTCTGTCAAGGTGTACTCCTAGATATGTCACTTCGTTTGCTTGCAGGAGTAGAGTATTGTTTAACGTAAGCGGCAGGCAGTTTTACCTATTTAGAGTGAACGTAACATGCTTGCATTTTTGTTCGTTCACTTTAATTCGCAATTTTTCAACATCGACCAGATGAAGAGCTAGCTGCGCAGTTGCTTACATCGGGCACTTTGAGCGGCTAAGAATAGCTGTATCATCAGCAAACGTAGATGTTGTTAATCATGTGCTTGTCGGGATGTCTGCTGTGTAGAGGACGTATAATGTTGGCCCTAGCACGCTACCTTGAGGAACTCCATCTCCAACGGTAAAATCATTAGATATAGCAGTGTTGCACCTCACAACAAATTTTCGGTCGTAAAGGTAAGACTCTAAAAGCTTATGGGTGTTGTAGGGGAGCATTACCTTGATCTTGAACATTAGACCGTCTAGCCCGACATCTAGAAATATGGCAATACAGTACTCTCGTTTTTCGAACGCATTTCGAATTTTAGATATTATCCGGTTGACCTGATCAATAGTTCCGTGATTTCACGAACCCCAAATTGAAGTGACGGGATTCCCTCCTGAATTTTTACGTGTTTATGTGTATGTATTATGTGTTTATCCGGGTCAGTACGCAATTTTTAAAGAGCTTACAGATATGGAAAAAAATAATAGAAACGAATTTTCACTTTGGGTTTAAAGTCGTATTTTTAATAAGGAACGCGGTAATGAGTGGAAATTTTAATTTTTCTTTGGTATATATACATCTATCTTACATACTAGAAAACAAAAATGCATTTAACTTTATTTATTTAGCTCAAAAAGTATACTTAAGTTAAATTTTATGTTTTTGACCTGGAAATAAAAATAGAAACGAAATGACTAATCTTTATCCAAATTGACTAGTTTAGCAAAATTGACGAAGAAATGTTTTCAGTTTTAATATTTTGTTGCTTTCCATGGCTTTTCAAAACTGCAGCACACCTATAAGGCATAGACTCCACCAGATTGGAGCATATTGCTGGCTCAATAGAGTACCACTCTTCCTAGACTTTCTCCCACAAATGCTCCTTAATTTTTGGTTAAAAACCACTTAAACGTTTTTTTAGAATGCCCCACAAATGGTAAATAGAGTTTTCTGCTATCCACTATACAGACAAACAGAAGAAACGTGGTAGAAAGCGAGCAACTTCTAGAAAACTTTTTTTTTTTATTAGACGTTGCTTTTATTTCTTGAATCTTCTCTTTGCGAGACTAACAAGAGGTGTATCAAATCTTATATTTTTAACTTAACCAACAGTCATATTGACTGATACAGAGTTAGACGGCCCTAAAAATAGATTGCTGGGTTGGGAGGTCGTTGCAGGCTGGATCCGCTAGAAAACCGAGTCAATCCCCGAGCCAGGAAATTTTAGGTGCGAAGACAGTTTTTCCTTGTAGGACTTTTTTTGCTTCTAGACTTCGTCTTTCATACTCAACGTACCAAGGTGCCCCAGTGATAGTTCTGAAGATTTTTTATTGTGCGCGCTGTAGGATGTCTATGTTGCTGCTGCTTGCGTTCCCCCACAGCTGGGAGCCATACGTCCAGGCACAGTGGCGATCGTGACTTTATAATCCAGTGGAGGCTGCTGGCTTTTAGTTTTAAGTGCATCTTCTTGCATTCGATGTTCTTACGCCAGGTTAGTCGTCTGTCAATGTGGACGCCTGCATACCGTTTAGTGAAAGCGGAGGGCATGTTTGTCTATTAAGAGTAAACGTTACATGTTTACACTTGTGTTCGTTTATTTTAATGCGCCATCCACCTTTCCACTACTATTAGATGATTAGCTAGTTGGTTTGTTGCTTGCGTTAGGCATTTGGAGCGACTAGGGATAGCGGTATCATCCGCAAACGTTGACGTTGTTAGTTGTGCGTTCGTAGGAATATCCGCAGTATACAAAACATATAGACACATGCCGAGTGCGCTTCCTTGTGGAACTCCAGCTTCGATGATGTAGTCGCCCTGCGTTGCTGCGTTGCATCTTACTGAGAATACCCTATGGTAGAGGTATGATTCCTGTAGCTTGTGGGTGTATGTTGGCAAATACGTTTTAATTTTGTGCATGAGTCTACTAAGCCAAACTCGGTCGAAAGCTTAAGAGAAAAATAAATAGTTAAATAGTTTGCAGACGACCTCTATAGCGCATTTAAAAAACTTCGCACTACCCTTATAAGGAAGTCGAAAAAAGATCAATTTCTTTCGTCAAAGGAAAAACTACATAAATGCATACGTAAGGAGTCGCAGCATTAGCAACATACTGATTGAGCACGGTTTGAAAGCGCATTCAGCAAGGAGAGTTCCTTCTATGAGCAAGAGACATATCGACAGGCGACTCTGCTTTGCCAAGAGACCCCAAAAACTGAAAAAATGTCCTTTGGTCCAATGAGACAAGGTTTGATTTGTTTGGTCTACCATCAGATACAAACAAATCAAACTTGGCAAGTGAATAGCAGAAAACCCCATTAAGCATTTGTGGGGCATTCTAAAAAAACGTATAAGTGGTTTTTAACCAAAAATTAAGGAGCATTTGTGGGAGAAAGCGCAATGATCATTTTTAGGAGTTATGAGGTAACAACCCGGGGATTTTTTCGGATTCAATTGATTTTTGATGATGTATGGTAAACGATTTCGTTTGGGCGAAGCTCAATTGATTCATGTTAAAGCTGAGGCTCATCTGGTAAAGTCGGCAAGATAAACGCACTGGTGGTAGGATTTGGTTGGAAGACATTTTTAAGGCGTTGAAAAATGCACTGGCTCTGTTTGCATCGCTGCGGCCCCAGCCGCCTGTGGGCTTTCTAATAGGCATCCAAGCCTCTTTTGGTAAACTAAGAGTTGTGAGCGGCTGTGGACATGTGCTTCTTCTTGCTGTAGAACTTTAGTAAGTTGTCGTAAGGCATGTCTTAGACTTTGCTTAGCAGATGGCGATCTGTGCAATTTCCACTCTTGACGTAAGCGTCGCTTTTCGAGGACGAACTGTTCGATTTGTAGTTTTATTTTTTTTTTGATTGCTTTGTGTAATTATAGTTTGAGGTGTTGAAGCTCGAGCTGCAGAGACGAGTGAGTTAACAAAGCTGTTTATGTTGGCTTCATTGTTGAGATGAGGACTTAGCATAATGTGAGCATTAAGCATTATAAAGCTGTTTTCCTTTTGTAGTCACGAGACGAGATCGCCAGTTGCTGCTATGAAGTGGTCTGCTTGTGAGTTAAAAACTGCATAAACTTATTTTCAGCTGTAGTGAAACGAGGGGGACAGTACACGGTGAATAGTGTAAGTTGATTGGAATGAATAGAATAAATGAAATAGAATGAAATTGTAATTGTTTGTAAGGTGTGTTTCTGAAAGCAGCATTACGTCGATATGATTATATAATTATAGTAGAAATTGAGCTAACTCAAGTTTATGCTACGAAACGCCGTTGGCGTTCCACGTAGATATCCATAGGGAGGTAATTATTTGGATTGCTGTGAAACCAGAATTTGCTGTGAAACCAGAATTCTGCGGTGCAGCAGGAACTGATTCAGTCTGTGAAAACACTTTTATCCAGATTACAAGAAAGGATGATTGTAGCAAGTATTTTGTGACGATCCCCCTATGCGACCCCGAGCATAAGGGTTCCGAGCTAGCGTCATCACGATTTTTCGCTCTTGCTCAGTTCCGGCGTTATGAGCAGCGCCTCCCCTGAAGCTCCGGTTTGACGTGGGGATCCAGAAATACATCGACTTGGGCCACGTGACCGAAGTTTCACTGACGAGCAGTTTTGCCACCTACTATCTTCCACACCATGCCGTTTCAAGCCCGAAAGCACTATAGTTCATTTACGTCGACGATGTTTTCGCGAGGACAGACTTTAAAGTCCAGGCGGAAGTGGCGATCCGAGAGCTAGAGGGGCCCTGGCGACCATCTCCTTCGTGCTAATTTCCTCGAGATTGACGCAAAGATCACGGGCAAGACACTCTAGCGTTCCTAGTGGAAGGCGACGACCGACGAGATTTTCTTTATTCCGCCAGAGTTCAATTTTGGGATCGTCATTCACAAAGCGTCAAGTCCTCTTCCCAATTTCCAATATGTTCGATCCAGCAGGCGGCTCCGCCCTTTTTATTGTCAGGGCAGGAGATTTGGCTTCAGGATCGACGGTGGGACGCCTCAAGATTTCAATCAGCGATGGGATGACTTCATGAAAAAATACTCCGCGCTCGATCAGACTCGTATTCCTCGATCATAGAAGGCGTACGGCGCAGCCATTTATATCCACGTCGAGGTAATGGTGAACTTGCTAACAGTAACGACGCTAATGGCCCCAGTCAAAACGGTCTCGCCCCGCGGTTAGTGCTTTGCGGCTCCTTGTTGTTCTCCAAAATAACCAGCGGCGCTCTTCCAAAAATGCCAGGGCCTGCGGCCGCCCTATACTGTTGGAGGGACTCGACGATTGTCCTTGCCTGGTTGGACAGACCGGCGTGTCACTAGACAACGTCTCCTAATTTCCGTCACTCAGCGCAGACACTTTGTCCTTGGGGTCGGGGCCGGGTCACGGCCTCCGAACTTTCTCAATATAACGGACGGCATCCTGTAATCCTATCATACGACTGATCTGGCCCAAATTCTGGATAACAATATCGATGGCTCAGAGGACCATTAGGATGTAGGTGTATTTTGTTTCCGGTTCAGGAGCTGTCCTACTGGGCACGGCCCTTATCAATGTATACTGTTTGTGTTACAGTTTCCAAGCGCGGGCACTGATAGACTCAGGTTCCGAACTGACGTTCATTACGGAACGACTGTTCAACCTAGTCAAGCTTCCCTTCAAGACTGTTCAAGCCCAAGTTTCCGGCCTTAATCAGACCATTTCCGCGCAGTCGACTAAGTTGTGCCAGTTCTCCATTCGATCGCCTTTTAGACCCGAGTTACAATTGGAGACTGCAGCTCATGTCCTGCCGCATTAGGCAGGGAATCTGCCTTTGTATCCAATTCCACGATATCTTCTCAAGATGCTGCCCGACATTCCCCTGGTGTACCCCAAGTTCTATAAGAGCTCCCAGGACGATGTGTTAATAGGAGTTGACATTCTTCCGTTCATTCTCCTCGTCAACTCCAAGGCCAACAGCTGCGAGGCGCTTCTCGGTCAGGAGACCATTTTTGAAGGGGTGCTGAAGGGTGCACTGTCTCCAGCCACCCCCCACAGCAAGTCCGCTTGCTCCACACGAGATGCCCGTGACCTCGGGAAGGGTTCCGCTCTGAGCAGAACCCTGCAGAACTTGCTAGTCGGGGGGTCGCGCTTCAAGACCTTGTGGAGAACCAGCTGCGGTGGTGGTGGTTCATTGACTCGCAAGGGCTCGTGAAAGCCTGCGGCCAGGTCACAGCCTCCGAACTTCTCCAGTATGACGAAGGGCATCCTATAATTCTACAGTATGACTGTCATCTGTTTTGACTTCTCGTCCAATTTACGCATCGCATCACGCTGCACGGTGGTAATCAGCTGATAATCCGCCTGATCCGGGCCAAATTCTGGATCTCAAGGGTGAGGATTTTCTCCATGATGGGGATGCCCCCATCAGGTGCAGTCGGACGTGAGAGGCCTGTGGGAATCAGGCGTCACCAGCTTCAAGACCCTGTTTTACAAGCCACTGTTTTACACAGCCACTCGGAAATACACCTTAGAGGAGCTGTCAATCCTCCTGGCCAGGATCGAGGTGTGCCTGAATTCGAGTTCGCTCGCGCCAATGTCCGAAGATCCTGCTGACCTGTTGGCACTTCCGCCCAGGCGCTTGCTTTTTAGAGGCCCACTGTTGAACCCGAAATAAAGGGGCATACCACATCGTTTATTAACCGCTGGCGGAATAAATGGCAAGCCTCTACACGAGATATCCGTGTCGTGGATATGGCAGGCGTCCGCCTGCCCACAATAATCATGCACTTTTTCACTCCAATGTTCTTGTTCACTGTGTTGTCTCGCAGCTCTAATCGTAGTTCCAAGAAGTAGTTTAAAACGGTACTGGCTCCATTTTTCTGTCTCAATCATATTGTTGCCACTCATATTCAGCACGATGACTTCACGTTCACACATCACCGAGAAACGGTTGAAGGCTCTCTGAAGGTTCTCTGCTCCGTCTGCCTAGACCAACATTTCGACGGAGCGTGCCGACAGGAGGATTGCTGCAAGACATGCGGCCAAGATCACCACAAGCTGCTGCACCTTTTCACAATGCCGCAGGCCCCCCGCCAAACGCGTCAGGATGAGGCCGGTGGCAACCCATGGAACCCCTAAGCTGCTCCTCGGCCGTCCCTCCCTGCACTGTTCTCCCGCCGCCCCACGGCATCCGTCTACAGCTCGACCGCACTTGTCCGCCGCTCGTCGAGGATACCCGCGGGCCGCAACCGGTGCTCCAACTACGTCGGCGCTGCTGCAACGGCACAGCATCAACGTGTTGCCGACTGCGGATCAACACCAGAACTAGGATCTTCGGCATGGGGGCTCTCATTGACCCGTACACGCCTACGAACTGCATCGGAAAAATCGAATAAAAGAAAATAAATATAATATCAGGATAATGATTATACAGGTCTACAAATATCTGAGTCTTGTGAGTTGTTGGATATCTGAACTTCACTCCTTTATTTGCTGTGACTTCAAACATTTCTTCTGATTTAAATGAAACGCTCAGTGACTCAATTCAAGGCTCACAAGCTTCTTTATTTTAAAGTTCTCAAGCTTCATAGTTTTAAAAAACAGACGATGCGTCCTTTTTTTTAAGTTAATAAAACCATCTATAACAAAAGTACGAGATTTACCTGAGGACAAAATAGAAAAATGTTGCAAAGAAGTTGTAGAAATAGACGAGCACTTTAATTTAATGGAGTGGTGGCAAAAGTAAGCAAAACAAATACCCAATGCTGTCAAAACTAGCAGCCCCAATTCATTCAATACGAGCCACCAGTGTAGCGGCTGAAAGATCGTTTTCTTTGGCTGGCAACGTTGTTACAGAAAAACGAAATAGATTGGAGCCAGGATCCGTTGATAGTTTGATCTTTTTAAAATCATATTTCAAAAATTATAATTAATATTTAAAAAACTATAATAAGCATTAGAGAAAATTTATACATACAAATTACATATGTTCTTAACCTACCCGTGCCTCTGACCACCAGATGCGAGTCGGAGCACATTTATAAAAAACACTCCCTTCTTCGGTCAGAGGTAAGGTTACGGCTTTACATAGCAGTCACTAGCTTTCATAAATAAATCAAAAGATAACCCCAATTCTTCTATTTATTGGTCTTTACTTTAATTTGGGATCATTTTCATGTTTGCATTCAACAGCTTGTGCAAACCCAAAAATGAGGAAACTCTTACAAAAATGAGCGCTCAATCGTTTTGATTACGCTCACTAACGCTCATTTCTTCCACTTCATCCCAAAGTAAAAACTCAGTTGGGTGAGTTTTCCGAAGTAGGCCGATGAGTTTTTGGAACCTGAAAATAGAATGAGCGAGCGAACCTGAGTTTTGTTGAGTTTTTGATTCGGGTGTGACTTTTGGGTAGAATTCGAATCTTGCGTCTAAGCTGGCGTATGACGTCAGCGCAACAAATTTTATTGGTCTCTCTCTAGTTACGAAAAAAAGTAACTCACAGGTATTTGACTTTTTAGCATTATTATTTTTTTTCTTGACTTTAAAAGATCTGGGTCCGTACATGGATACAAGAAGTTTTTACAAAAAATTGTTTTGGCCATTAGCAATGTCTAATAAAACGCAAACCCGGCATATACCAATCATTGGGTTAAATTAAACTTAACCTTACAACTTTAATATTACAAAATAATTCACAATGGGGGATTTCAGGTTTGTCAGTAATACTGTTCATTTTTATATAAATACATTGCTTTAAATATTTTGAATTAGAAATATACAGTCCAAGATCTTTTAGAATCAGCCAAAAATAACATTAACGCCCAGTACTATATTTACGCTTGTGTTTACCAAACGACCAAAAGTGCATTCTTCGATTTTTACAATGTCCGGAGAGAACGTCAAAAATCAAGGCCATGATAACAGTTTTTTTCAATTTTCGTGATGTGGTGCACTATGAATTCCTTCCACCCCAAACTGATAAAAAGGAATATAACTGGAATATAACTGCAGCAGATTGTGAAAGATCTCGGGCTATATATTGATAGTTCGAAGCCCAAAAGTTTCCATTACGTACCAATTTTGAGAAAATCGCATTCAAAGTACCAAAAATTGCCTTTTTTGGGAAATTTTGGAGAAACCGCGGGTATACTAAAGTTGAAATTGTGCTTGAATAAAAGTCAAATCTTTTTCCTTTAAAATCATAAAAGTAAAAAAGCAGTTCAGAAAAACGATAACGCTGACGTCCCACATTCATGATCCATCTGAAATTTTATAGAGGAAAGATTAGGCTTCCATTCAAGCCGAAGTTCAATTTTGATATTCGAAAAATTAAAAAGTCACCTAACTTTTTGCCCAAAGTAGTATACAAGTATAGTACAGCTATGTATTAGACGATAGGAAAATTTAGGGTATTGGTATAGCACTCATTTTAGACTACATTTACATATATATGCCGCGAGCTAAGAAAAAAGCATCATTATTATTTAATTAATTACTCGTCTGTTGTGTTGCAGTTGTATACAATATTTGTATAATAACTTTGTTTTTTTTTTATCAAAAATAATTTTTAAGGGGAATCTATAATTATTTTCCTCAAGTCTAATGATAATCTTTGAAAATAAAAAAAAATAAATGTAATCAATACCATTTTTAAAAAATAACATGATGATTACGGTACCTGCTTTCGAGTAAACCCCGAAAAACTTTTTACATGTATATCTATATTAAATATACAGAAATATAAATATATAACATTTTAAATCTTTATTTTATAACCATTTTCGTTTACTAAGAAAGACTAATTAAAACTTTTATTATTGAAATAATTATACCTTATTATAGTTGGTTCGCTTACTATGAGTCGGGCGAAGTCCATTACTTCTTTATCATAAGTTGCAGAAAAAAACAACATCTGGCACTCCGGGTTTAGCATTCTGTAATATACATTTAAATTGTGTTTAGAAAAAAAATACTATTAAAAATAATACTATAAACATTGTGATTGTTAATAAAGGTATACCATAATTATTTTCCTATCTAATGAACGTGTGGTGTTGGTGTGGTGTTGGAGCATAACTGGAGCGACCCAGTGGGTCCCATGCTCATTTAACGAAAGACCGCAATATATGATAGCTATTTAGAGGTGAGCTAAATATGTTAGAATGAATGCGTTAAGTATACAGTAGTGCAGTAATTCTGTAAATAAGCAGTTTCGGAAAATCATTTTAAACAACATCTGGGTCGCACTAATGTTTAATCTGGGTCGCACTAATGTTTAAGAAAGACGTATTATCACTTTTTTACGCCATAAAACAGGTGACATCATTGGAAGGCTCAGATAATTCAGTTCGCAAAACAACAACTATGATGATGACCATCCAATTAACATTGATACCAGGTCCAGGTCTAGGAAGAAAATGAACAGTTTCATACAACCATTAATTCTGCTTATCCACAACAAATTCGAATACTATTTGCCATTATATTATGAACATGTATGTCAAATAGAATCTAATTATGGAGGCAACATAAACATAAAAGAAAAATTGATTTTAATTTATAAGCGTCATCATGCAAGAAATCCTCATTTGTTGATTGCCTTGGAAATGTAATTGCCTTTGATTTTATTTAAAGAAAATAGAGACTCTAAATACAAAAAGTCTTTTTCTGCTGAGTTATAATTTAAAACTGAATTTTATCATGAAACTCAAATAGTCTAATCTTTTTTATACCCATGCAGGGTATTATAATTTCAGTCAGAAGTTTGGAACGCAGTGAAGGAGACATCTCCGACCCTATAAAGTATATATATTCTTGATCAGGATCAACAGCCGAGTCGATCTAGCCATGTCCGTCTGTCCGTCCGTCTGTCCGATTATACGCGAACTAGTCCCTCAGTTTTAGAGCTATCTGAATGAAACTTTGTAGTTAGTCTTCTGTATACTCTCACTCCTACATACATATGTCGGAACGGGCCGGATCGGACGACTATATCGTATAGCTGCCATAGGAACAATCAAAAAATTTTTCGAAAAAAAATGATAACTATGTCAGTTTTTAAGATATTTTTGCCAAACCTCATATTTGGTCATCTAGTATTATTTTAGAATTTCGTTTTTAATTTCATGAAAATCTGCCAACTATATCATATAGCTGCCATGGGAAGAATCAGAAAAATAAAAAAAAACCATAACAGCCGTTTTTCAAAACATTTTCATCAAATTTTAGATTTGGAAACTAATTATCATACCAGATTTTCGGTTTTAATTTTTTGTTAAAATTCTGCAAGGGTTCATGTTATATTACCAAATATTTATATCTGACGCTGAAGTGTTTTTTTAGTGATCAACAGAGCAATTTATTGCTGCAGCGGTTGAATATTAATACATAAAATTCTTATAAATAATATACTCGTGTTCGTGTGTAAAGAAAACAAAGAATAAAGTATTAATAAATTGACAGAAACAAATAGATATGCATGATTAATTTGATCTTAAATTGCAACATGAGCAGGAATACAATATTACAAATTTGCATTTTTATACCCGCTACCGATGGGGTAGAAGGGTATTATAACTTTGTGCCGGCAGGAAATGTATGTAACAGGTAGAAGGAGGCATTTCCGACCCTATAAAGTATATATATTCTTGATCAGCGTCAACAGCCGAGACGATCTAGCCATGTCCGTCTGTCCGTCTGTCTGTCTGTCCGTCTGTCCGTATGAAACACTGGATCTCGGAGACTATAAGAGATAGAGCAGTAATTTTTTTTCGACAGTTTTTGTTATGTTTGCACGCAGATCAAGTTTGTTTCAAATTTTTACCACGCCCACTTCCGCCCCCGCAAATCATCAAAAAGCATATCATTTTCATCATTTTAAAGCTAGGGTATCTACATTAAGAACTATAGTCTGTGTGATTCCTGAAAATTTGGTTGCGATCAGATAAAAATTGTTGAAGTTATTAAAGAAATAATTTTGTATGGCCACAAACGGCCGCTGCAGCATGCCTCATTTGGTTGACCAACTAGACCAACTAAATATTGGTAGCAGTTCTTGATTGGAATCGGAAAAGAATCTTATAAGAATTCGAAAAGCAATTTTAATATATGGTAATAATTATTATCCGTTCAAGTATGTATTAACTATTTATTACAGGTAGCGGGTATCTTTCTTACTTGTTATATATATAACCAACAATACCGATAAAGATTATATGATTGATCGGAACAGATAATTGAATTGACACCAAAATTTTCGGAAATCACTGCTACAGTATTAGAAAATGATCGGACCGCATTCTCTACATTACCATTGTCATTGAATGAACCGGTGAAGTCAAATAAGGCAAATGTTATTTTACTGAAGGTAGGTTACGAAGATATAAGATTAATAATGGCTGCAGAGTATAATATTCGGGTAGTATTCGTAACGCGCGTGTTGGCCACCGGATATGGCCTGTAACTTAACAATTTATTTTTGAGAGAACTGCGTGTGTTAACTTCTCCCCCCTTCAAGTGGTCAGCGTCACGGTGATCCTTTCGTTCTACATCGTCGTTAGTTCTTAGTTTGGCGCGTTTTCTGGTCCTAAGATAGTGGAATCCAGCCAAACGGTAGAGCAAGTAGGATGGAGACAAAGAGAAGAAGTAGCTGTGATAGAAACCCATTGTAAATTCATCTTCAAGAGTCCCAATGTGGTGAAGGCTATTCAGACTTAACTCGAGAAGAATTGGGAGACTTAGCCGGTTTTGGTGCATTTTTGAATATGATTCATTGCGTTCGCGAATTCATTCAAACGTTCCGGAATTTTATTTCTTCCTCTAGATTGAGTTTTATTTGCTCCCAATCATTAAAGTCGGGCCTGCAAAAACTTCTAAAGATGCCCCAATTAAGTTAACACTCTTAGCTAGATTTTTAGGATAGCTACCAACCTTCGAATGTGTCTGACGTCTGAAAAACTTTGCTGAAATCAGTGAAGATTACGTCAGTTTGGGAATTAATCTTAAAAGCATTTCTAATGACAGCACAAAATTCAAAAACGTTTGTAAATGTTGATCTCTGTTTCATAAAGCCGGGCTGCGAGTGGGGCATTATTGATCGGCATTGGTGCTGCAGCTGCGCAATAATAAGAAGCCCGAATAACTTAGGAATAGCACTAATTTTGCAGATTTCGATGTTGGATTTGCCGACCTTTTTAATGAGAGGAATGATTAAAGATTCCTTCCACCTACCTTTCGGGAAAAAATGAAAGCTAAAGCGATATCTATCAATCCTTTAGGCAATTGAGGGCATTGGCAAACTCAGACGCAAAGATTAAGTCCAAGATTTTATCATACCAGTTCCTTACGCGGTTAAATTGACCTAAGGAAAGGTCAATAAGACCAATAACTAAGTCATGAGCTATAGCGTAAACAAGAAATTTCGAGTAAGATGGAGGGAAAGCAAAAAACTAAAAAGTATTATATGAATAGGTTATGGGAACCAATTCAGAAATGATGAAGTGGACAAACACAAAGGGTTCTACAAGATAAAAACTCTCTGCCCATCCAAATCCTCTCGCAAAGAATTTGACTCGGGTTTCCAGCAAAAATCACCTACTAGGTAAACCCAACCATAATTTGTCAGGGGCGTTTTTAGATGACTGCTAGTTAGGTTGTATTTTAAGATTTTATACACTTATTGTTATTCTCCCAAAGGAAATGATTCAATAAATAAAAGCTAAGCTAAGGATGTTGGATAAACTGGTAACTCTTAAAGTACTCGTCACGACTAACATACCCGAGATTTAATGTTTTAATTTTTACCGAATTTTATGTTTAAGATATTGGTTCCATCTCGGGAATGCACACGAATATGCAAATTTTTGGTCAAATAAAACGTGACTTACATTAAATAGAATTGATAAATGTAATAACAAAAGTCGGGTGGATTTCTAAATATTAAATTTTGTAAAAGTAATTAATATTTATTATTTTAAGTTACTTTCTACTTTCCTTGCCAAAATATATGTAAATAAATAAAGATATTAATAGATAATTTGTCCATTAAAAAATTTGGTTGGGGACGTATATCACGTTTTTGGCTAGCCACTGTTCCATGCCAGAAAGTCTCGGAAAAGGAGAGAATGTTACTAAACTCTCCTAAGCGTTCATTCAAAAGTCTTCGGGAAGTAGTATCTCTTATTCTGAAAATCAGTTTGATGCTTTAGCAGACTACGTTTTATGATGACAACATGGAGGGTCTCCAGGTCGATGGTGGTAGAATTTAAGTTACTCATAAACCTATCTGTAAGGAAGCCGCCAATCACAGTCATGGCGGTCTGTGATGTACCTGCCTCGGAAAAAATGCTTGATTCGGTAGAGGCTCCTGACTCTTATGAGCTTAAAGTTGCTCTCATTGGCAACGTCAGCATTTTCCCAAATATCTTTGATAATTATAGGGCCATTACTAAAAAGCTTTCAGAAGAGAATGCTCAGTACACATACTTCTGCCTAGAACCCTTAGCGTGGTGGTATGCAACCTAGGAGTTACTACTCCTACCCATCAGATCATTAATGCTTTCTCCTCACAAAGCCACTCTGTGGGTGAATACCTATGACCCGAAAGTGAAATCTCAACCTCAATCGGAGGACCCCACCATTGTTGACCCAAGCAATACTCCTGGACAATAATAGTGAAGCCCTAAATATCTGCAAAGGTAGATGTTCTGCAGGGGGGTGGCTTTGGCTGAAAATCACTCGTAAATAAAAACACGGGAAATCTTTTGCGGGGTGTTACGCGACGAGCGTCAAAGATCTTTATTTAGCTGTAGGTAAATTAGAACTAGCATACATTAAATTTAAACCTAGCTGGGAGAGCGGATTGGAAGCTCTGTCTTGGAAGCCCGAAGAAAGAGGGAGAGAGAGAGTGTACGGGACACTTTGAGGCTGTAAATGGAATTACACTGCCTCTCGAAAATAAGCGCCCTTTTGGCGCGAACATTCTCCCCCCCCTTGCGAGGATACGCAGCAAAAACATTTGGAGGGCTTAGCTCGGGAAAGCGTTGGATACGCTGAGCGTTCGTCGACATGTAGAAGAGTGTGGTGATCCTGTCCACACGACTGGCATCGGCCGCTACTGCGGCAAGATCCTGCGGAATGGTGGTGGGCCAGACAGTTGACGCAGTATTCCTTCTCGATGACTGCCTGGAGCCGTTTCTCAGCACTAAGCCTAAGAAAACGGTGGCATTTCCGAAGAGGATGGTTTCCTTGGCAGACTCGGCATGGGTAGGATAAAATACCTCGGGAACGTCTGCTTTTGATTTCCTCGTATGGAACCCAGTAATTGAAGGACTCGGGGCGAGTCGTAACTCGTGTGGAGAACGAGGAAATCCTTTGGATCGGCGCGGATTCTGGCCTTGAAGCTTTGGAAGGAATCGGGACACTACCGGAATTGCTTGGATGCAGCAAAGTGTGATGCCGACCGTGGCACGTAAAACAGTTGTGGGCGCTTGTGCAATCGTGAAGTTGATGACCACTTGCAAAGCAATTTGAGCACAACTGTTTTCGTTGGAGATAAGATGCACGATCGTTTATCGTCATCTGTAGGAAGCGTGGGCATAACCGCAGTGGATGGTTATCTTTTGAACACAAATCGCATATTTTCGATATTGGAACAATCTTGGTACTAAAGGATTTTAGCATTCGGGGCGACACGTTGAAGGGTGTCGGTTTGGATGGACGGGAGCTGAACGTAGGAGGTTGAATCGAATCTATAGATTCTAGAGTTCTATGGCGCTCCGTCAGAAAGGAATCTAGATCTTGCCACGTTGGAATTTCGGTTTTATCCGGGATGGATTGCTCCCATAATGCGAGTGTCAACTTTGGGAGTTTTGTAGAACACATATAAACTAGGAGACAATCCCAGTTCTCAGTAGAAAGGCCGGACAGTTTAAGGGCCGTAAGGCAATTGCGGATAGTTTCTTGCAACTCTTTTAAGGCTGCAGAAGATTCTTGTACGGCGGATTGCATGTTCAATAATTTTCCCAGTTGGCTGTTCACCAGCGATCGTTTATTTTCGAAACGCTCAGTTAGTCCTTGCCAGGCTGAGCGGAAACCATCGTTGGTGAGTGGTGAATTGGAAACTATGGAATGAGCTTCACCACTTGTCTTGGCATTTAGATAGAACAACTTTTCTACAGGGGTCAGCACAGGATTGTCAATGTATACCGCTGTGAAAAGGTCTCGGAAAGTCGGTCAGCGAAGATAATCGCCTGAGAAAACTTCCGTATCGCACGGAGGAAGCCGACAGCCAGACGAAGAGGAATTTTGGGGCGGACCGGGTTTAATAGAGATCGTGTCGATCTGTTCCATAAGCTGGGCGGAACACCTTTCATACGTAAAATAGGCATCCTCATATCTTGCCCTCAGAGTCGGCAAGGTGTCCGCCGCGCCCTTTAAATCACTTGAAATTATTTCAGAACAAGCATCGTACTCTTTCTCGACCTTAGCCCATAGGGTTCGAACTTGATCGAGATGAATTTTGCACGTATACTGAGATGGGATGGGCTCTGCTGGATTGCAGAATTTGGATTCGAAGCGACTCAAACGGTCAGAAGTCAAACTAAATTTGTCTAAAGCGGATGGAGCCATACTGAATATATATGTGTATATATTTTATTATTTTTTTTGTAAATCTGGATTATTTTTATATAGATAGTTTCTAATTTTTTTATAAATGTCGAAACTGGATTTGGAATTTAGGAACCAATCGGAAACAGAACAAATTCTCTGAATATATTTTTTTGAATTTCAATTTGTCAATTTTATTGTATTCATGCGGAAGCGTTGGAAATAGCTCAATAATTAATCTCAGTAGAAAAACATATACGGTCACACTAATGCGGACATGGAAATTAAAATTTTATAAAAGATAATTCAGCAATTATTTTACGGTTCCGGACTTATTTCGTTGACCGCTGCTGTAATTGTCGCGGTACTGTTTTCGGAGTTAATGCACAATAGCGGAGATAACAAGAGGCGGAAAATTTGCCAAAGATCGGAGCGTCGACTTGCCGACGATTAGCTTGTTAATATGTATATGTAATAATATGTATATATGGATGTAACTCAGCGCAGAATAGAGCAAAGACGAGTTATTAAATTATATTATCATATTATTATGTAATTATGTTTGTATGGATATAACGTGTGTATGTAATGATGTTTGTCGTTTTGTATTGATGTGGAAATGTATTTCTTTATATAGGAACTGTTGACTCTAATAATTAATAACTCTTAGTTTCTTAATTTATAGTTCTTATTTCTTGGATGTATGTTTGTGTGCCAATTATTTATATTTAAATATTTTAAGTAAATATAAGGGTATGTATTTTTAAGTTTCGAAAGCGGCAGTAGATCAGTGGAGTGGACTGTATCGATTATGTGAGTATAAAAGTGAAAATAAATGCAAGCGCTGGAACACAGTGAACGAAAAGGAACTAGGTAAGAACTACTCGAAGAAATTTCACTGTGGCATTTGCCTTTATTTAAACACGCACTTTGAATTTCGGAACTCACAGAAATTGTTTCGAGATTAATTCGGAAATTTTATTTATTTAGTTGATGGATAAATTTTGTTTTTTTTTTTTAAATTATTTAGGAACCCGTGGTGGTATATTTGTGTTTGTATAAATTTTGGTAATTTATGTTGATGGGTGTCTGTACATATGTGTGTATATATGTATTTACATAAATTTGTTAAATATGTTTTGCGGGAAATGTATAGATATCTGAAGTGGACTGTATTGGGCATATGTATGTAAGTGTAAATAAATGCAAGCGGAACACAGTTAACGAAAGGGAGCACGAACTATTCGGAGTTAAATGTTTAACTGTGGCTTTTGGCATTTATTTATACATTAACTTTAGGAAGTCGGAAATTAATTGGAAATTGGAAATTAATTTGGAAGCTGCCGGAGTGTCGGATCAATCGGACTTGGATTTAGACAATCATACAGAGAAGTTTGGCAAACTGAGTTTCGCTATAACCTCTTTGTATGACCGGCAGCAATATTATAAATAAAACTTATCTGAGCGATTTTTAAGCCACCGGAGCTGCTGGAGAAGGAGTTATCCGGCTCTGTAGGACCATGTTCTGCAGGGGGGTGGCTTTGGCTGAAAATCACTCGTAAATAAAAACACGGGAAATCTTTTGCGGGGTGTTACGCGACGAGCGTCAAAGATCTTTATTTAGCTGTAGGTAAATTAGAACTAGCATACATTAAATTTAAACCTAGCTGGGAGAGCGGATTGGAAGCTCTGTCTTGGAAGCCCGAAGAAAGAGGGAGAGAGAGAGTGTACGGGACACTTTGAGGCTGTAAATGGAATTACACTGCCTCTCGAAAATTAGCGCCCTTTTGGCGCGAACAGTAGAAGACAATGAGTCTGGGTGGAGCTGCGGAGAAGGAAGGGTACCGTTCGCCAATGCTATCGTTGCTTTGGCTAAAAAACTAGTATCTTATTGAACCGAAATATGGCAGATACAGAAGCACTATGTAGATGCGACAATGGACCACAGAGAAGATTTTCTAGCCATCTTCCCAGAAAGCGTTCATCCAATGTTTACCAGCCGGAGCAAAATAATTCATAGGAAACTGATGGCTCACTGTTCCAAGTTCTTTTTTTCTATGCAGCAGTCCATTGCAGGTCCATTGGAAATTAAGGCGCTCAGGTGTTCTCAAGTGCGGACTAATCATAAATAATGGT
This sequence comes from Drosophila birchii, assembly GCA_035046345.1. NCBI lineage: Eukaryota > Metazoa > Arthropoda > Insecta > Diptera > Drosophilidae > Drosophila > Drosophila birchii. The sequence goes on along the minus strand of JAWNOA010000088.1, from coordinate 57,578 downwards.
TACTGAATTGCGCCTCGGAACTTCAAACGCTCGCAGCACCATCCCGAATGCTAATATCAGAGAATGCCTATATCAGAGACCTTCCTGCACTCGGATATATTTTCAATATACTGGGATACACTTACTACCGTGCAGATCAGCCTGCAGGTCTTCCCAAAAGGGATCATGTGGTCCTGTGGTAGGCAAGGATGGGTGCACTATATCCGGCAACCAATCATGTCGCATCAAGTTCAGCTGGCTTCTATAGTTGTGTCCACCAGTTGTGGCGGCTTCATCCCTAACACTTCCCTTACATCAGGATGATGACCCCCTATTAAAAGGCTTCTATCCCCAGGTACGAATATAAGACTATTTCAGAATGAGTTAAAAAGTCATTGGCCTGAACATGGAGTTAAACACGACAGAGTTCCTTGACAAAGCTGTTGAAACCCTACTTATGAAGATAAAGCACGATTCCTCACTAGCTTCCCCTGAAAACGCACCTCCTTGGACAATATCCCTGGTTTACACGTCGTCCTTAGTATTTAAAAAAATTGAAATCCAGACTTTTTAAAAAATTCCGTCGAACTGGACTACAAGCCGACCATGCCAGGTATTTGGTAGCTCGCTCTGACTTGACTCATAACACCGAATGCTATAAGGACCACTTGAATCGATGCAGAAGTCACAATGATTATTGGGTGAAAGTGTAAACTTTGTATGCTAAACGAGTTAAGACGGTTGACGAAATATATCGAAACAGAACAAAAATTGTTCTACCTCATACATTGTTCATTCCGCCATAATAACGAATAAATAATACCTTTACCGAAAAGGAAAGCTTACTTCGAGGAGCTGAGGTTTGTTCAGATATATTAAATGGAAATATAATTGGAACAAGGTTGTGCTGTCCGGAAAGCTTCCAACCGACTTTGTAAACATGCCAAGTGTGTTGTAGGATAATGCAGATCGGGAATAAAAAGTTCTTGATTTATCTACTTCAGCTTATCCACAACAAATTCGAATGCCATTTGCCATTATATTATGAACATGTATGTCAAATAGAATCTAATTATGGAGGCAACATAAACTTTATAAAGAACTAGAAAGGAAGCTAACTTCGGCTCACCGAAGTTTATATACCCTTGCAGAACTTCAACAAAAAATTAAAACCGAAAATCTGGAATAATTATTAGTTGCCAAATCTCAAGTTTGATGAAAATGGTTTGAAAATCGGCTGTTATGGGTTTTTTTTATTTTCCTGATTGTTCCTATGGAAGCTAAAGGATATAGTCGACCGATTCTCACGAAATTAAAACCAAAATTCTGAAATAATATAAGATAGCTAAATATCAAGTTTGGTGAAAATATCTTGAAAACTGACAAATTTATGATTTTTTCTTTTATTTTCCTGATTGTTCCTATGGAAGCTATAGGATATAGTTGGCCGATTTATATGAAATTAAAATCGAAATTCAGAAATAGTAAAAAACGGCTAAATACCAACTTTCATGAAAATATGTTGAAAACTGACAAAGTTAAATTTTTTTTACTAAAAATTTTTCGATTGTTCCTATGGCAGCTATATGATATAGTCGTTCCGACATATATACGAGTAAGAGCATATAGAAGACTTACTACAAAGTTTCATTCAGATAGCTTTAAAACTGAGGGACTAGTTTGCGTGGAAACGGACAGACGGACGGACAGACGGACGGACAGACGGACGGACAGACGAACATGGCTAGATCGACGCGGCTGTTAATCCTGATCAAGAATATATATACTTTATAGGGTCGGAGAGGTCTTCTTCACTGCGTTGCAAACTTCTGACTGAAATTATAATACCCTGCAAGGGTATAAAAATAGATTTTAATTTATATGCATCATCATGCAAGAAATCCTCATTTGTTGATTGCCTTGGAAATGTAATAGCCTTTGATTATATTTGAAGAAAATAAAGAATCTAAATAAAAAAGTCTTTTTCTGCTGAGTTATAATTTAAAACTGAATTTTATTTCTTTAAGTCTTAGCTTAGGTAGCTAACATGAAAGTCAAATAGTCTAATCTTTTTTATACCCTTGCAGGGTATTAGAAGTCAGAAGTTTGAAGGAGACATCTCCGACCCTATAAAGTATATATATTCTTGATCAGGATCAACAGCCGAGTCGATCTAGCCATGTCCGTCTGTCCGTCCGTCTGTCCGTCCGTCTGTCCGTCCGTCTGTCCGTCCGTCTGTCCGATTATACGCGAACTAGTCCCTCAGTTTTAGAGCTATCTGAATGAAACTTTGCAGTTAGTTTTCTATATACTCTCACTCCTACATACATATGTCGGAACGGGCCGGATCGGACGACTATATCGTATAGCTGCCATAGGAACAATCAAAAAATTTTTCGAAAAAAATGATAACTATATCAGTTTTTAAGATATTTTTACCAAACTTAATATTTGGTCATCTAGTATTATTTTAGAATTTCGGTTTTAATTTCATGAAAATCTGCCAACTATATCATATAGCTGCCATGGGAACAATCAGAAAAATAAAAAAAAAACCATACCAAACCAACCAAAAACCACTTAGCCGTTTTTCAAAACATTTTCATCAAATTTTAGATTTGGAAACTAATTATCATTCCAGATTTTCGGTTTTAATTTTTTGTTAAAATTCTGCAAGGGTATATAAACTTCGGTGAGCCGAAGTTAGCTTCCTTTCTTGTTTTTGTCTAACTTTCCCAAAACAATCATCAGTGCGGGAATTTTCCACTGCACCGTATTCCTTATCTGAAGGAGGTGATATCTTTGTTAAGGACTGAACCCACGCACACATTCATGTTATATTACCAGATATTTATATCTGACGCTGAAGTGTTTTTTTAGTTATCAACAGAGCAATTTATTGCTGCAGCGGTTAAATATTAATACATAAAATTCTTATAAATAATATACTCGTGTTCGTGTGTAAAGAAAACAAAGAATAAAGTATTAATAAATTGACAAAAACAAATAGATATGCATGATTAATTTGATCTTAAATTGCAACATGAGCAGGAATACAATATTAAAAATTTGCGTTTTTATATATATAACCAACAATACCGATAAAGATTATATAATTGATCGGAACAGATAATTGAAGTGACACCTAAATTTTCGGAAATCACTGCTACAGTATTAGAAAATGATCGGACCGCATTCTCTATATTACCATTGTCATTGAATGAACCGGTGAAGTCAAATAAGGCAAATGTTATTTTACTGAAGGTAGGTTACGAAGATATAAGATTAATAATGGCTGCAGAGTATAATATTCGGGCAGTATTCGTACTGCGCGTGTTGGCCACCGGATATGGCCTGTAACTTAACAATTTATTTTTGAGAGAACTGCGTGTGTTAACTTCTCCCCCCTTCAAGTGGTCAGCGTCACGGTGATCCTTTCGTTCTACATCGTCGTTAGTTCTTAGTTTGGCGCGTTTTCTGGTCCTAAGATAGTGGAATCTAGCCAAACGGTAGAGCAAGTAGGATGGAGACAAAGAGAAGAAGTAGCTGTGATAGAAACCCATTGTAAATTCATCTTCAAGAGTCCCAATGTGGTGAAGGCTATTCAGACTTAACTCGGGAAGAATTGGGAGACTTAGCCGGTTTTGGTGCATTTTTGAATATGATTCATTGCGTTCGCGAATTCATTCAAACGTTCCGGAATTTTATTTCTTCCTCTAGATTGAGTTTTATTTGCTCCCAATAATTAAAGTCGGGCCTGCAAAAACTTCTAAATATGCCCCAATTAAGTTAACACTCTTAGCTAGATTTTTAGGATAGCTACCAACCTTCGAATGTGTCTGACGTCTGAAAAATTTTGCTGAAATCAGTGAAGATTACGTCAGTTTGGGAATTAATCCTAAAAGCATTTCTAATGACAGCACAAAATTCAAAAACGTTTGTAAATGTTGATCTATGTTTCATAAAGCCGGACTGCGAGTGGGGCATTATTGATCGGCATTGGTGCTGCAGCTGCGCAATAATAAGAAGCTCAAATAACTTAGGAATAGCACTAATTTTGCAGATTTCGATGTTGGATTTGCCGACCTTTTTAATGAGAGGAATGATTAAAGATTCCTTCCACCTACCTTTCGGGAAAAAATGAAAGCTAAAGCGATATCTAGAAAAGTACAGACAGTGGTCAACATATGGAACTTGCAGTCTCTTAAATCACAGCTAGGTATGAGGTCTGGACCAGAAGAAAAGGAAGGCTTTAATGTTTTGAGATTTTGAAGCTCATCATCTTCGCGGATAATGGGCATGAAAATGCAATCACAGTGTGTAAAAGAGAATATGAAGGTTGTATCGAAGCCAATAGATGAATGTGTTGTCTGGAAAAATTTTGCCGAATACGTTCGCTATGGCAGACTCATTGGAAGTCGACTCAGTATTGAGTTTAAAACAAAAAGGAAAAAATTGGGATTTTCGTTTTACATTAACAAACATTAAATTGCTTAAGGTTAGCCTGAAACTCATTTCTACACCGGAATTGTGAGTTAGTGCGGGCTGTCAAATATCTACAAAGGTCGACCTGCGATCAAGTCCTTGTGAATTTCTTGGAAATTCCAATCTTTTAAGATTGAGAAAAACGATGGGACATACATGTTAACAGCAAAGTATAAAGTGTCATAGATGAATTCAGTCATGTCAGCCATGTCATCTGTAGATTCCAAAAAGTTCAATCAGGTAATGATAAAATGGGCTGGAGAGAGGGTCAATCCTTTAGGCAATCGAGGGCATTGGCAAACTCAGACGCAAAGATAAGGTCCAAGATTTTATCACCACAGTTCCTTACGCGGTTAAATTGACCTAAGGAAAGGTCAATAAGACCAATAACTAAGTCATGAGGTATAGTGTAAACAAGAAATTTCGATTAAGGTGGAGGGAAAGCAAAAAACTCCAAAGTATTATATGAATAGGTTATGGGAACCAATTCAGAAATGATGAAGTGGACAAACACAAAGGGTTCTACAAAATAAAAACTCTCTGCCCATCCAAATCCTCTCGCAAAGAATTTGACTCGGGTTTCCAGCAAAAATCACCTACTAGGTAAACCCAACCATAATTTGTCAGGGGCGTTTTTAGATGACTGCTAGTTAGGTTGTATTTTAAGATTTTATACACTTATTGTTATTCTCCCAAAGGAAATGATTCAATAAATAAAAGCTAAGCTAAGGATGTTGGATAAACTGGTAACTCTTAAAGTACTCGTCACGACTAACATACCCGAGATTAAATGTTTTAATTTTTACCGAATTTTATGTTTAAGATATTGGTTTTAGGTCAAATAAAACGTGACTTACATTAAATAGAATTGATAAATGTAATAACAAAAGTCGGGTGGATTTCTAAATATTAAATTTTGTAAAAGTAATTAATATTTATTATTTTAAGTCATCTTTCTCGCTTCAAAGTGAACGGTCGTGTTTTTTTTCTTGCGCTCTCGTTTTTGTAAAATTATTTATGTAAAAACCACCGGGGTTTGTTTAAAACTTCTACTTTGTGTTCTATATACATAGCTCCCGTTCACTTCGCGTGTGCATGCAACTTTATTAACTTTACTAACTTATTTAAAACTTTTATTTCACAACTTAAGTGTGCTGCCAGTGTTTGTTGTTCTTGTGTTTTTTTTGCATTTCTTCTTTACACCTCTCTCGTTTAGCCGTTGTTGCTCTGTCGCGACAGCTAAACGTTTCTCTAAGCTCGCTTACTCTCACACTCCCCTGCTCTCTAACGCTTGAACGCTCTCGGTGCAGCTGCACTTATCTTTTCATATCTTTCGCCCCCTCATCTATTGCTACAAGTACAGTGGTAAGTCCAAAATAATGTCTTCCGATATCGTCTGCTTCTCCAAAACCTGCAAAAAGGCAGTTTTGTCAAGTGATCTTACTATCGGCTGCTGGCTGTGCGACAACATTTTGCATGCAAAGTGCATTGGTGTTAACGGCCGGACTGTTGATGATGTAAGAAAAAACATCGGCTTGCGCTACTGTTGCGATGCCTGTCGTGACGTTGAAAGGGAAATGATGTCTTTCATGCGGCAAACCAAGGGCAGTTTTAAGGAGTTGTTATCGAGTTTCAACAAAACTCATAACATCTTCTTAGCGCTTGATAAACAATTTAATAGCCTTACGCTATTAAATGAGTCTCCAAGGCGCAAAAAAACTGCAACTGGAGTGCAGCAGGGCGACGGATCCCTACAACCTGCGGCGGGCTCTCAACAGCAGCCGCCGTTGACACTGCCTACGACCTCAGAATCGAATCCCAGAATTCTGAGGTTAAGTGTTAGGAAAGAGGCGGTATCTGAAGGGGCAGTGGGACTAAACGTTCCACCGCCTATTTCAATTTCGTCTCCTACGGGAGCACAAATTTTTACCCCCCATAGTCCCGTAAATTTAAAATTATCCCCGCAGGTACTACCGGCCAATATGGGCACTTCAGGCACTCTGTCTGTCCCCCCTCAAGCCCTCATCGCTATCCCACCTACGAAACAGATATTTGTTTCGCGGCTCTCCCCTGGTCAAACATCTGAAGATGTAATTGCCTTTATACGAGGCAAAGTTAGAGCTGAAAATTTAAAATTAAAGGTGGAAAAATTTAAATTTTCTTACGCTAGGGATATTTCATCTTTCAAAATAAATGTCCCAAATGAATTCTTTGGCACCATATGTTCAACCAAATTCTGGCCTGAGTATGTTGTCGTCAAAGAATATGAAGCTAAGAAAAAGAAACGGCCTGTCGGGATAACTCTTCCTAAACCCGATCTGACCACTGTGCCCTCTACATCCTCTGCCTCTGTTCAAAAAAACTAAATACTTCTCTGTTAATCTCTTATCAGAATGTAAGAGGCTTGCGTAGTAAACTGCCTAAGTTGTATTCTGATTGTTTTGCATTCTCATCCCATGTTATTGTGTTCACAGAAACCTGGTTAAAGCCGGAGATTCTTAGCTCCGAAGTTTTCCCCGCTGCGTTCACGATTTATCGACTAGATCGGCCTGTCAGGCGCGGGGGTGGGGTCCTCATAGCGGTCAACTCCACTCTCACGTCAGAAGTAGTAACTTTCGAGGAAAACAACGAAGTTGAATTCCTTTGTGTGAAGCTATCATTTTATGGTCGTTTTGTTTTTATACATGTTCCTACATTCCTCCATTGTCGGAACTACCTATTTTTTGGAACCACCTTTCCGCCATTCGGATGGTTTTCAATATACTTTCTGATAGAGATCATTTAGTAGTCCTGGGTGATTTTAATATCCCTGGGGCTATTTGGTCCCTAAATAGCTCCTCTAACACACTTCAATCCTCAACACAACATGATTTTATTGCTGGCTTGTTCGACATTTCGCTGTCTCAAGTCAACCATGTACGAAATTCCTTAGAGCGCTTGCTTAATCTTTGTTTTGTCTCTGATCCGGGGAGTGTCAGTTTACTGAGGGTGGCGCCGATGACGCAACCTGAAGATCCCTATCATCCTACTTTCGATGTGACACTCGACATTGGTGCTGATATACTGAAGAAATCTGATAGACCAGCCAAAAGAGTTTACTGCTTTCGCAAGTCTGATTTCGACCGGCTGAATAATCTTATTTCGGACTTTAACTGGTCTGATTTGTACAAATGCACTGACATGGCTGATGCCGTGGACATTTTTTACAATACGATGAATTCATTCTTCTCGGAATGTATTCCCTTATACCATCCCTCTATTTCAAATAAACCACCTTGGTTTACTAAAGAATTGAGTCGCTTGAAAAATGTAAAGTCAAGGCGGTACACGAAATTTAAAAAAACCGGTTCTCGTTCTGACCTCTCTAACTATTTATCGGCTCGGGCAAACTTCACCGTACTGAACGCACACTGTTATAAAAACTATTTGACTCGTTGCAGGGTCCAATTTTCTCAGGATCCTAAACAGTTTTATAATTTTGTTAATACTAAACGTAAGGCGGTAACACATCCTTCATCACTTTCGTTTGCAAACGCAACTGTGAAGGGCGATCAGGCAATTGCCGATCTTTTTGCCAAATTTTTTCAAACAACATATTCCACTTCCACTGACCTAAATCAGACGTATTCTTATAGCTTGCCCAGATCGAACTTAATTTTCAGTCCATGTTTAAACGAAAGCTCCCTCCTTTTAGATCTTCATCGTGTAAAGCCTGTTTATCTGCCAGGTCCCGACGGAATACCGGGCTGTGTGCTTAGGTATTGTGCCGATGCCCTGTGCTCACCCCTTCTGAAATTGTTTACCTTATCCTTAGAAACCTCGCACTTTCCCCTTATTTGGAAGGAATCTTTCATTATTCCTCTCCACAAAAAATGTAACAAATCGGAGGCCAATAACTATAGAGGAATCTCTAAGCTTTCGGCCATCCCTAAACTTTTCGAGAACATTATTACTCCTCATTTGCAGCACCTTTGTAGATGAGTAATTTCTCCATGTCAGCATGGATTTGTTAAGCGAAGATCAACAACCACAAATCTTCTGGAGCTCACTTCCTTCATTATAAGGGGCTTCCAGAATAACCTTCAAACGGATGTAATTTATACTGACTTCAGTAAAGCATTTGATTCCGTTAATCATTCCCTTCTCCTCAGGAAACTCGACTTAATGGGTTTTCCAATTGATCTTCTTAGGTGGATCTCTTGTTATCTGACTGGCAGGACGCAAAAAGTCCTCCTTAAAAATAATTTATCTAATGTTCTCCAAGTCACCTCAGGTGTCCCGCAAGGGAGTCACCTGGGTCCTTTGTTGTTTACATTATTTATTAATGATCTGCCCGAAGTTTTGACAAATTCTAGAGTACTAATGTACGCTGATGATGTCAAGCTTTGCGTGCAATACAAGGACGTTGCTTACCAGTCTGATTTACAAACAGATCTTGATAGCTTCCAAACCTGGTGCTGCATAAACCTACTAAACTTAAATGGCTTTAAATGTAAGCTAATGACATTCTCTCGTGTCGTTCCCAAGCTTGCAACTTACACGCTTAACTGCTGCTCTTTGGAAAGAATTAACTCAGTTGATGACTTGGGTGTCCGCCTGGATCCCAAACTTGACTTTATCGATCATATTTCGTGCATGGTAAATAAAGCCAGAGGTATGCTTGGATTTATTAAACGGTGGTCGAAAGAATTTGATGACCCCTATGTAACAAAAACTTTATATATTTCACTAGTTCGTCCTATCTTAGAATATGGATCTTGCGTTTGGAGCCCCCAGTATGGGGTCCACAGTAAACGCATCGAATCGGTTCAAAAGACCTTTTTGCTTTTCGCTTTACGCGGCTTAAACTGGGATGCTGAACAGAGATTACCCTCCTATTATAGTAGACTTCTCCTAATTAACTTACCCTCCTTGGCTAATCGTAGAACTATGCTTGGTATTACCTTTATTTATAACCTGTTAGGTCAGCTAAATTTCCATGTTCCCAGTAGAAATACTAGATCGTACATTCCCTTAGTTTTGCGCCATTGTAGAACCTCCTATGAACTGCATGATCCCTTTAGAGTACTGTGTGCAAGTTATAATGATTTGTATTCGGTGATCTCACATGTCGATAGTCTTCCTAAACTAAAAACTTTAATCCTTACCCACTTAGATCGCATGCATGCAAACCCTCAGGCTGCTCGCCGGTAGTTTATTTCCTCGCATTCTTTTCTTTATTTTCCATCGCGTCTACTAATACTTAACCCTAACAGGCACGTGCCTGGTTTCATAAGGGCCACTTGAGTGTACTGACCGTAGTGCATCAACGTCCATATATAAAAAAAAAAAAAACTTTCCTTGCCAAAATATATGTAAATAAATAAAGATATTAATAGATAATTTGTCCATTAAAAAATTTGGTTGGGGACGTATATCACGTTTTTGGCTAGCCACTGTTCCATGCCAGAAAGTCTCGGAAAAGGAGAGAATGTTACTAAATTCTCCTAAGCGTTCATTCAAAAGTCTTCGGGAAGTAGTATCTCTTATTCTGAAAATCAGTTTGATGCTTTAGCAGACTACGTTTTATGATGACAACATGGAGGGTCTCCAGGTCGATGGTGGTAGAATTTAAGTTACTCATAAACCTATCTGTAAGGAAGCCGCCCCGCCCCAGTCCAATCACAGTCATGGCGGTCTGTGATGTACCTGCCTCGGAAAAAATGCTTGATTCGGTAGAGGCTCCTGACTCTTATGAGCTTAAAGTTGCTCTCATTGGCAACGTCAGCATTTTCCCAAATATCTTTGATAATTATAGGGCCATTACTAAAAAGCTTTCAGAAGAGAATGCTCAGTACACATACTTCTGCCTAGAACCCTTAGCGTGGTGGTATGCAACCTAGGAGTTACTACTCCTACCCATCAGATCATTAATGCTTTCTCCTCACAAGGCCACTCTGTGGGTGAATACCTATGACCCGAAAGTGAAATCTCAACCTCAATCGGAGGACCCCACCATTGTTGACCCAAGCAATACTCCTGGACAATAATAGTGAAGCCCTAAATATCTGCAAAGGTATAAGACAATGAGTCTGGGTGGAGCTGCGGAGAAGGAAGGGTACCGTTCGCCAATGCTATCGTTGCTTTGGCTACAAAACTAGTATCTTATTGAACCAAAATATGGCAGATACAGAAGCACTATGTAGATGCGACAATGGACCACAGAGAAGATTTTCTAGCCATCTTCCCAGAAAGCGTTCATCCAGCCAGAGCAAAATAATTCATAGGAAACTGATGGCTCACTGTTCCAAGTTCTTTTTTTCTATGCAGCAGTCCATTGCAGGTCCATTGGAAATTAAGGCGCTCAGGTGTTCTCAAGTGCGGACTAATCATAAATAATGGTTACTGAATAGCGCCTCGGAACTTCAAACGCTCGCAGCATCATCCCGAATGCTAATATCAGAGAATGCCTATATCAGAGACCTTCCTGCACTCGGATATATTTTCAATATGCTGGGATACACTTACTACCGTGCAGATCAGCCTGCAGGTCTTCCCAAAGGGGATTATGTGGTCCTGTGGTAGGCAAGGATGGGTGCACTATATCCGGCAACCAATCATGTCGCATCAAGTTCAGCTGGCTTCTATAGTTGTGTCCACCAGTTGTGGCGGCTTCATCCCTAACACTTCCCTTACATCAGGATGATGACCCCCTATTAAAAGGCTTCTATCCCCAGGTACGAATATAAGACTATTTCAGAATGAGTTAAATAGTCATTGGCCTGAACATGGAGTTAAACACGACAGAGCTCCTTGACAAAGCTGTTGAAACCCTACTTATGAAGATAAAGCACGATTCCCCACTAGCTTCCCCTGAAATAGCACCTCCTTGGACAATATCCCTGGTTTACACGTCGTCCTTAGTATTTAAAAAAATTGAAATCCAGACTTTTTCAAAAATTCCGTCGAACTGGACTACAAGCCGACCATGCCAGCTATTTGGTAGCTCGCTCTGACTTGACTCATAACACCGAATGCTATAAAAACCACTTGAATCGATGCAGAAGTGAATTTCAGACGAATCCGAAGCAATTTTACGCTTTCGTGAATTCAATGCGTAAATCGCAAAGCTTCTCCCCTCCCGTCTTCATCTTAAATCTGAGTCTGCTTCCTCTGAATTTGATATCGCTAACCTATTCGCAAAATTTTTAGAATCTACGTACTCTTCTACCTGTTTTGATTCTACATCCTTGTACAAATGTTCTCTTCCGCATTCCAACTGCATTTTTATACCCACAATCAGAGAGGACGATGTTCTTCGGATCCCGAGATCCCTTAAGCCGTCCTTTTCTTTCGATCTCGATTTGAGAAACTGTGCCAATGCGTTATGTAGTCGTTTGTCAAAGCTTTTTCAATTCTCTGAAGTTATGGTTCTTTCCTGACAATTGGAAAGAATCATTTATAGTTCCCCTTCATAAAAAAGGAAATAAGTCCAATATTGAGAATTATTGAGGCATTGCTAAACTTAGTACGATTCCCATGCTTTTCGAACTCTTAATTACTGCTCAACTACAACACCAATGCAGTTCACTTATGTCCTCCTCGCAGCATGGTTTTATAAAGCAAACCTTCTGGAGTGCTGTGCTGTTATTAGAAATTCTTTTAGGGACAATACCCAGACAAACGTTATCTTCACTGATTTTAGCAAAGCGTTAGACTCAGAAAATCACCAGTTATTACTGAAAAAACTTTCTTTATTGGGCTTCCTTTCTTTGTTGTCTTGATGGATTGCAACATATCTATCTAAGTGCACTCAGAGAGTTGCTTTTAAGAGTGTGTTTTCCGATATTGTGTTTCTTCTGGCGTTCCGCAAGGGAGATATCTCGAACCTCTTCTTTTTGTACTTTTTATTAACGACTTGCCTGATGTTGTTGCTCATTCCCAAGTGATGATGTAAAATTATGATTGCCTCTAACAAACGTTAGCGTCACATACGCTTCTACAAAATGATCTGAACAACATGGAATCTTGGTGCTTGGTGGAAAAACTGCTTTCTCGCCAATCACTCTCTAGGGACGGGCGGTCTTGAACGCATCCATTCAGTTATAGACCTTGGAATTTTGTTTACCCACCCTTTAAACTTCAATGATCATATCAGCGTAATTGTTGGCAATGCAACAAGGCGTCTTTGCCTTTGTTAAGCGCTGGTCTAAAGAGTTCGACGATCCCTATACCACTAAACTCGTATTCATCTGTCTTGTTAGGCCCATTCTCTAATATCAGGACCTTATTGAATCGGTATAGAAACAATTCTTTTTGTTCGCTCTTCGCGGCTTAAACTTCTTTACCTCGTTAGGCTCTCGGTCCCTACTAGGCCTTCCCGTCATTTTCGTCCCATTGCCCTAGATATTTGTTGGTCTAATTTCGAGATGCATGAGTCTTTTCGTGTTTTATGTTCTTGTACAATGAATGTTATTACTTGTTGTTGAGATGTCCTTAGATTTTAATGCAAACTCTGTACTACGAAACCTATCCATACCTCTGCCCACCTGATGTGAGTCGGAGCACATCCTTAAAAACACTCCCTTCCTCGGTCAGAGGTAAGGGTAGTGGCTTTACATAGCAGTTATTTGCTATTTCTCAATAAATAAATAAATAAATAAATAAATAAATGCAAGCAGTAACTTCAACCTTTCACCGGAAGCTGTTGGCCATCTAACGCTTAAGAAACGCTTCAGGCGTGAATTCATTAGGACAAATGATCCAGCTATCGGCAGACTTTACGGCACGATTTTAAACAGAGTTAAAAGGTGCACGCCATTCTAAAAAGGGATCAGCTGACGCATTTTTGGATAAAATTACCCTAGATGGGAGCTGTAACTTTGCGCTTTGAAAAATTTCGAAGTGGGTCTGAAAATTCGGGTTCGAAATCCAGATGGTTCTTGCGTAAAATCTCCTCATGAAAAAAGCTAATGCGTTCGCTGCAAACCTTGAGGAAAGATTCCAACTGCTCGAGACAGCATTGCCCAGAAGAGTGCGACTGGTAGCTGAGTCCCTTAAAGCTCCTCTGCAGATGGCCTTTCCCGGTGCGCTCTATCATTCTACCTAAAGTGTAGAAGTAAATTAAATGCCTTCTCAATAACAAAGCTCCAGGAGGGACAAAATGGATATTCGCTAAATTAAGCTTTTGCCTCACAGGGCATTACGCTTTCTGGTGTTGATTTTAAACTCATGATACACAAGAATAAAAAGCCTACCAATGAGCTGGAATCGTACCTATTAGCCTTTTGCCTGCATTTGGAAAAATTTTCGAGCATTGCATTCTCAGAAGAATCATTGAGACTAATGCAGTCAAAAGGGCAATTTCAAAGATCCAGTTTGGATTCAGACTCCACCATGGTACGCCTGAACAACTTCATGGATCATCTACTTTGTACTTGATGGTTTCCACGGAAAGGACTTCGTAGTTGAAGCTTACTTGGGTATTCATTAAGCCCAAAAATTTACTGAATCCATAGTCTACCTAGTTGTGAAAAGTTTCCTACATGACCGTTCCTTTAAAGTTATACAGGACGGGGTATCTTCACAAGTAAACGTACCCACATTAAAAGAATTTGCAGAAACCGGAAATTCTCAATTTCTATAATTCAAGTTTCATCCCTATTTTAATGGTCTATTCGTAATAGATTACTTAACAATACATAAAGCAAAAATCAACCTCGAGAACGATTTATTAGAAACTCCGTTCACAAAAATAAAAATTTCCCTTCTAAACAATCCCACTACCGAAACACATACAATCCCACCGCACTCTAACGTCCGGTTACCAGTAAATGTAGAAATACATAATGGAGACTTCATTTGTCCAACTAAAAAAAATCCGAAATAACATGTCAATTAGTGGAGGCTTATATACTGCACAGAAAATTTCAGGGTTTTTTGAAATAGTCAACGAGTCAGACCAGGACCAAATATTCTACTTAGAGAAACCCCTCGAAATTTGTAAATTCCAAGCTGAAAACTTTCACATATCTCATTTAATGAAAACATACATCCCACTTAAAGACGCAAAAGACGAAGACCCATTACGAACGGAACATCTGAACTCAGAAGAGAAACTGGCACTCTTTAAATTGCTAAAACAATTCCCAAACCTTGTTCACACTGAAAACAGACTCCATACCCATTTACACAAAAACATATCGTTACCCATTTGCACACAGAGAAGAAGTATGTAGACAGATAACGAAAATGTTAGACGAAAAGATCTTTAAAAATAGCCACTCACCCTGGAGTTCACCATCATGGGTAGTACCTAAAATATTCGATGATGACGGAAACCAGAAATGGAAACTAGTCATATACTTACGCAAACTCAACGAAAAAGCGATTCGGATAAATATCCAATCCTTAATATAAATGAAATCTTAGATAAAATAGTATCGACGACCGAACGTTGTAATCGATAGGTAGAATAAGTATTGTAAGGAAATTCGGGTATTTTTTAAGTTATCCGATCTTGTGTTGATTTCTTGGCCTTTGAAGAATGAGCCTGTTACGACCTGCTGTTTTTGATGGGGCAAGGCCGGCTAGCCAGTCATCTCGGGAGGGATTTTCCCCGTCTGCCCACAGGTCGCACCATAGTCCCAGCTGATCTGGAATCCACAACAACAACAACAAAAGGTAAACAAACTCAAAAAAATATAATAACATCAACTGCACAAATTAACGATCACTTCTCCTCTTCCCATGTAGGCTCGGGGCATGGCTGTTGTCATCCCTTGACGCAACCTCCCTTCCTGGAATCCGCATCATATCATCGGATTCCCCTTTGCAGACGGTTGTTCCGGCTTTTTCCTGGTCATCGACTCATCCGGTCATCATTACCAAGGTCTCCATGCTCTACCCTGCGCACCCAGTTCGAGAAGATGATTGTGGACAATCAGTTCGACGTGATGGTCACGCCCAATCTGTATGGCGCTATCGTTGATAACTTGGCCTCTGTCCTTGTTGGCGGTACTTCTGTGGTAGCTGGTGCCTCGAAGACCGTGGTCTTCGAGCCAGGTGCACGTCGAGGCTGTTCGCAAGAACGTGGCCAATCCCACTGCCATGCTGCTCTGCGGCGTGAAGCTGCTGCGCCACATCAACCTGCCGACCTACGGCGAGGTTATCCAGAATGCGATCAATAAGGTGCTCAACGACGGCAAAGTGCGCACCAAGGTTCTGGGCGGACAGTCGACCACGCAGGACTTCACCCATGCCGTCATTCGGAACATGGCAAACGACGCAAACCTCAACCACTATCATCGATGGGCAACAGCGTTGGCGCTTATATAAATGACATTAGACAGTTTCTGTTGTTGCCGCAGCTGCTAAATTTAAATTGTTGAAAAAATACCCTGAGAGTTCTTCTAGTTTCCTTCTACGTCCAAATTTGTTATTTGTCCCAATGTCTATATCTGCAATGCATTCATTTTGAGTATTATTTCCGGCGAATATTTAAGTTTAGACCAATTAAACCGCCCTCAAGAAGCCCTGCCCCGAATCCAAAGCCTTGAATCCTTTAGTTTTACCAATTGGCAGTAATACATTGATCCTTGATTATGTTGTAATTATTTACGTATTATTTTTCCCCATTTTATTGATTTTTCAAAAATCCACCTTCTACTTTATGTTTACCTTGTTGAGAAGCAAGCAAAAAAAAGAATAGAAAACGAAATCACTGATATTGCCAAACCAATTTAACTGATAGCGGACGGCTTGGAGTGGACCCACTCCACTGGAGCTGTGAGAATGATAACAATAAATTAGAATCTAAATTAATTATTATTTAAAAGCCATTGTCAGTCAGATTGAGCTGTCTAAATTTTAAGTAATACAAATAAATAAATTATTTTCTAACTTGTTGTATGTCTGCTATTATTTTAATAAATGATTGTTTTAAATTGTCTTAATTTGTTTTTATTTGGACTGTGTGCTTGTGTTTCTGTCTGATAGTCGTTGTTAAATATTTGTGCATTTTTTTGCCGTCTACATAGCGCCGAGGCAATAAATAAATAAATAAATAAAGTTAGGTATTTACGCACAGACGAATCTAACGGACATTATAATTATTAGCACTGGCACGTATGAATAAAAACCAATTAAATAAATAAATAATTAATTATACCGACAAACAACAAATAAATAAATAGTTTAAATAAATAAAAAATTTTGGATAAATAAATAAAAAAATATTATGAATAATTAAATAAATAAATAAAATAAATAAGTTGAATAAATTAAAGGGTAGTTCCTGGCAGTCTCGTTTTTTTTTTCTTTTGGCGGGCGACCACTCCTGGGATTTGGCGAATTTTTTTGAGGTTGGAACCTTGATCTCGGGCCGGTGGAACAAAAAAGTTATCCCGGGTCGGAGCAATGGTTTTCCCGGGATGGGGGATGTTCGCCCTGTGAAACCCGCCAGAGCCTATTATTAATAATTTCTGTCCCAATCGGAACGGACTGGTTCCGGTATCCTCTCCTGGAGCTTCGTCGATCTCCGGATCGGGTCTCCTATTCCTTATTGTTTGAAATTATTAGCACTTCGCCGGCCTTTCGTTTCGAGACACTACACTCACGTTTGCCTAATATATAATATATATTTTTTTCCGGTAGGATTTGCGCGCCTTCGACCGCGGGATTCGACGTTCTGGCTCGGATTTTCGCCAATGGCCGTCACCTTGCCCTATTTATGGGCTCGGTTCCCGTCGATTCCCTTTCCTCTTACCGACTCTCCACTCTTTTGAGGTCGAGAAGCGCTTTCAAGGCCAGAACCCCGCTTCTGCCTTGGTATGAGTGGGAGCACTCGCTCCGGGCTCTCCTCTCATGATCCTTACCTACCATCCCCTTCCCCTTTTCTGGGTGTGGACGGTAGGTGGCGTCTTGCCCTCCACTCTTCCCCTTCCTCTCGGCCCTGCCAACCTTCTTCCAGTATGCATCCCAGGCGATATTTGTTTCGCCTGCGGCTATCGATTACCGTCAGAATGCAACAAGCCTACTGATCTAAGTAATGTGAATGCCTTTTCATTGTCTTTTGAATTGTAGGAGGGCACACTGCGGTAAGATCAAATTAGTTTGCAATGTGTGACTTAAGTGTTTTACAGAATAAAACGTGCTAACCCGCGCTCTACAGCCACGGCCATTGACCCTTGAAGTTTACCCTCTCTTCGGACCAACGCATGTGGAGGAGCCGTTTAAGGCAACTCCGCAAGATAAATAGAAAAAAAATATTTAGATGATATAATATTATTCTCCCCCTCATTAGTAGAACATATTGTTAATTTAAAAGCTGTCTTTCAAAAACTATAAAAGGGCTAACCTTAAGATGCAACCATCTAAATGTAACTTCTTACATAAAGAAATAGATCTTCTTGGTCATATTGTCACTCAAGACGGAGTGAAACCAAATCCCAACAAAATAGAAGCTATTAAAAACTTTTCGTGACCCAAAAATTCCAAGGAAATAAAATCTTTCTTAGGACTATTAGAATACTACTGAAAATATATGAACGACTTTACTAAGTTAAACAAACCGATGACACAACAACTGAAAGGAAAAAAAACTGTTGTAATAGACCAAAAATTTTAAAAATTCTTCGAATTGTCTTCGAATTACACTACTCCGTAATCAACCCATACTCCAGAAATAAGGTATTCAACTATTGAGAAAGAGATGTTTGCTATAATTTGGGCAGTCGGACATTTTAGACCTTACCTATTTGGTAGGAAATTTAAGATTCTCACAAACCACAAACTTTTAATTTGGTTACAAAACCTTAATAACCAAAATGCATGGTTTTTACGATGGAAAATAACACTAGCTTTCTTCTAAACATATGCATTAGGCTATGACTTTTGTTTTCGAACATCTCTAGAAGAATGCAAATAATATAATATAAAATAAAATGCACGCGATTCGTACCTCTACCTAATAAAAAAAGCCAATTCATCAAGGCCCCAAACTTCGTAGCTCACAACAAGAAGTCCACCAAGGAATTTGAAACAAAATGCCCGATGATAGACACAATCATGTTCTGTAGGAACCCTTCAGTACCAAAATTCCCTTCACGGATCTTTCCTCGATGCATGCCCGAAAAAAAAACAATTTGTGCGGCATCTCCGAAAAACAAAAACAAATTAATTGGCAAATATTAAAGCTATGACTTTATAACAACAGGTCTTTATATGATTAAATTTCCCCAACGAAGTCCTGAGGTACAGTGGAAACAAGAACTTTAAAGTCTGGTGAGGGCATCCACGATATAAACGGGAGATTGAAGTCACCTTTGGACCGCGTTCAGTTTTGGACCAGGCGCAATACATCGCTAGAGGCGTCAGCTACGGCCGAAGAATTGCATAAAGTGCTAATGGGGTCTGGAACATGTAGTGAAATTGTTAGGCAGAGCTCGTTTGGTGAGTCACTTAGCAATTTCAGCATTTTAAAATGGGATTCTGTCGTGTGGAAACGACTTGATAGTTCTTTAAAACCAGCCACCATAGACGGAAACTAAGGTGAGTTTGCCTCAAAACAAATTCCCATATCGGATTTGAATGTAGGCAGTTCAGGAACGTCCAGCTCAATCCAGAATGATCTCGAAAGCGATCAGATGGGCCGATATGCCCAAGATTTGCGCAGCCAGAGTGAGCGATATTGTCGCAAAGCCAGCAATAAACAGTGGCCTGCAGCGAAGTGATTTTTTCCACTAATATTTCAGACATTTCAGAAGTCCCTGAAAAGTGTTTATACCCGCTACCCATAGGGTAGAAGGGTTTTAGAGTTTTGTGCCGGCAGGAAATGTAGAATAAGGTAGAATAAGGCATCTCCGACCCTATAAAGTATATATATTCCTGATCAGCGTCAACAGCGACGATCTAGCCATGTCCGTCTGTCTGTCTGTGTGTCTGTCCGTATGAAACACTGGATCTCAGAGACTATAAGAGATAGAGCTCTAATTTGTTATGCTTACACGCAGATCAAGTTTGTTTCAAATTTTTACCACGCCCACTTCCGCCCCCACAAATCACCAAAAAGCGTAATTTTAAGCTAGAGTATGTATATTAAAAACTATAGTCTGTGTGATTCTTTTGGTCGCGATCACATTAAAATTGTTGAAGTTATTATAGAAATCATTTTTATGGCCACAAACGGCTGCTGCAGCATGCCTCATTTGGTGGACCAACTAGACCAACTAAATATTCTTACCAGTTCTTGATCGTGATCGGAAAAGAATCTTATAAGATATTCGAGAAGCAATTTTAATAAATGGTAATAATTATTTGCCACTTTAATGCAAAAATAAAGCGTTTTAACACACATAGATGCATGTGTATGTATTTTTGTATGCATATTACACTTGCATTTGCATTTCTCCGTTATGTTCAAAAATGTATTAACTATTTACTACGGGCAGCGGGTATCTCACAGTCGAGCTCACTCGACTGTAGCTCTCTTAGTGGTTTTAAAATATAACAGGATGACCGAATTTGAGAACCAAGGAACGAAATATACTTTTCTCATAGTTTTCGATGCGCTGAACTCAAATCTAGCCTAAGCTAATTTTCTATACATAGGTTTTCAAAATATTAAAAATTGTGTTTTTAAGTAATTTTAAGGGGCTTAACATGAGCATGTTCTAGCCAGTCAAATCATCAACAGTAAATTAACAATTCATCATTCTCATAGTTACATTCATATTTCTGTATTTATGCTAGGGAACAGAGAAAATGCTTAAATATAAGAAAGTCTAGGTTACATATCACCTGAGCTTATATCGTATACATACATTTATCTTAAAAGTTACCCATGTGACTATTTCAACTCCGGCTTCCCTTCCAACGCCTAAAGGCTCTTGAGCAGCAATTTCTGCTGCGATGGAAGGAATAGGCCGCGTGGTCGACATCCGCACTGCGTTCCAGTAACTAAGGTCGTCCTTCTTCCTACGAAATAATTATGCATTCTTCCACTCCAATGTTCCTGTCCACTGTGCTGTCTCGTAGCTTTGATCAGAGTTTCAAGTCGTAATTCGCACTAGTACTAATTACATTTTATTTGTTTCTCCATCATATTTTCGCCAGTCATATACCGTTGCCTAGTCCGCAATGGGATCTGTCTGTTAAGGATATGCCGCTGTTTTTTGCGTCTGAGTGCCGAGAAGTGACTACAGGCGGTTCTCTCGCACCGATACTGCTCCAGCTGCATTCGCACTCCAACCCCAAAGATGAACGAGGCGGTGCTGGCCCACTTCCGGGGCATTACTTTGGCCGAAGAACGCTCTTATATATCAGCGATGATCTCCGTGGTCCTGAACATGAATCCGCGCATGAAACGGAACAGGGGCTGAGACAACGCTCGTCAACGGGACACGACAGGGGGCAATAGGGGAGTTCGATGCACGTTCGGAGAAATATCATTCACGGTGTCATTCATGATCCTGACAGAGGTCGCCGGAGGAATCATACTGGGGATGGGCTTCTTGGCAAGAGCGCAGAGTAACTACGGTGCGGAAACCTTGAACTGGAGATAAGGGAGGCGAAATGCAGGGAGGAGAAAGAAGAGAAAGTTAGGCCACCCGGAGCAGAGAATCGTAACGACACGCTGGAAAAAAAACAGGCAAGTATTAGAAAAAATGCAAGGGGTGAGTAACGCCGCAACTCACAAAATATACCTAAAAGACGATAAGAAAGATAAGGCCGAGGAAGATGCATACCCGGTACCGCGGATGAACTTCACCCTGGATCAGTTACGGGAGGCCAAGTTCATCAGCACCATAGACGTCAACTCGGGATACTGGCAGATTCCGATGAACAAGGACAGCAAACAATATACACGATTCACGGTACCAGGACGCGGTCTGTTCCAGTGGACTGTGATGCCGTTCGGACTAACAACAGCGCCGGCAACTTTCCAGCGGGCACTAGATACAATAATGAGGCCCGAGATGGAACGGGGTTGCTTACGTGGACGACATAATCGTGATAGGCCGGACCAGGGTTGAACATTTGAAGAAACTGCAGGAAGTGTTCCGAAGACAAGTCCCACTTCTTTTAGGGGGACCCGAAGAGAGTAGCAGTGATCCGGGACCTACCGGCACCAAGAGTACAAAAGAGGTGCATAGGCGCTTCGTACCGAATTTTACGGAACAGGCAGGATAACTTCAAGAGATGATTAGGAAGATGCAGAAGTTCGAATGAGGGAAAGCCAAACGCAAGCACCGGTGTTAACATGTTCCGACTTCACAAAACGATTCAAGCTACAAACAGATGCCAGCGACTTCAGTGTAGGAGCAGTACTAACACAAGACGTCAAAGACGGGAATTATGCAAGGTGGAGCAGAAGTACAGGGCGACGCAAAAGGAATGCTTGGTCACTTATTTTTCCATCGAAAACTATATAATGTACCTGGAGGGGTACCCGTTTACGGTAATAACTGAACATATGGCTCTGAAATGATACAGCCGTATCACTTTGATGTGCAATACAGGAAGGGGAAGCTAAATGTGGTGGCGGATGCGCTGCCAAGACTACCACCAGCAGAACTGAAGGCATTGAGACACCAGGACGACTAAATACGGAAGAAGATCGAGGAGCACCGGAAAGACTCGCAAAACGAGAAGTACCACATGGAAGGAGGCCGGCTGTACGAACTAGACAAAAACGAGCGAGACCAACAGCCATGGAAGCTATGTGTAGCAGCAGAAGAACTTCTACAAATTCCGTGGAAAACCGTAGCATGGCAGAAGCAGGAAGCCTGGGGACATTTAAAATGATGAAAAGTTACTTGTTGGGCCGCTTCCACCAACAGACGGAAATACCAAATTATTCGTGATGATGGATTAATTTTAATTTTTAATTTTTATTTAGTCTTACACTTATAATCATAGCACTAGTCACAATGGCTTAGAAACATATTTACTTACATAGACTTATCATTATTACTTAATATTAACCAATATTCTCCCTTTCAATTATTTTATATATGTCTTAATTTGAGATTTAACCTGAGTTGCGACCCTAATAGTTTCGTATCTATGCGGTAGATTGTTCTACAGATGGATAGCGTTAATAAAAAAATTCCCTAATTGAGCACAATGCGCACTATATTTTGGGCATATAATTATTAGGTTTCGTTGAAGTGGCAGAAACAAGTTTTTCAAACAAATAGTTTGGTTCCAGGGACATTACAATATTGTGTAAATATACTAGAGTCCTATATTCAATCCAAGAAGTCAAGTTTAGGTCCAGAATTTTATAAATCAAGTGCGATACACGGTCAAGTCGAATTAAATTAAAAACATCTAACAATAGAGTTTAAGGCTACTACTAGCTTGAGCACATTCCGCGAGTCACAGAGTCAAAACTTATACCCCATAAAACATAGTCGGAATAAGAATGACCTTCGCTACCAAAAGTCTAATTTAGGTCGGAAGAAAAGCCTTTGAATATGAGAGCTGACGCAGCAACCCATATGTTCGCCCTGTAGCTTTGCAGATATGTTTGCTCCAGCTAAGTGAATTACTGAATGGAAATCCTAAATCAAGCATTATATTTCTGGCGCTAACATAGACATTTAACTGTTTAATAAGACTGCTAACATAAATTTGCACATCGTCTGCATACAAGTGAACTTCACAATCAGACAAGGGACTAGACAAATCATGTACATACATAGAGAACAACAAAGGGCCCAGGACTGATCCTTGGGGAACGCCACGCGTGAGCTCACCGTAGCTCGAAATTCGATCACCCGAAACGACTGCCTGAAGCCTATTACACAGATACGATTCAATAAACTTAGCGGAAGTACTTGAAAAGTTAAAAAGGATTTTAGGTTTAGTACTTAGAATATGGTGGTTAACTGAGTCAAAAGCTTTACTATGGTCAAGAAGGGTCAAAAAAGTCACACAATTATTGTCGTTGTTTACGGATATCTTCCACGATGTTAGTAATTGCACTAACACAACTTCTCTTTTTCCTAAACCCCGACTGCTTCTGCGACAACAGCGAATTCCTTTCAAGAAATTTCTGAATTTGCAGCGACATTAAATTTTCAAGTACTTTAGCTAGGAATTAGAATTGAAATAGGCCTGTATTCCTTATTAGGATTTTAGTTTTTTTCCAAGCTGAAGGAAATGTGAAAGTGATAAATGCTGAATTATAAATATATGTGATGTAAGAAAGTAATAATGGTAATATAATTTTAATAAATTTAGGGTTAACATTGTCTAGGTTTAATTTTAAGTATACATTCCAACACATCACATTGATCGACACACGCAAAGCTAAAACTAGTATCACTGTTAATTGCATTATTCGGGTATTCATTGTAAAATTTCGAATAAAAGGCTCACACTTTTGATCATTTTTAAAACAAGTGCTCTTGCATTCTTGTACTGCATATAGAATATGGGAGTTTTGTATCGCTTCCACTTGAAACAGGCTCGGTTTAATTGCTTTAGTCTTAATAGGACATTCAGTTGCGACTCAACACTACAGCATTGATAAATTGATAAATCGGACGCCAGTCATATGCATTATATTCACACTAAAGTTCTGTATAATTAATATTTTTGAAATCCCTATAGCTATAGATTATCAGAGTGGTTAGTAAAATGCGTGGGCGATGTATTGGCAGCGTACAACTCCAAAGTCTCAAAACCATCTAATAAGGTTTGGTCGTTTAATACATTGCTATTAAAGTCCCCTTCAATGATGAAGTCCCTATATGAAGCAGATATTTTACAAATAATTTTGATTAGGGGCTCAAAGTTTATAGTTCGGTTTGGGCGATAAATGCAAACAATTAGCACTTTATGGCGTAAATATTTCTTCGAGACTTCAAAAAAAAAAATATATATTCAGTTAGGCTGTCTCTTGGCTGCTTACATTTAGCACTACAATTTAACGAACTTTTAACATATATAGCGACACCACCAGCATTACCAACACAAAACATAGCCATCTCAATTAATTAACAAGCTAGACAAATCAGACTTAAACCAAGTTTCGGATACACAGATAACATCAACATTAGACTGAACAAAAAGTAACCCGAACTCGTCGATCTTCTTGTATATCTTCTGCATTTATGTGAACTATTTGTAAGCCCTTTTTTTTTGTTTAGATAAAACTCGAATGATGCTTCCAACTGTGGTAATTGAAACATTATCCGGAATAGAATAATGACATTTTAGCATCACAAACTCAGAATTATAAAGTACATTAAAAAACAGAAGATGTAAACATAACGTATGTAAACATTTAACTAACTCTTTAAATTTTAAAATTTTAATTACAAAAGCAAAGTTATATTTAAGAGCGACAGCTCTCCGAGGCAGCAGTAGTAAGAGCGTGCATCGAAGAGAGAGGAAGATCAGCACTAGATTCACCTTCATTATCAGCTAATTTCCTTAGCCCCTCCATATGTTCGATGCAATTTATGCTCTCACTCCACTCTTACTCGCGCGCACAGTTGTTCCCGTTGAGAAAGAAGTACGGCTACCTCCCGCTTCAGGTTGGAAACCCGCTCACCCGTCTACTTAACCTCACCCGCAATGATATCAAGTCGCTCCGAAAGGCTACTGAGAATGCGTATCTCAGCTTCCTTTACCAGGCTAGCAATTGCGTCGGTCTGCTCCTGGAATCGCATCTTCATCAGGTCCAGAAGCTGTGGTAACGGAGCATCTGAGAGACGCTCAGCAGCTCCAGTGTCTTTACGAAGGCGTTTGCTGGATTTTACGACATATTTAGGACGTGTATATATTTTCAGTGTAGCTTCTTCAGTGTATTGGAATAGTTTTTTATGAATACCTGAATGCCTTCTAAACAAGTTTAAAGTTGCAGACTAGAGAACACACACAGGCACGGTGTTTTTTTTTTTTTATTGCAAATGCTAGTTATGCCAATAAATTAGACAATTTTGATTTAAATTCTAATTGCAAATCGGATCTTCCTTCCACAAAAGTTTATGCTGCGATCAACGCTAAAAGATTATTTATTCATACAGTTATTTACTGATACTAAATGGAATAAATACAGAGCAATGAAAAACACGACCGTTTCGTTTGTTTTCTAAAAAAAAGTTCTCAAAATGGGTGGAGTCAGCGGCAATCCGATAAGCGTCGGCGCAGGCATTTCTAAAGGTTGTTCGAGACCGAATAATATGGAGATTTGGAGCCTCGAAAGTCGTGATATCGGACAACGGAGTCCAGATCGCAGGACGGAAAACGAAAGCAGCGATAGACAAATGGGGCATAAGGTAACGGTTCACGGCTCCACGCTTGCTTGATCTATGTTTTGTCTCTGATCCGGCTAGTGTCAATTTAGTGAGGGTGGCGCCGCTGACGCAACCTGAAGATCCCTATCATCCTACTTTCGATGTGACACTCGACATTGGTGCTAATATACAGAAAATATCTGATAGACTAGCCAAAAGAGTTTACTGCTTTCGCAGATCTGACTTCGACAGGCTGAATAATTTTATTTCTGACTTTAACTGGTCTGATCTATACATGTGACACTGACATGGCTGATGCCCCCAGTATGGGTTCCACAGTAAACGCATTGAATCGGTTCAAAAGAACATTTTGCTTTTCACTCTACGCGGTGGTTTAAACTGGGATGCTGAACCATCCTACTATAGTAGACTTCTCCTAATTAACTTACCCTTAACTTACACGCTCAACTGCTGCTCTTTGGAAAGAATAAACTCAATTGATGACTTGTCCGCTTGGATTCCAAACTTGACTTTATCGATTATATTTCGGGCATTGTGAATAAAGTCAGGGGTATGCTGGGATTTATTATACGGTGGTCGAAAGAATTTGATGACCCCTATGTAACAAAAACTTTATATCTTTCACTAGTTCGTCCTATCTTAGAATATGGATCTTGCGTTTGGAGCCCCCAGTATGGGGTCCACAGTAAACGCATCGAATCGGTTCAAAAGACCTTTTTGCTTTTCGCTTTACGCGGCTTAAACTGGGATGCTGAACAGAGATTACCCTCCTATTATAGTAGACTTCTCCTAATTATTTTACCCTCCTTGGCTAATCGTAGAACTATGCTTGGTACTACCTTTATTTATAACCTTGTTCACGGCGATGTGGAAAGTACTGACTTGTTAGGTCAGCTCAATTTCCACGTTCCGAATAGAAATACTAGATCGTACATACCCTTAGTTTTGCGCCATAGTAGAACCTCCTATGAACTGCACGATCCCTTTAGAGTACTGTGTGCAAGTTATAATGATTTGTATTCGGTGATCTCACATGTTGATAGTCTTCCTAAACTAAAAACTTTAATCCTTACTCACTTAGATCGCATGCATGCAAACACTCTGGCAGCTCGCCAGTAGTTTATTTCCTCATATTCTTTTCTATATATTCCATCGCGTCTACTAATACCTACCCTAACAGGCTCGTGCCTGGTTTCATAAGGGCCACTTGAGTGTACTGACCGTACTGCATCAACGTCCATATATATTTGCTTTAACAGCTGGATACGCTCCTTTTCGCAACCGTGATGTGGTCGAAGGAATCAATAAATGGCCAATAGACTTCGGAGATTTCTAGAATTTAGAGTTCTAAAAAAGGATTTTGGTCAATTTCTAGTTGTACCGATAGGTTCCCAAGAGTTACGGAACTTAATCGGTTGGTCTCACCAAGCTTAGAAAAATTCCCAAGAGTTACGGCATCTTTCCTGTGCTTTTGACGTATTCAGGACAATTTCCTGCGAGTCAAGTCTTCACCAAAACTGTTTATTTGGTGGGTGAGAACAATTAGGAAGATCCCAAGAGTTACGGATTTTTCCTTTTTGTTGAAATGTTTTTGAGGAAATTAGGAAGATCCCAAGAGTTACGGATTTTCCTATTTTTGACTTACGTCGGTTGACGGTTCGTCGGGGTCACCAAAATGTTTGTGTGGAGGCTTAGGTGTCTGGCGGATAGTGCATAAACTATTGCCTGTGGTTGTCGCAACTAGCACTTGGAACTAGGTGGACGGTTTGATTGGGTTTGGGTGAGGTTTGGTTGGTTGATTGGTTGGTTGATTGGTTGGATGAAGTTTGGTTGGTTGGTTGGTTGAGGGCATGAAGACACGGCGATGGTGTCTGTCTCCTTAAATTTGACCAACTGGCGTTGCAAAGCGCCCAGTTCCTCCAAGCTGACTTCCTTGGCTGCCGTTCCTTGGAGTGGCTCAGGCGGGTTCTTACAGTCAATCTTTGTGATATTGCTAAAACGAACATATGAGCCTTCGTTTCGCTGACCACAGTGCTGAGCTAATTTTTGAATTGCGTGCAGTGCAACCTGGGGCCAAAGACAATAAGTCCTTTCCGTTAAGTTGCACTGTGGAAGCTATTCCTTTGCACACCGCTTGAAGTTCTATGAGACTGCGTGTGGCAAAAATCCATCTGTTTCGCTGATGCG
The DNA here is from genome assembly GCA_035046345.1 of Drosophila birchii. Lineage (NCBI taxonomy): Eukaryota > Metazoa > Arthropoda > Insecta > Diptera > Drosophilidae > Drosophila > Drosophila birchii. The sequence continues at coordinate 29,676 of JAWNOA010000088.1, read as the reverse complement.
TTGCCAACCACAACAGCTCGGATCTTGACTGAAAGACCTTACATATAGTTTCAGTTTTGTTATTAAATAACTGAAATTCACACCGATTTTCCACGCTGAATGGGGCTGGGTGGATCTATACATTGGTTGATCTCGTCTTTAGTCAAACCCATGAACTGGTCTCTATGGGCATTGACGGCTATGATTTCGGTTCTTAGCCGAAATCGCTGCCAGCTTCCGGCCTTCCATTTTTGGATAGGCATGATACTGAACACTTCCTGTTGTGTTACAGACACCAGAGGTAGCGATATCTTGAAGATGGCGTAGTTGCTCGTTGTGGTGCCTTTGGCATGCATCATTTTGTAGAGTTGGATAACATTATCCGACGATACTGGAAGCCGTTGATCCGGTGGGATATGTTCCCGCATCTGATCTAGTTGCTTCCTGAGTAGCTTGGGTGATTTTAGCATCGGACTAATCGTTCGATGGCGAACGTCAGTTAGCACGTTAGCTATTTCACTCTGCATCCGCTGCATTCCCGTTGCCACCAGAGTTAGTTGAGCTGTCAGAACCATAAACGCTTGCTGCAAGTGGTCGCCTTGGTACTTGCCTCTTGCTTGATTGATTGCACCTATCTGGTACTCTAGCGTTTTGATCCGATTGTTGGTGGCTGAGGTGCTCTTTCTGACTATGTTTATCGTAGAGTCCAGAATTGATGTTTGATTCCTCAAGAGCATCATCAATACGTCTTCGTTAGACTTGACGTTGTTTATCATTTTAGACATGTCGTCGGCGTACTTTGAGTCCAGGACGCCAAATAATGAATTCGCTTACATTTAGTACGCATTTGCAGCTCTTGAAGATATTCCATGGACCACTGATTCCAGAACGACTGTTTGAGCCTGGATACTAACTCCCATCTTTTTACCCGAGTTTTACCGGGTAGGGCAAGATTCGCATCAGGAGGCGTTACTAGAGGTTCACCAATTAAAAAATGACCTGGAGTGAGTGCTGATGTATCCGTGGGATCAGATGACATCGGAGTGAGGGGCCTTGAATTGAGTATCGCCTCGACTTCAATAATTACTGTGTTGAGCTTTTTAAACGTTAGTGATGATGTGGCTGGTACTGATACCAGTAGCCTTTTCGCTGATTTTACCGCAGCTTCCCATAGGCCGCCAAATGATGGCACATGCTTACTGCATCGGTTTACGATTTTGGTCTGGGCCTGTTATGTGAAGTTTGTTTCTTCTAACGCCTTTAACTGGTTGTTGGCACCTACAAAGTTCGTGGCGTTGTCACAATGAATGGTCTGACACTTTTCACGTCGACCCAAAAACCGCCGAAGAGCGGCTAGGAAAGCGTCTCTTGTCAGGTCGCTTACCAATTCAAGATGTACTGCTCTAGTGGCAAAACAGCAGAATATTGCAATGTACGCCTTATCTGGTCTTTTTCCACGGATTTTATGTTGAATCCAAAAGGGACCGCAGCAGTAGACTCCAGAGTTGGAGAATGGACGAGCCTGTGTTACTCGATCCGCAGGTAAATTACCCATGATTTGTTGCATCAATTTGGGTCGTGCTCTTGTGCATCTGACACAACTGTGTATGATGCTTCTGGCATTGTCTTGTCGTTCAAAATCCAGTATTATTGTCTGGCTATGGCTCTCAACGATTGCGCTCCGCAATGCATGTTCTCTTCATGCATCTCTCGTAGCAGCATCTTTACAATTGGATCATTGTATGGAAGTAAGATCTGTTGCTTTGCGGAATATGGCAGGTTAGATTCTTCCAACCTCCTTCCGACTCTGATGAGTCCGTCATGTCCTATTACAGAGTGCAACACGATTTCTGTATCTGGAATGAGACAAGCCTTTTCTTATAGATTTTCGGACGCTGAATCCGAATCTGTAATCAGAATTTGTCTATCACGTAACATTTTTGCAAAAAACGCTGTTTTTGCCCTACTTTACAGTAATATAATTCGGTTTCAAGATGTGCTAGAAACTTCGTTCTTTTCGCAATATATAGCTAAATACTTCTATAATGATGACCAAGTAATCATTCATCGCGCGCTCCTTGTCCAGGATGTTACCGCAGCAATATGGGGCGCGCGCGCGCCTTATTCTATTGCATATCATTCATCAATTACAAATGTATCCGATGAATGATGTACGCAAAAAAACCTTCAGATTGTGAAAGATCATGGTCTTTATATTATTAGTTCGAGGCCTTCCAGGTTTGGCTCCAGTTTTTCCAGTTCTTCCGGACTGCATGGGCAAAAGCGCTCCACCACGGAAGACCCGGTGGGCCTGGTACTCGGCGTACCAGCTGTAGCTCACTCACGTAACACGGGGACCGGCTGCCTGGTGCCCATGGCGGTGTGCTCGTCGGTAGGTGTCTCCGCCTCCGTTATGGTGGGTGCGAACCGGGTGTATGGGTGCTGGATGATGATGCGGAGAACGACGCTGCGTGTCGGGACGATGTCCTAGTCCTGGGTCGCCCGGGTGAGGGTGATGCCGCTCGTCCGGGGCCGCGTGGCTGGCGCATACCCATCGGGCTTGACCGGGTTGGCCTCCCAGCGTACGCCGATCCAGGGCGTAGCCGGGGGTCGCGAGTAGTCGTCGACCTGCTAGAATGGCCCCATGTTGTTGGGGCTTCTTCATCGCTGGAGTCGATGATAATCGTCTTCGTGTCTTTCGTAGGGCAAGGATTACGGATCAAGGAACTAGCTGTGGGAAAAGAAAGCGTTGTAAGTTTTGACTGTTTCGGCTGTAGACTTATGGTGTATCGAGCAGTAGAAAGTTAGCTGAGGCGGTCAAGTTAGTAAGAAGGCTAATCGAGGGATATGTGGTCATTCTTAGTGTTAACCTGTCCGTTGGTTGCAGAGGCCCCGGGCTCCGGCAGCCTCGTTGTCGTCCTCGGTATCGGAGTTATCTCCGCTAAAAGTTATCTTGCAATTTTTGCAAATCCCTACCGTTGGCCTGGTCGCCGTATCCATGCCACCACTTTATATGGCCCATCGAATTTGCGTGCCAGTTTACTTTTGGCATAGTATGCAGGCATTGCAAGTGGTCGAGTGGTTGCCGGGATATAGCATCGGCGACCACGTTATATTTCCCTTCCTGACGTCGAGTAGGTATGGTTGGAGCTCCAATGCCCATCTGGCGATCCTTCCTGTGGGGTTTTCGATCTGGTCGAGCCACTTCAGTGCTAGGTGATCGGTGATCACGTCAAATCGATAGCCTTCGAGATAACATCGGAGTTTGCGGATTCCGCAGACGATCGCCAAACTCTCCTTCTCAGTAGGTGAGTAGTTCAGTTCGGCAGCGTCGAGTTTCCGACTAACATAGGCGCTGACGCGATCTTGACTGTTGATTTCTTGTGTAAGTACTCCTCCGAGTCCGTAGTTGCTGGCGTCGGACTCTTTAGGAGATCGAACGCGTTCTGTTGCTCTGACTCCCACTTCCACCGCTGGTTCTTGCGGCGCACGTTGCCCATAGGTTCCACTTATGCTGCGAAGTTTGGTACGAAGCGCCGGTACCACGAGACCAAGGCATCTGCGTAGCTCTCGAAGGCTCGTCGGGGGGCTCAGGTTTCGCACGGCCGCCACCTTATCGGGATCGGTATGGGCACCAAGGTCGCTGATTACGAGTCTAAGATAGGCTAGCTTCCTCTTGAAAGTAGTTGACTTTTCCTGGTTAATGCGCAGGGTCGCCCTTCTTAGTCGCTTGAAGACTTTGCTCAGATTGTCCTTGTGTTCTTTTAAGCTGGCCCCGATGACGATGATATCATCAAGGTAGGCAAAAGCGTGAAGATCCAGATCTGGCCCGATCACGCTGTCGAGGGCTCGCTGGAAAGTCACTGGCGCCGAATGGCTGCTCCTGGCGAGTCTCTGGCCTTTTATGCTTCGGGAGAATATGCTCGCCCTTGGTTTGGTGGAGGCGATGTGTACGGAGGCGTGGCCGGCGAGCTGCAGGTCGCATTGTGTCGACCGAGGCTACGCCGCTTTACTACCTCGAATTCTGTAGCCAACTGGGCCATTTCTCCGTTGATCCGGAATTCGCAGCGTCGAATATACATTTGATATTTCGGCCCGACGTTTTGGTAGAGCCGGTCCAGCTCTTAGGTTTCGGTGTAACCCGCATGTCGCATGAGAACGCGTAGGTCAATCATGTAATCCTTGAAGGTTTCCCCTTCCAACTGCTCGCGGCCACAGATCTGTTCGTCCAAGCGTTGGAGGTACCTCGGCGAAAGGAAGAACTCTAAAAACTCCCGCCGGAATGTGGCCCAGTCTGCTCCTTGCAGGCGGCTAGTTTCGAACCATTTCCCTGCCCTGCCTCCTAAGTCGATGCCATAGGACAGCGCGCGACTTTCAACCTGTTCAACAAAAGCAAGAGGATCTGTATACCCATCGTAGTGTAGACCCCACTTGCGAATCTGCTCAAGAACGCAAGGACCCGCCGGGTCCTATCGGGACTCGGGTCTTGAAACAGTGTAAACTACCCTTGGAGTTCGGCGTGTACGTGCCGCATGCGAGATAACAGAGCTGGTCGTAGGAGTAGGGGGTACTGAGAGGCCACTAATACTGGGCTTGTCCTCACTGGGAGGCGCGGGAATGGTAGAACGAACTTTGTACTGCCATTTTAAGTCGGCAAGACCTCTTGGGTCTGTTCTGTGTCTTTAACTAGGGTCACGAAGCTACACCGCAGGTCGTAGACGACGCGGCGACGGCAAAGGCTAGCAGTTCAGATTTCAAGCGGGAATAAATCCACCGCGTAGAGACCCCTGGGTTGTTAATTCTACGTGGAACGGACTCACCGGGACTCTGCCGTTCTCCGTTCATGGCTGCGGTTCGGTGATCGAGATTAATTGTCCAATGTGGGTCCTTCTGATCAGGATCCTCTACAGTGTGTGGTGGGTTTGGATCTCAATCGATTGCGTTGACGATGCGAGTCGCGAGTAATGCTCGCGGACTCGAGGTGGGGTACGCGGACGACTGCGGTATAATTGATTCACGTTCGCTGGGCCGTTTTGGCCAAATTTCACTCAAAGAGACGGGGTTTCGGACGCGCACCTTATTCTGGATGGTATATAATTCTTATATGGGTGTTATTTTTCCTGGTTTTTATCCCTGTCTAGTCCCTAGGCGGATAATACGCCAGGAAACACGTCTAAACCGAGTATTCTACCTCAATTTCATGTGTCAGAGTTTTCCCATCCCCCGGATCACCGACAAGCTATCGATAGATGTGGCGGACTTCCGATCCGCGGCGTTCAGACATGACGCTGTCCGGGTTTCGGGACAGCCGCGAGAGGCAATCGCGGGTGATATGTGGGGACCGGGGTGTGACGGCGATTCGTGGCGGCGGTTCGTGGCGGTGGTTCGTGGCGACGGCCAAAAACCCCGGCGTGGGCCACGTGGTGTGGACGCGGCCTCGCCGTCGTATGTGACACGCGGGCGTGCCCGAGTGCCCTACTGGCGGGGTCAGGGATGGGTTTCTCCGGATGAGCGCGGAAGCTAACTGAGGGCGGCGGCGCCGGATGGGCGCGGCTGGCCGGACCCGGAAGAAAACTGATCCACGTGCTCCGTACAGAGGTCGGGAAAAAAGGGGAAGGGGAAAAAATCCGCGGAACGAAACCTGCCGCGGCCGCAGCAAGTGTCACGACGGGTAGGGCCACAACGCGAGACTTGCAGCGGGAGGGGGAGAGGGAAGAAGGAGAATCGCTGGAAAGAAAAGCCCCAAATAAATGAAAGAAAATACTTAAACTACTGCCCGTTTAGAAAGGATAAACTTATGGATAACGAACAAGCTGGGTACCGGCCAGGCCTAGAGCGTGTGCGTGTGGCTCGGTGCACGCGTTTTGCGGCGGTGCGGTAGGGCCTGCACAGCGTTTCGCGGGGGCGCGCACTTATTTTCTTGGGACAGGGGGCTTTCGCGGCGTCACTAAGCTCGTGTATCAACAATCGTCTCTATCGAAAAGGTTGTCTACGCTGGTTGCTCACAACGGGTTTTCTGGTGGGAGCACTCACGTCTGTTCTCGTTGGTGATTGCTGGCGAAAGAGATCAAATAGCGGATCCTGCCCGATATTGTTAAACTTCCATTCCGTGAGCCAATTCCGTGCTATCGGATCCAGCTGGAACTTTCCTAGCTTACTATCGCATGTTAACATGCGTTTTAGCAGGGCTCGAGGGCTGGCTATCCTAACTTACAAGCCGGGACGAATTCGCAAAGAGTGTGCGAGAACTGTATTATGCTCCCGCCTTCGCCCTAAACTAACATCTGCATAAGTCTCTGCATTCAGCCAACAAATTATATTATATATTATATATTATATATTATATATTATATATTATATATTATATATTATATATTATATATTATATATTATATATTATATATTATATATTATATATTATATATTATATATTATATATTATATATTATATATTATATATTATATATTATATATTATATATTATATATTAAATATTATATATTATATATTATATATTATATATTATATATTATATATTATATATTATATATTATATATTATATATTATATATTATATATTATCATTATATTTGATAAATTTTGAAACAAAGAAAATTAATTTTACTTCAACAACAAGATTAATTTCTTTCTTAATGAGCATTCAAAGTTGAAAAATATTTCCGTTTTTGCAACACACAAAACAAAAAGAGCAATTGATTGACTTTCAGGTATCTTTCCTATATTTCCTGAACCAGAATCCGTTTAGAAAGTCTGCGTTGAGCTGCGACTTTTACCTTTGGGAGCAAATCTAGTGAAACAACTCAGGGTGAAAAAACTCGAAATATGGGTGAAAACGCTTCAGGAGAACCCATGCGCGCAAGGGCATTTGCAGCGTTAAAATCGTGAATTTTTTTGTTTTGAATGATTTTAAGACGCGAAAGGATGAGGAATCAAATGTTTATAGTCCAGAAATGCTTCAGCTATTAAAAATTTCCTTAATATAGATCTATTGTCATTGTCATTGTCATATTGTTAGAAAAATAATCAAAATATAAAAAAATTGAAATAAAAAAAAAAACATTTTGTAAAATATTTTTCAAAATATTCAAAAATAAAGCCAAAAAAAATTAATTACTTTTTTTTTTAAATCGTTTTCTATGAGAAAATTCGATTTTTTCAATTTGATACCCTATTAATGCGTCAATGAGTGGGCGTGGCACATTGTCCACTAGAGCAATTCACTGTCAAATGCTGTTTAAATTATTCGCTTATCTTATTTATTTATTTATTTATTTATTGAGAAAATAGCAAATAACTGCTATATAAAGACCCTACCCTTACCTCAGGCCGAGGAAGGGAGTGTTTTTTAGAGATGTGCTCCGACTCACATCAGGTGGGCCGAGGTAAGGATAGGTATTTTAGTACAGTATTTGAATTAAAATCTAAGGACATCTCAACATTTAACAAGTGATCAAATTCATTGTACAAAGAACATAAAACACGAAAAGACCCGTGCATCTCGAAGTTAGACTTACAAATATCAAGGGCAATGGGACGAAAATGACGGGAAGGCCTACAAGGGACCGAGAGCCTAACGAGGTTTAGAAGATAGATGGAAGTGATATGACCGTGAATAAGTTTATGCATGAACATCACTCCATGGCAGGTCCGACGGTTCTTCAACGAGGGCAGGCCTAAGAGCCGCAGTCTATCCATGTAAGCCGGTAGACGACGGTGTTGATCCCAGTTTAAGCCACGAAGAGCGAACAAAAGGAATTGTTTCTGTACCGATTCAATAAGGTCCTGATACTACGCGTACTGGGGAGACCATACACACGCGCAGTATTCGAGAATGGGCCGAACAAGAGAGATGAATAGGAGTTTAGTGGTATAGGGATCGTCAAATTCTTTAGACCAGCGCTTAATAAAGGCAAAGACGCCCTTAGCCTTGCCAACAATTACGCTGATATGATTATTGAAGTTTAGATTGTGGGTAAACAAAACTCCAAGGTCTGTAACTGAATGGATGCGTTCAAGTCCGCCCGTCCCTAGAGAGTAATTGGCGAGAAAGCAGTTTTTCCGATAAAAAGACATGAATTTGCATTTTGAGTTGTTGAGAACCAACAAATTGTTGGAGCACCAAGATTCCATGCTGTACAGATCTGTTTGTAGAAGCATATGTGACGATGAGTTTGTTAGAGGCAAGCATAATTTTACATCATCGGCGTACATCATCACCTGGGAGTGAGGAACAACATCAGGCAAGTCGTTGATAAAAAGTACAAAAAGAAGAGGTCCGAGATGGCTCCCTTGCGGAACGCCAGAAGTAACGTGCACAGTATCGGAAAACGCACCCTTAAAAGCAACTCTCTGAGTGCGGTTAGAAAGATATGTTGCAATCCAGCCGGACAACAAAGGGGGGAAGCCTAATAAATAGAGTTTTTTCAGTAATAACTGGTGGTTTACTGAGTCGAACGCTTTACTAAAATCAGTGAAGATAACATCTGTCTGGATAGTATCTTTAAAAGAATTTCTGATAACAGCACAGAACTCCAGAAGGTTGGTTGTGGTAGATCTCTGTTTCATAAAACCATGCTGCGAGGAGGACATAAGTGAACTGCATTGGTGTTGTAGTTGACCAGTAATTATGAGTTCGAAAAGTTTGGGAATCGCACTAAGTTTAGCAATGCCTCTATAATTCTCTATATCAGACTTATTTCCTTTTTTATGAAGGGGAATTATGAAAGATTCTTTCCACTTGTCAGGAAAGAACGAAAAATTTAGAGACATTTGAAAAAGCTTTGACAAAGGACTACATAACGCATTGGCACAGTTTCTCAAAACACAACTAGGCACAAAATCGGGACCAGCAGAAAAGGATGGCTTGAGGGATCTCAGGTTCCGAAGAACATCGTCCTCCGTGATTGTGGGCATGAAAATGCAGTTGGAATGCGGAAGAGAGTATTTGTACAAGGATGTAATGTCAAAACAGGTAGAAGAGTACGTGGTCTGGAAAAATTTTGCGAATAGGTTAGCAATATTAAGATCAGAGGAAGCCGACTCGGATTTAAAATAAAGACGGGAGGGGAAAAGCTGCGATTTGCGCTTTGAATTAACGAAAGCATAAAATTGCTTTGGATTAGTCTGAAATTCACTTTTACACCGATTCAAGTGGTCCTTGTAGCATTCGGTGTTATGAGACAAGAAGTCAGAGCGAGCTACCAAATATCTGGCATGGTCGGCTTGTAGTCCAGTTCGACGGAATTTTTTAAAAAGTCTTGATTTAACATTTTTTAAATACGAAAGACGATGTGTAAACCAGGGAGGCTTGTGTGAAGTAACAGGAGAGGGAAGTGATGGGACAAACAAATCAAAACAAGAATATAAATTGGCATAGAAGCGTTCAATCAAGTCAAGGGGGTCGTCAGTATTATCCAAAAAGGTCCAGTCAATTAAAGATAAATGTGCATTCATGTCAATGAAGTTGGCTTTGCGGAAGCAGCGAAACATAGCTGGCTCTGTAGCAGCACAAGGCAATAAAGGAGCCGAGGCTTCAAGTATTAGCTCTATGGTAGGGTGGTAAACATCTTCAGGACAAGAGAGAGGATCGATTCGAGAGACAGAAGCATTGGCGAAGTCAGAAACAAAAATTAGGTCCAAGATTTTGTCACAACTGTTCTTGACATAGTTTAATTGACCTAAAGAAAGGTCAATAAGTCCGTGAATGAAGTCATGAGGGACAAAGGGAATGAGAACATTAGAGTCAGGTGAGGGTATCCAGGATATGAGAGGGAGATTAAAGTCCCCCAAAGCGATAAGGTGGTCATTAGCATTCAGAGTCGAGTGGATGTTTTGAATTAAGGATAGGTGCTGATTGTAGATGTCGAAGTCAGACCTAGGTGGAATGTACGAGCATGAAACATAGACAACATAGTCAAAGACTTGAATGCGAACAGCAACAAACTCCAAAGTGCAGTCAAGATTAATTATCGGGGCCAAATTTGAGGCAAGGCAGGATTTGACGGCGATAAGAACACCGCCGCCGATGCGCGATGGACGGTCGTGCCTGTAGACAACGTAGTTGCCAGCAAAGAGTTCAGAATCACAGACAGAGGAGTTAAGCCACGTTTCCGTAAAAACAATAACGTCAGCATCAAAAGAAACACTATTAACGTGTAATTTACTAAGTTTCCCCAGCAAACTACGAACATTTTGATAGTGGATGGAAAACGAGTCGATCAGTTTTTTGAAGGCAAAGCTGAGGGAGTCTGAGGCGCACGAGCCCGAGGATTAATTTTGTTTACAAATTCATGAACTATGGCATGTTCAGGCCATACGGAGGGATCAAGGACCCTATCCAAAAGACTATCAGAAAGCGCAATTTTAAACGACGATATATCTCGTCTCTGTTTAAAATTGAACTTTGAGACGGTAAATTCGGTACCAGAAACATTCAACTTGCTACTCAGATGGGACTTAACATCATTTTCAGAAGCACCAGGGTTAAGACGGGAAACAAAGACGAACTTCCTAGGAGCGACGCCGGCCAATGGTGACGGTTTTCGCTGAGCAACTCCAGAGATTGCAGAGCGTTGTGGTCCGGGCGAGGAGATAGGCGACGACGAGATTGATACCGCTGGTATTCCAAGATGAGCGTCTCTGTTGTTATCCGCTGCCAAGACATTAACGGGGGCAGCACGCGACGTGGAGGCCAGGTCAGCATAGACAGGCAGTTGAGTTGCGGGTTCGGCGACGTCAGTGATTAGAGAGCCCAGAGCCGCACTTTGAGTTGGCTCAGATGAGGCAGCATTGCAGGAAACATCGGTCCCAGCCGATTTGATATCGCTGGATATGTTTCGCGGGCTGAACTGCATAAAGGGGGTAGCAGGTTCTGGAACTTGCAAAGAAACATTAGGCATAGTACACAAGTTGTTATTAGGCGAAGAACTTAGCAATTTCAGATTTTTGAAGTGGGATTCCGCCTTAAGGAAGCGACTTGAGAGTTCCCTGAATCCAGTCGAAAGGGACTGAAACTCAAGATGAGTTTGCCGCATAAAGGTTCTCATATCGGATTTGATATGTAGGCAGCTCGGGCACGTCCAATCCAATCCGGCGTGGTCGCGTAAGCGGTCCGCAATACGTGAGCCAATATGACCAAGATTAGCGCAGCCAGGGTGGGCGGTATTGTCGCAGAGGCAACAGAAGACAGTGGTCTGCCGCGAAGTTATTTTGCGGCCATTAGGGCATTCAGTAACACAACAAGAAGCCATGGTGTCGTTGAGTTTTATTGTAAGAATTCGAAAAAGCAAGCGAATTTTAGGAAACACAAGGGATCGTATTGAATTTGCGCGGCGAAGGAAACGATCAAAACAAAGATCGAGCAAGAATAAATAAGAGCTTTTATCTAGGCGCCACAAACACAGTAGGTTGTGTGATTGTTCGCGATATGCAGAACGCTTGCACCAACAACAATGTTGAGACGAGTGCAGCGATAAGCAGTAAACGCACAGCACAGAAGAAAAAGGGCAGAGGGGATGGATGATAATTAAAACCGAAATAATTATCAGAGATTAAAGTCACTGTCTTTATTTGAAATGATTCAAATGTTATTGGTGAATAACGAGCACCAAAACACTGACCAACTACCAAAAAATTGGATTTAGTGGATTAGAATTATTCGGTGAAAACTTCGACTAAAGGTGGAGCGATAGGAAACACGTCCGATTCAAAGCTTCGCACAACGAATTTGGTTCAAAAGTTATGATTTTCGCAACGCTAAATGACAAAAAGGCGCCACTGTTAGTCGTTTTTAAAACGGTGCAGTAGTTTTATGTTTACATATGTACATACATACACCCGAAAAAAAATCTTTCCTCTTTATAATAGTAGTATGACTAAAGTTTAACATACTTGTGTATTCTGATACATTGATCGTGATGGCCTTGTGTGGCTATCATAACATCAGCTTCATCTAATACAAAAACCGATACTTTGTCCATTTTAAAAAGACGGAATTTTAATCCCCAATCTAACATCTTTCCTGGTGTTCCAATAAGAATATGCTCGGTGATTTTTTTATTACGGTCAACTAAAAGTAAAAGATTTAAGTAAATCTCACGTAAAATAAATTGAAACACAAACCTTCTTCTCCACGGACTGCAAACCGAAGTTTTATTTCTGGACAAAACTGTCCCATCCGCGCCGCCACTTCACCCGTCTGAATGGCTAATTCATACGTAGGCGATAAACACAAAACCTACAACAAATATAATATTCAAGTTTTTAAATTAGATTTACTTTATATTTCAACAAGAACATAAAGATGATATAGAAGATTAGTTTGATAAATATTGGCAAAAAATCACCGCCCCACAATGTGAACAAAATTATTTAGTGTATAACTCTATTTAAAAATAAGAAAGGAAGCTAACTTCGGCTTGTGGAAGTTTTTATACCCTTGCATTTTGCAATTGAATCAAAAAATTAAAACAAAATTCTTAAATAATTAAAAATTGAAATTAAAAATCTTAAATACACTACCGGCGTACTGCCTGAATGTTTACTCGCATGCGCACGCATACGTGAGAGATAATTGCGTACAAATCATTGTTCTCACAGTAATCATCAATCTTTCTCGCTTCCAAGTGAACGGTCGTTTTTTTTTGCGCTCTCGTTTTTGTAAAATTCTTTACGTTAAAACCGCCGGGGTTTGTTTAAAACTTCTACTTTGTGTTCTATATACATAGCTCCCGTTCACTTCGCGTGTGCATGCAACTTTATCAACTTTATTAACTTATTTAATACCTTTATTTCACAACTTAACTGTTCTGCCAGTGTTTGTTCTTCTTGTGTTTTTTTTTGCATTTCCTCTTTACACCTCTCTCGTTTAGCCGTTGTTGCTCTGTCGCGACAGCTAAACGTTCTCTAAGCTCGCTCACTCTCACACTCCCCTGCTCTCTAGCGCTTCAACTCTCTCGGTGCAGCTGCACTTTTCTTTTCATATCTTTCGCCCCCTCATCTATTGCTACAAGTACAGTGGTAAGTCCAAAATAATGTCTTCCGATATCGTCTGCTTCTCCAAAACCTGCAAAAAGGCAGTTTTGTCAAGTGATCTTACTATCGGCTGCTGGCTGTGCGACAACATTTTGCATGCAAAGTGCATTGGTGTTAACGGCCGGACTGTTGATGATGTAAGAAAAAACATCGGCTTGCGCTACTGTTGCGATGCCTGTCGTGACGTTGAAAGGGAAATTATGTCTTTCATGCGGCAAACCAAGGGCAGTTTTAAGGAGTTGTTATCGAGTTTCAACAAAACTCATAACATCTTCTTAGCGCTTGATAAACAATTTAATAGCCTTACGCTATTAAATGAGTCTCCAAGGCGCAAAAAACTGCAACTGGAGTGCAGCAGGGCGACGGATCCCTACAACCTGCGGCGGGCTCTCAACAGCAGCAGCCGGGAGCACAAATTTTGACCCCCATAGCCCCGTAAATTTATCTCTTCAGGAACTACCGGCCAATATGGGCACTCCAGGCACTCCGTCTGTCTCCCCTCAAGCCCTCATCGCTATCCCACCTACGAAACAGATATTTGTTTCGCGGCTCTCCCCTGGTCAAACATCTGAAGATGTAATTGCCTTTATTCAAGGCAAAGTTAGAGCTGAAAATTTAAAATTAAAGGTGGAAAAATTCAAATTTTCTTACGCTAGGGATATTTCATCTGTCAAAATAAATGTCCCAAATTAATTCTTTGGCACGATATGCTCAACCAAATTCTGGCCTGAGTATGTTGTCGTCAAAGAGTATGAAGCTAAGAAAAAGAAACGGCCTGTCGGGATAACTCTCCCTAAGCCTGATCTGACCACTGTGCCCTCAACATGCTCTGCCTCTGTTCAAAAAAAACTAAATACTTCTTTGTTAATCCCCTATCAGAATGCATGAGGCTTGCGTAGTAAGCTGCCTAAGTTGTATTCTAATAGTTTTGCATTCTTATCCCATGTTGTGTTCACAGAAACCTGGTTAAAGCCGGAGATTCTTAGCTCCGAAGTTTTCCCAGCTGCGTTCACGATTTATCGACTAGATCGGCCTGTCAGTCGCGGGGGTGGGGTCCTCATAGCGGTCAACTCCACTCTTACGTCAGAATTAGTAACTTTCGAGGAAAACAACGAAGTTGAATTCCTTTGTGTGAAGCTATCATTTTATGGTCGTTTTGTTTTTATACATGTTCCTACATTCCTCCATTGTCGGAACTACCTATATTTTGGAACCACCTTTCCGCCATTCGGATGGTTTCCAATATGCTTTCTGATAGAGATCATTTAGTAGTCTTGGGTGATTTTAATATCCCTGGGGCTATTTGGTCCCTAAATAGCTCCTCTAACACACTTCAATCCTCAACGCAACATGATTTTATTGCTGGCTTGTTCGACATTTCGCTGTCTTAAGTCAACCTAATTCCTTAGAGCGCTTGCTTGATCTTTGTTTTGTCTCTGCTCCGGCGAGTGTCAGTTTACTGACACTCATCAACTGAATAAATTCTTTCCAAAGAGCAGCAGTTAAGCGTATAAGTTACGACCTTGGGAACTATACGGGATAATGTTATTAGCTTGCATTTAGAGCCATTTAAGTTAAGTAGGTCTACGCGCCACTTTGTGTGGAAAAAATTAACAATATCTGTTTCTAAATCAGACTAGCAAGCAACGTCCTTATATTGCACCCAAATCTTGACGTCAGCTACGTACATAAGTACTCTTGAGTTAGTAAGAACGTCGGGCAGCTCGTTAATAAATAATGTAAACAATAAGACGCTCAAGTGGTGTCCTTGCACCGGAAGTGACCCGGAGAACATTAGAGAAGTAATTTTTAATGACGAGCTTTTGCGTCCGGCCAGTCAGATAACTAGAGATCCACCTAAGAAGATCAATTGGAAATCCCATTAAAACTAGTTTTCTGACGAGAAAAAAATTATAAACAGAATTGAAATTATAAATTTTACTTACAACGAAAGCCTCTTGCATTATAATAGGAAATAAACGGAGAGTTAATTAGTTTTATTTTTGGTCGGAGGTCGTAGAGGGCGTGAAGCGTTATTCCTACAGACTGCTTATTCTTCTTCTGAACTTTGCATTCCATGACAACAACATACTATAGAAATACCAAAAACTGATCATATCGTGCCAAAAAATTCTTTAGGGATATTTATTTTAAAATAAGACATATCCGTAGTATAGGAAAATTTTTGTTCCTTTAATTCAGCCATAACAACACCGATCAAGCCAGCAACACCAGCAACAATTATAGCCCAAACCAGCCTGCAGGCAGTAACGAAATCCCGCCATCTCACAAACCACCCCTAATTGTGGTTAAAAATTGTGAAAACCTGAATGGACTTATCAGATTCTTAGACAAGGCCGTTCACCCAGCCAAGTATTCCATCAAATGCCAACCAAATAACTCCGTCTCAGTCCTGGCTTCAGACTCAGATACGTACAGAGCCGTTACGAAAACGTTTACCTTAAAAAAGGTGCCATTTCATACCTGGCAACTTAAAGAGGAAAGATCCTATCGCATAGTCATCAGAGATGACTATCACTCGATCCCGGATGAAGACATTAAAGAAAGCATTACATCACTTGGCCATATTGTTCGATTCATCAATAGACCCAGAAGCCGATTCGACAAAACAAAGCTTGTCAACCTAGTCTTTGTCGAGTTAGAGCCTGCCAATAATAAAGAAATACATCAGCTTAAGACGCTCTGTCGCCAACGGATTCGCGTTGAACTTCCATACAAAAAGGACGACATCGTGCAATGTCATCGGTGCCAATCCTTGAATCACACCAAAAATAACTGCCATGAGGAGGTTAACTGTGTTCGATGTGATCAGCAACATGCCATAGAGGATTGTCAACGTGATATCCACCCAGTTAAATGCTTCAACTGTGGTGGTAATCACAGAGCAAGCTACAAGGGCTGTCTCGTGTACCAACAGACAATAAGTCGACGTAGGGGTGCCACATCCTATCGTAACCCCTCTCAACAAGCAGCTATTCGACCAGGTGCACAAGCCACCTGCAGCAGCATCAATTTCCCCCACTAGGAAGTAGGATCCGGAAGGAGAACCAGCTGCAACCGATGCAGTCCATAAATTCAAGGCCACAGCAACAACAAAAACTCCTACAACTCTCTCCAACAAAATTCATCCCAGCAACTTAGAGATTTTCATAACGAGCAACAATGGCAGCGACAAGAGCAAATGTTCATGCGATCTGATGAAAAAATGTCCGCCCTCGTAACTCAGCTAGACAAGATGTGCCAGATGATGATGTCAATGATGACACTCATTACTGGCCTCATATCACAACAAGCGCCAGGAACTGCTTAAGCATTCTCTGGACTTCTCCCTGTTCATTCAACCCAATGAGTCAAATAGGACTCAAAATTAGCGTGTGGAACGCCGATGGGCTGGCCAACAAGGCACTAGAGCTGGAGCTTTTTATGCAAAAACATCACATCGATATTATGTTGGTCAGCGAAACACATTTCTGCTCTAGATCATAATTCAAGCTTCATGGATATGACATTCATCAATCTAATTATTCAGCTTATCGCCGCCGTGGGGGCTCTGCAGTTCTTATCATGTCATGTCTTAAGTACTACCAATTTTTAACAAATGGAACATTAAAGTGCCCAGTGTGTCGCAGTTAAAGTTAAAACGGATCCAGGCGATATTGCCATTGCGTCCATTTATTGTCCTCCAAACTTCCAACGCACCGGCGATGATTTCAGCGTTCTATTTGAGGAGCTAGGACTCAAATTTCTAGTTGCTGGTGACTGGAATGCACACCATCGACTCTGGGGCTCTCGAAATTGTACAGCCAGTGGAAGAGTATCCTTCCACTGTATCCTGTATCCTCAGTACTAATATACAGGTCCATGCAACCGGAGGGCCCACGCATTCCCCGTACAGCCAGCGTACGCCATCAGCAATTGACTTTGGTATTTATGAAGGGATTCGCTCTGAGCTTATTACGATCACAGATAGCTAGAAACTAAGTTCAGATCACATGCCCTTGATAATCAAACTAAGTACTTCTGCACAAAAGCTCTCCCGGAAGACTCATATCCGTCCTCAAAACGCTAACATTCCACGGTTCCAGGCGGCAGTTAACCAACTTGTTAACCTTAACATGATTTTAAGCTCCCCTGAGGAGATTGACGATGCCACTGAGCTCTTTGTCCGAAAAATCCACATCGCTGCTGACTCCTCAACCTGTAGGCAAGGATCAATGAACCCATCAGACCCACATTATACTCTTTTAAAACCTGAGGTCCGGGATCTGGTGAGGTCAAAAAGAGCCTTGCGTCGTAGGTTCATGCGGTCGAGAGACCCAGCTGATAAAAGAGCTTATCGCCGTGCCGAGGACGGCAGTTGCTGCATAAAACGAAGAACAAATATTTCGCTGACCTGCTACGTAATGCTGACCCCACAAAAACGCATGGGTTTAATCTCTGGAAAGCAGCAAAGGCAGTTAAACGGCAGCCCCCACGCAGAATCCCTATAAGGCGTGCTGACAACACTTGGTGCAGATCGGATTCAGAAATGTCCTTGGCCTTTGCTGACGAACTGGAAGGCCGATTTCAGCCGTTTGACCTTGCAAAGCGAGAGGAAGTCGAAGCAACTATTGCCTACCTTAATACTGCATGCCCAGATGTTGAGCCCATTCGACATATAAGCCCGGAAGAAGTTTGTTTTCAAATTCATAAACTACACTCCAGTAAAGCTCCAGGATTCGATGGCATAGATAGCAGGGTTGCTATTTCTTGTTCTCCTGTTCAACTCTATGTTACGTATCCGCCACAAGTGCGCTGTGATAACGATGATCCCAAAGCCAGGTAAACCAGAGAACCTTGTTACGTCTTACAGACCAATAAGCCTGCTGCCCACCTTCTCTAAAATATTCGAGAGAATACTTCTCAGTAGAATGTTCAGAGTAAGAAGTGTCCAGAATGCCATTCCTGAACACCAGTTTGGATTTAGGAAAAATCATGGGACCCCAGAGCAAGCACATAGAGTTGTTCAGCATATTCTAAACGCTTTTAAAAATAAGCTAGAATTAGCCAGGAATTGCTGGATTCGTACGGCAAGTGGTCAAACAGGTGGAATATAGCTATCAATGAAAACAAGTCGCAACACTGCAATTTTACCTTAAGAGGACAGATCCTTCCTCGGGTTGAACTTCACAACGTTAGCATAACTCAATCACCCCAGGCGCAGTACTTAGGTCTGATCCTGGATAAGCGACTCACATGGAAGCAGCACACAACTGCAGCCTCATTTCGTACCAAGCTTAGAAAACTCAACTGGATGATTAAGCCAACGAGCCAACTAAGTCTTGGAAACAAAATTTTGTTGTTCATCGATCACGTATTGCATCCAACTATGGAGCACGGCTTCAGACTCTAATGTCATGAAAATGCAAAGAGTCCAAAACCGAGCGCTGCGCATGATTGCAAATGCGCCTTGGTACGTCAGAAACAACGACCTAGCTTGTGACCTCCACATCCCCTCGGTTAGGGAACAAATCAACCGACACTCGAGTCGGTACTTGTTGCCCACACCAACCGCCTTGCAGCTTCCTTGGCCAACTTGAAAGTAACGAGAAGAAGACTCAAACGATGGCAACCCAGAGATCTTTGGACAAAAGGGCAATATATCTCCCGTGTTCTCAAGCAGTAATAATTTGTTATTTACCTTCTGTTATGTGTTTTCATACGTTTCATGTGTTTTCATAAAATACGTTTTATAGCCATTTAATGATGACCAATTTAATCATGACCAACCAACGTAAATGAACTTATATGTCAAACTAAAAAAAAATGTAACTTTAATTGTATATTATCGGCTCTGAATTTGCAATAACTTTTTCTGATGCTTAACCAGGAGAGAGACAGTAATTAGGGCATTAGGCAGAGCAAACTGATTGTCCGCATTGCCCATTTCGTTCGGTAATACGCGCCTACTATCCTCGCGACAAAACAGATATCACCGGGATAAGGGGCACTCGTGTGTCACATTAGGATACCGAATCTTTTCTAGCATTCGATCTCAAGATTCTTGAACTTAATCATAAAACCGATGGAGGCTGATGTTAAGAGCCTGCTGCGGGTTGTTGGGATCCGCCCACATGATGCAGTTTTTTTGTGCCTGGGAGACTCATTTTATAGACTAAGGATATTAAATAGGCTATATAAAAAAATATAACATACGAAATCTCGATAACACCTTCTTAAAACCACCCAAATAATAAAATAAAAAAAATAAAAAACTAAATAATAAAAATTGGCCAAATTTCCAATTAGACGATAATATGTTGAAAAACAGCAAAGTTATTATTCACACTGAAAAGTCTCCAGGCTCAAACAGTCGTTCTGGAATCAGTGGTCCATGGAATATCTACAAGAGCTGCAAATGCGTACTAAATGGAAGACCATGGCCCAGAATGTCAATGAAGGACTATTAGTGCTGGTAAAAGAAAACAACGTGCCGGTAATGAGCTGGCCTATGGGGCGGATAGTAACGGATAGTAGACGTATCCGGCCAAAGACAATCAGGTTCGCGCTGTAGATGTCAAAACGGCATCAGGCACATTCAAACGACCAGTTACTCGTTTGGCACCTTTGATAAAGGAAGAAGCAGCCACAAAACGTCCACACAGCTCCGGTGAGGATGCAGCGCGGGCAGAAGAGACCCCCACGCAGAAGAAGAAGATGTAATTTCCGATCACGTCCAGAATAGCAATTTCGGAATGGAACATAATTGCGTATTATGACTTGAAGCCATACTGGAGTGACATCGGAATATTGGCTGCTGGGATAGCGGAACTAAAACATAAATGTTCAGAGTTGCGAAACGTCAATGCCTGCAAGTATATATATTAACATTTTCAACATGTATATGACGAGCTACAAGCAGGAAATGAGTTGATTAATCATTCCCTACAACGAAGAGCACCACTTGATATAGTCGGAAATGTAGCGAATTCAGTATTTGGCGTGCTGGACTCAAAGTACGCCGACGACATGTCTAAAATGATAAACAACGTCAAGTCTAACGAAGACGTATTGATGATGCTCTTGAAAAATCAAACATCAATTCTGGACTCTACGTTAAACATAGTCAGAAAGAGCAGCTCAGCCACCAACGATCGGATCAAAACGCTAGAGTACCAGATAGGTGCAATCAATCAAGAAAGAGGCAAGTACCAAGGCGACCACTTGCAGCAAGCGTTTATGGTTCTGACAGCTCAACTAACTCTGGTGGCAACGGGAATGCAGCGGATGCAGAGTGAAATAGCTAACGTGCTAACTGACGTTCGCCATGGAACGATCAACTAGATCAGATGAGGGAACATATCCCACCGGATCAACGGCTTCCAGTATCGTCGGATAATGTTATCCAACTCTACAAAATGATGCATGCCAAAGGCACCACAACGAGCAACTACGCCATCTTCAAGATATCGCTAACTCTGGTGTCTGTAACACAACAGGAAGTGTTCAGCATCATGCCTATCCCAACATGGAAGGCCGGAAGCTGGCAGCGATTTCGGCTAAGAACCGAAATCATAGCCGTCAATGCCCATAGAGACCAGTTCATGGGTTTGACTAAAGACGAGATCAACCAATGTATAGAGCCACCAAGCCACATTCAGCGTAGAAAATCGGTGTGAATTTCAGTTATTTAATAACAAAACTGAAACTATATGTGAGGTCTTTCAGTCAAGATCCGAGCTGTTATGGTTGGCAACGCATCAGTGAAACAGATGGATGTTTGCCACACGCAGTCTCATAGAACTTCAAGCGGTGTGCAAAGGAATAGCTTCCACAGTGCAACTTAACGGAACGGGTTTATTGTCATTGGCCCCAGGTTGCACTACACGCAATTCAAAAATTAGCGTGAGCACATTCAGCACTGTGGTCAGCGAAACGAAGGCTACATATGTTCGTTTTGGCAATATCACAAAGATTGACTGCAAGAACCCACCTGAGCCACTCCAAAACGGCAGTCAAGGAAGTCAGCTTGGAGGAACTGGGCGCTTTGCAACGCCAGTTGGTCAAATTAAAGGAGACTACCTAGAAGGATCAACTTGTCGCTCCTCAACATCATCAAGTAGCTGCCTATGTGGCCCTAGCGATGTCAATCCTATTAGGCATTGTATGGGCCCTTAGCCGGACGGCCAGCAAATGGACACCACGACGAGGCCACGAGGCCGAGCACGGAACAACCAGCACCAGAACCTACCCAACGGAATTTCTCGTTTGACTTTACTGAAGGTTGAGCACCTGTTCAACGGCCGGGAGAATGTTCAGTCACGGCAGCGATTATTCATAAGCAATAATATTTAGAATACTACATAATAATTCCTCAGTCGCAGCAACATGCATTTGTCGTAAATAAAGTATCAGTTACCAGGTTAAGCGAATATGCATAGCATGCGGACATGAGGAAAGTGAAATAGGGCAATAAGTCTCAGGTCACTTATAGCTGACAATAACCCACATACACAGTAACCCACATTCACAGTAACCCACATTCACAATAACCCACATTAGTTTGTTATACGATATTTGTTACCATAAGCATTTTGTACCTATATATACTGTTAGGTTTCATTAATAAAGTCAGAAAGAGTTCTACCTCACACAAGAGCTTTTATTTATGCGCCAGACACCATCGCCGTGTCTTCATGCCCTCAACCAACCAACCAACCAAACCTCATCCAACCAATTAACCAACCAAACCTCACCTAAATCAATCAAACCGTCCACCTAGTTCCAAGTGCTAGTTGCGACAACCACAGGCAATAGTTTATGCATTATCTTCTAGGCACCTAAGCCTCCACACAAACAATAAATAACGGCCAAATCTCAAATTAGATGAAAATATGTTGAACAAGAAAGGTAGCTAACTTCAGCTCACCGAAGATTATATACCCTTGCAGAATTAAATAAAAAAATTTAAACCAAAATTCTGGAATAATAATAAATTGCCAAAACTAATATTTGATAAAAAAAATGTTGAGAAACAGCGAAGATTTGATTTTTATACCTGTTTAGGTGAGGGGCCGCCGCTGTGCCGCCTTGGCTCACCGAAACTTAAGAGCGCACCCGCGCTCGCCCCTTTTGTGCTCAGGCCCTCGGGTCGGCCGTCGCTGCTCCCGCTCTCGTGCGTTGCTGTCCGCCACTCGGGCCCGCTCCCGTGCTGTTAAGCTGTGCTTATCAGTCGGAAGCGCGGCCCTTATGTTAATTTAGTTTTTAGTCTTATGCATGAAGCCAAATAAAGCTGACACGACCAGCCCATTGAATTTACCCACGACGCCCCCAACTCTTCATTTTGAGCCTCCGGTTTACTTTCGTTCGCGCCGTGGGATTTTTCCTCTGGGCCTTCTTTCGCTTTCTGGACATCTTTTTGCGGCACAAGTGCCCCTCTTCACATTTTGGTCCATCACAGCCGGATTTTTTTGTGGATTCTCTACCAGCAGTTCCCGGCATTGGTCCGCCAAAAAGATAAGTACGACATTTCTCCGTCTTCGTCTCGCTGCCGGTCTTCAGCAGTGGTCCGAACATTAAATTTCGTTCACACTGCTGTAAGATTTGTTTTTCCTTACGTGTCAGCTCCAAGTCCGAGTTTTTTCGACACAACGGCAGTAATTTCTATTATTCATTTTTTCTATTCTACTTCGCCTTCAATCTCTGAAAAATTTTCCATCCGTCTCCGTTTTGTGTGCGCCATATTCCTCACCGTTTTCGGTCTCCCCCTTTTCCATTCGCTTGCCGGCGGTCGAGGCATATGTGCATCCATACATACATACACATATACACACATGACAATTGCGCACATATATATATATTTTTTTTGGTGCAATTAATCCGCGAAAGATTCGCAAACAGTGAACAGTGAAATTATGCGGTGAATAAAAAAGGCATAATTAATATTGGCCAGCCAGTGTGCATTAGTTCCGCAAATTTCCAAGTTCGCCGAACAGTCCGCCGCTGTCGCAATATTTTTTTTTTGTTCCAATCAGTGTCATTTTTTCACCGCATAACCCTCCGTTCCCCCAGTTACATACATACATATATACAGTCCACTTATGACCGCTCCGCTGTAAATGCATGCCCATACATACATACATACATACATACATACATACATATATTCCAATATATTTTCTGCCTCCGATTTCAGAAATTAACACATATGCATATACATATCTCCGTATAAAATAAATGCTTATATATATTCCCATATATTTTCTGCCTCCGATTTCAGAAATAAATAAAGCTAATATTAAACCTACGAATTATATTCACTTAAAATCCGTGTTCCAAAAAAAATTTAACTCAGCCGCCGCAGCGCCGTGAGTTTTTTTTGTGGGGTTGCTGTTTTATTATTTTTTGCCTTTGGTGACTTAGGCACTGCGCTGCCGTCGGCGTAACCCAATGAACTTTTTCCCGCTACAACCACAACACCACGCAGAGTTTTTTTAAATTTGGATTTAAAACCAATTTAGTGGAGCAAATACCACAACGCATTTAATTATTAATTTTTGCGATCGGGAAGAAGCCGAAGTTTTAGTCCACGTTTCCGGCCACATAATAATTAAATTCGAAAATTATAAATTTTTAATTCCATCCGTCCGGCTAAGTAAATTTAAAATAATTTAGTGGAGCAAATACCACAACGCATTTAATTATTAATTTTTGCGATCGGGAAGAAGCCGAAGTTTTATTCCACGTTTCCGGCCACATCATAATTAAATTCGAAAATTATTAATTTTTTAATTCCATCCGTCCGGCTAAGTAAACTTAAAATAATTTAGTGGAGCAAATACCACAAAGTATTTAAATTTTAAAATGTCGATCGGAAAGCAGCCAAAGTTTTTATTCCACTTTTCCGGCCACATAATAATTAAATTTGAAAATTATTAATTATTTATTTATTAGTTCTCCATCCGAACAATAAGCCAAGGTCAATTCTACTTTTCCGGCTCCGCAACACTTAATTTCAAAAATAATTGAGGGTTCAATTATACCTATAAACACCTAAGCACTTAATATTATTGCGAAAAGCAAAAATTCAGCTATTCGAAGGCCCCTCTAAATCCGAGTCAGTTAAGGATACACTATACGTACGTGTCATATATTTCTATATACATAATTTTACACACAGTGATTGTCATCCACTTGTTTCTGACTGGACTTTCGACGTCTGCGCCGAGTTGCTAACGAGTTCCTTGTAAGCATTGCATCCGCGATCTCGCTATTCTCAGCACATTAGTGTGACCGGCCACCGCTTCGGACGAGGCACTAATTGCGCAAGTCAGTCGACAAGCGCTGACCAGCGAGCTCTATGCTGAGAATGCCAAAGGGAGAAGACCAGAGCCCGCGTCCTATCCCATCCATTCGTCTGGACGAACAAATATTTCGCTGACCTGCTACGTAATGCTGACCCCACAAAAACGCATGGGTTTAATCTCTGGAAAGCAGCAAAGGCAGTTAAACGGCAGCCCCCACGCAGAATCCCTATAAGGCGTGCTGACAACACTTGGTGCAGATCGGATTCAGAAATGTCCTTGGCCTTTGCTGACGAACTGGAAGGCCGATTTCAGCCGTTTGACCTTGCAAAGCGAGAGGAAGTCGAAGCAACTATTGCCTACCTTAATACTGCATGCCCAGATGTTGAGCCCATTCGACATATAAGCCCGGAAGAAGTTTGTTTTCAAATTCATAAACTACACTCCAGTAAAGCTCCAGGATTCGATGGCATAGATAGCAGGGTTGCTATTTCTTGTTCTCCTGTTCAACTCTATGTTACGTATCCGCCACAAGTGCGCTGTGATAACGATGATCCCAAAGCCAGGTAAACCAGAGAACCTTGTTACGTCTTACAGACCAATAAGCCTGCTGCCCACCTTCTCTAAAATATTCGAGAGAATACTTCTCAGTAGAATGTTCAGAGTAAGAAGTGTCCAGAATGCCATTCCTGAACACCAGTTTGGATTTAGGAAAAATCATGGGACCCCAGAGCAAGCACATAGAGTTGTTCAGCATATTCTAAACGCTTTTAAAAATAAGCTAGAATTAGCCAGGAATTGCTGGATTCGTACGGCAAGTGGTCAAACAGGTGGAATATAGCTATCAATGAAAACAAGTCGCAACACTGCAATTTTACCTTAAGAGGACAGATCCTTCCTCGGGTTGAACTTCACAACGTTAGCATAACTCAATCACCCCAGGCGCAGTACTTAGGTCTGATCCTGGATAAGCGACTCACATGGAAGCAGCACACAACTGCAGCCTCATTTCGTACCAAGCTTAGAAAACTCAACTGGATGATTAAGCCAACGAGCCAACTAAGTCTTGGAAACAAAATTTTGTTGTTCATCGATCACGTATTGCATCCAACTATGGAGCACGGCTTCAGACTCTAATGTCATGAAAATGCAAAGAGTCCAAAACCGAGCGCTGCGCATGATTGCAAATGCGCCTTGGTACGTCAGAAACAACGACCTAGCTTGTGACCTCCACATCCCCTCGGTTAGGGAACAAATCAACCGACACTCGAGTCGGTACTTGTTGCCCACACCAACCGCCTTGCAGCTTCCTTGGCCAACTTGAAAGTAACGAGAAGAAGACTCAAACGATGGCAACCCAGAGATCTTTGGACAAAAGGGCAATATATCTCCCGTGTTCTCAAGCAGTAATAATTTGTTATTTACCTTCTGTTATGTGTTTTCATACGTTTCATGTGTTTTCATAAAATACGTTTTATAGCCATTTAATGATGACCAATTTAATCATGACCAACCAACGTAAATGAACTTATATGTCAAACTAAAAAAAAATGTAACTTTAATTGTATATTATCGGCTCTGAATTTGCAATAACTTTTTCTGATGCTTAACCAGGAGAGAGACAGTAATTAGGGCATTAGGCAGAGCAAACTGATTGTCCGCATTGCCCATTTCGTTCGGTAATACGCGCCTACTATCCTCGCGACAAAACAGATATCACCGGGATAAGGGGCACTCGTGTGTCACATTAGGATACCGAATCTTTTCTAGCATTCGATCTCAAGATTCTTGAACTTAATCATAAAACCGATGGAGGCTGATGTTAAGAGCCTGCTGCGGGTTGTTGGGATCCGCCCACATGATGCAGTTTTTTTGTGCCTGGGAGACTCATTTTATAGACTAAGGATATTAAATAGGCTATATAAAAAAATATAACATACGAAATCTCGATAACACCTTCTTAAAACCACCCAAATAATAAAATAAAAAAAATAAAAAACTAAATAATAAAAATTGGCCAAATTTCCAATTAGACGATAATATGTTGAAAAACAGCAAAGTTATTATTCACACTGAAAAGTCTCCAGGCTCAAACAGTCGTTCTGGAATCAGTGGTCCATGGAATATCTACAAGAGCTGCAAATGCGTACTAAATGGAAGACCATGGCCCAGAATGTCAATGAAGGACTATTAGTGCTGGTAAAAGAAAACAACGTGCCGGTAATGAGCTGGCCTATGGGGCGGATAGTAACGGATAGTAGACGTATCCGGCCAAAGACAATCAGGTTCGCGCTGTAGATGTCAAAACGGCATCAGGCACATTCAAACGACCAGTTACTCGTTTGGCACCTTTGATAAAGGAAGAAGCAGCCACAAAACGTCCACACAGCTCCGGTGAGGATGCAGCGCGGGCAGAAGAGACCCCCACGCAGAAGAAGAAGATGTAATTTCCGATCACGTCCAGAATAGCAATTTCGGAATGGAACATAATTGCGTATTATGACTTGAAGCCATACTGGAGTGACATCGGAATATTGGCTGCTGGGATAGCGGAACTAAAACATAAATGTTCAGAGTTGCGAAACGTCAATGCCTGCAAGTATATATATTAACATTTTCAACATGTATATGACGAGCTACAAGCAGGAAATGAGTTGATTAATCATTCCCTACAACGAAGAGCACCACTTGATATAGTCGGAAATGTAGCGAATTCAGTATTTGGCGTGCTGGACTCAAAGTACGCCGACGACATGTCTAAAATGATAAACAACGTCAAGTCTAACGAAGACGTATTGATGATGCTCTTGAAAAATCAAACATCAATTCTGGACTCTACGTTAAACATAGTCAGAAAGAGCAGCTCAGCCACCAACGATCGGATCAAAACGCTAGAGTACCAGATAGGTGCAATCAATCAAGAAAGAGGCAAGTACCAAGGCGACCACTTGCAGCAAGCGTTTATGGTTCTGACAGCTCAACTAACTCTGGTGGCAACGGGAATGCAGCGGATGCAGAGTGAAATAGCTAACGTGCTAACTGACGTTCGCCATGGAACGATCAACTAGATCAGATGAGGGAACATATCCCACCGGATCAACGGCTTCCAGTATCGTCGGATAATGTTATCCAACTCTACAAAATGATGCATGCCAAAGGCACCACAACGAGCAACTACGCCATCTTCAAGATATCGCTAACTCTGGTGTCTGTAACACAACAGGAAGTGTTCAGCATCATGCCTATCCCAACATGGAAGGCCGGAAGCTGGCAGCGATTTCGGCTAAGAACCGAAATCATAGCCGTCAATGCCCATAGAGACCAGTTCATGGGTTTGACTAAAGACGAGATCAACCAATGTATAGAGCCACCAAGCCACATTCAGCGTAGAAAATCGGTGTGAATTTCAGTTATTTAATAACAAAACTGAAACTATATGTGAGGTCTTTCAGTCAAGATCCGAGCTGTTATGGTTGGCAACGCATCAGTGAAACAGATGGATGTTTGCCACACGCAGTCTCATAGAACTTCAAGCGGTGTGCAAAGGAATAGCTTCCACAGTGCAACTTAACGGAACGGGTTTATTGTCATTGGCCCCAGGTTGCACTACACGCAATTCAAAAATTAGCGTGAGCACATTCAGCACTGTGGTCAGCGAAACGAAGGCTACATATGTTCGTTTTGGCAATATCACAAAGATTGACTGCAAGAACCCACCTGAGCCACTCCAAAACGGCAGTCAAGGAAGTCAGCTTGGAGGAACTGGGCGCTTTGCAACGCCAGTTGGTCAAATTAAAGGAGACTACCTAGAAGGATCAACTTGTCGCTCCTCAACATCATCAAGTAGCTGCCTATGTGGCCCTAGCGATGTCAATCCTATTAGGCATTGTATGGGCCCTTAGCCGGACGGCCAGCAAATGGACACCACGACGAGGCCACGAGGCCGAGCACGGAACAACCAGCACCAGAACCTACCCAACGGAATTTCTCGTTTGACTTTACTGAAGGTTGAGCACCTGTTCAACGGCCGGGAGAATGTTCAGTCACGGCAGCGATTATTCATAAGCAATAATATTTAGAATACTACATAATAATTCCTCAGTCGCAGCAACATGCATTTGTCGTAAATAAAGTATCAGTTACCAGGTTAAGCGAATATGCATAGCATGCGGACATGAGGAAAGTGAAATAGGGCAATAAGTCTCAGGTCACTTATAGCTGACAATAACCCACATACACAGTAACCCACATTCACAGTAACCCACATTCACAATAACCCACATTAGTTTGTTATACGATATTTGTTACCATAAGCATTTTGTACCTATATATACTGTTAGGTTTCATTAATAAAGTCAGAAAGAGTTCTACCTCACACAAGAGCTTTTATTTATGCGCCAGACACCATCGCCGTGTCTTCATGCCCTCAACCAACCAACCAACCAAACCTCATCCAACCAATTAACCAACCAAACCTCACCTAAATCAATCAAACCGTCCACCTAGTTCCAAGTGCTAGTTGCGACAACCACAGGCAATAGTTTATGCATTATCTTCTAGGCACCTAAGCCTCCACACAAACAATAAATAACGGCCAAATCTCAAATTAGATGAAAATATGTTGAACAAGAAAGGTAGCTAACTTCAGCTCACCGAAGATTATATACCCTTGCAGAATTAAATAAAAAAATTTAAACCAAAATTCTGGAATAATAATAAATTGCCAAAACTAATATTTGATAAAAAAAATGTTGAGAAACAGCGAAGATTTGATTTTTATACCTGTTTAGGTGAGGGGCCGCCGCTGTGCCGCCTTGGCTCACCGAAACTTAAGAGCGCACCCGCGCTCGCCCCTTTTGTGCTCAGGCCCTCGGGTCGGCCGTCGCTGCTCCCGCTCTCGTGCGTTGCTGTCCGCCACTCGGGCCCGCTCCCGTGCTGTTAAGCTGTGCTTATCAGTCGGAAGCGCGGCCCTTATGTTAATTTAGTTTTTAGTCTTATGCATGAAGCCAAATAAAGCTGACACGACCAGCCCATTGAATTTACCCACGACGCCCCCAACTCTTCATTTTGAGCCTCCGGTTTACTTTCGTTCGCGCCGTGGGATTTTTCCTCTGGGCCTTCTTTCGCTTTCTGGACATCTTTTTGCGGCACAAGTGCCCCTCTTCACATTTTGGTCCATCACAGCCGGATTTTTTTGTGGATTCTCTACCAGCAGTTCCCGGCATTGGTCCGCCAAAAAGATAAGTACGACATTTCTCCGTCTTCGTCTCGCTGCCGGTCTTCAGCAGTGGTCCGAACATTAAATTTCGTTCACACTGCTGTAAGATTTGTTTTTCCTTAC
>JAWNOA010000086.1:0-189548 GCA_035046345.1 Drosophila birchii | reverse complement strand
GTTGACGGCAGAATTTGGCAATGTGGACAGTTTTAACTGTTGTAAAATAAAATAAAAATTTGCTTTATTGCTAATATTAATATTAGTCGTGGTTTTTTGTAGTAAATTATTTGATTTGGTGGTTGTAATAGTTTTGAAATATTGTTTTATTTAAGTGCCCAGTAGGATCTGTTGGCGGCAGTATTTGGGCAAATTTGAACAGTTTAAACTGTCCATTGCAATATTTTGACGACAGAATTTGGGCAAATTTAAACAGTTTTAACTATCGTAAAATAAAGCTAAAATTTGCTTTATTGCTAATTTTAATATTAGTCGTAGTTTTTTTGTAGTAAATTATTTGATTTGGTGGTTGCACTAATTTTGAAATATTGTTTTATTTAAGTGCCCAGTCCAATCTGTTGACGGCAGAATTTGGGCAATGTGGACAGTTTTAACTGTTGTAAAATAAAATAAAAATTTGCTTTATTGCTAATTTTAATATTAGTCGTGGTTTTTTGTAGTTAATTATTTGATTTGGTGGTTGTAATAGTTTTGAAATATTGTTTTATTTAAGTGCCTAGTCCAATCTGTTGACGGCAGAATTTGGGCAATGTGGACAGTTTTAACTGTTCTAAAAAAAAGTAAAAATTTGCCTTATTGCCAATTTTAATATTAGTCGTGGTTTTTGTAGTTAATTATTTGATTTGGTGGTTGTAATAGTTTTGAAATATTGTTTTATTTAAGTGCCCAGTCCAATCTGTTGACGGCAGAATTTGGGCAAATTTGAACAGTTTAAACTGTCCATTGCAATATTTTGACGACAGAATTTGGGCAAATTTGAACAGTTTTAACTATCGTAAAATAAAGCTAAAATTTGCTTTATTGCTTATTTTAATATTAGTCGTGGTTTTTTGTAGTAAATTATTTGATTTGGTGGTTGTAATAGTTTTGAAATATTGTTTTATTTAAGTGTCTAGTGCAATATGTTGACTGCAGAATTTGGGCAAATTTGAACAGTTTTAACTATCGTAAAATAAAGTTAAAAATTTGCTTTATTGCTAATTTTAGTATTATGCGTAGTTTTTTTGTAGCAAATTATTTGATTCGGTGGTTGCAATAATTTTGAAATATTGTTTTATTTAGGTGCCCAGTCCAATCTGTTGACGGCAGAATTTGGCAATGTGGACAGTTTTAACTGTTGTAAAATAAAATAAAAATTTGCTTTATTGCTAATATTAATATTAGTCGTGGTTTTTTGTAGTAAATTATTTGATTTGGTGGTTGTAATAGTTTTGAAATATTGTTTTATTTAAGTGCCCAGTAGGATCTGTTGGCGGCAGTATTTGGGCAAATTTGAACAGTTTAAACTGTCCATTGCAATATTTTGACGACAGAATTTGGGCAAATTTAAACAGTTTTAACTATCGTAAAATAAAGCTAAAATTTGCTTTATTGCTAATTTTAATATTAGTCGTAGTTTTTTTGTAGTAAATTATTTGATTTGGTGGTTGCACTAATTTTGAAATATTGTTTTATTTAAGTGCCCAGTCCAATCTGTTGACGGCAGAATTTGGGCAATGTGGACAGTTTTAACTGTTGTAAAATAAAATAAAAATTTGCTTTATTGCTAATTTTAATATTAGTCGTGGTTTTTTGTAGTTAATTATTTGATTTGGTGGTTGTAATAGTTTTGAAATATTGTTTTATTTAAGTGCCTAGTCCAATCTGTTGACGGCAGAATTTGGGCAATGTGGACAGTTTTAACTGTTCTAAAAAAAAGTAAAAATTTGCCTTATTGCCAATTTTAATATTAGTCGTGGTTTTTGTAGTTAATTATTTGATTTGGTGGTTGTAATAGTTTTGAAATATTGTTTTATTTAAGTGCCCAGTCCAATCTGTTGACGGCAGAATTTGGGCAAATTTGAACAGTTTAAACTGTCCATTGCAATATTTTGACGACAGAATTTGGGCAAATTTGAACAGTTTTAACTATCGTAAAATAAAGCTAAAATTTGCTTTATTGCTTATTTTAATATTAGTCGTGGTTTTTTGTAGTAAATTATTTGATTTGGTGGTTGTAATAGTTTTGAAATATTGTTTTATTTAAGTGTCTAGTGCAATATGTTGACTGCAGAATTTGGGCAAATTTGAACAGTTTTAACTATCGTAAAATAAAGTTAAAAATTTGCTTTATTGCTAATTTTAGTATTATGCGTAGTTTTTTTGTAGCAAATTATTTGATTCGGTGGTTGCAATAATTTTGAAATATTGTTTTATTTAAGTGCCCAGTCCAATCTGTTGACGGCAGAATTTGGCAATGTGGACAGTTTTAACTGTTGTAAAATAAAATAAAAATTTGCTTTATTGCTAATTTTAAAATAAGTCGTGGTTTTTGTAGTTAATTATTTGATTTGGTGGTTGTAATAGTTTTGAAATATTGTTTTATTTAGGTGCCCAGTAGGATCTGTTGGCGGCAGTATTTGGGCAAATTTGAACATTTTAAACTGTCCATTGCAATATTTGGACGACATAATTTGGGCAAATTTGAATAGTTCTAACTATCGTAAAATAAAGCTAAAATTTGCTTTATTGGTAATTTTAATATTAGTAGAAGTTTTTTGTATTAAATTATTTGTTTTGGTGGTTGCAATAATTTTGAAATATTGTTTTATTTAAGTGCCCAGTCCAATCTGTTGACGGCAGAATTTGGGCAAATTTGAACAGTTTAAACTGTCCATTGCAATATTTTGACGACAGAATTTTGGCAAATTTGATTAGTTTTAACTATCCTAAAATAAAGCTAAAATTTGCTTTATTGCTAATTTTAATATTAGTCGTGGTTTTTTGTAGTAAATTATTTGATTTGGTGGTTGTAATAGTTTTGAAATATTGTTTTATTTAAGTGTCTAGTGCAATATGTTGACTGCAGAATTTGGGCAAATTTGAACAGTTTTAACTGTTGTAAAATAAAATAAAAATTTGCTTTATTGCTAATTTTAATATTAGTCGTGGTTTTTTTGTAGTTAATTATTTGATTTGGTGGTTGTAATAGTTTTGAAATATTGTTTTATTTAAGTGCCCAGTAGAATCTGTTGGCGGCAGTATTTGGGCAAATTTGAACAGTTTAAACTGTCCATTGCAAAATATTGGCGACAGAATTTGGGCAAATTTTAACAGTTTTAACTATCGTAAAATAATGCTAATTTTAATATTAGTCGTAGTTTTTTTGTAGCAAATTATTTGTTTTGGTGGTTGCAATAATTTTTAAATATTGTTTTATTTAAGTGCCCAGTCCAATCTGTTGACGGCAGAATTTGGGCAATGTGGACAGTTTTAATTGTTGTAAAATAAAATAAAAATTTGCTTCATTGCTAATATTAATATTAGTTGTGGTTTTTTGTAGTAAATTATTTGATTTGGTGGTTGTAATAGTTTTGTAATATTGTTTTATTTAAGTGCCCAGTAGGATCTTTTGCGGCAGTATTTGGGCAAATTTGAACATTTTAAACTGTCCATTGCAATATTTTAACGACAGAATTTGGGCAAATTTGAACAGTTTTAACTATCGTAAAATAAAGCTAAAATGCCTTACTGCTTTATATTTAATATTAGTAGTAGTTTTTTGTAGTATATTATTTGTTTTGGTGGTTGCAATAATTTTGAAATATTGTTTTATTTAAGTGCCCAGTCCAATCTGTTGACGGCAGAATTTGGGCAATGTGGACAGTTGTAACTGTTCTAAAATAAGGTAAAAATTTGCCTTATTGCTAATTTTAATATTAGCCGTGGTTTTTTGTAGTAAATTATTTGATTTGGTGGTTGTAATAGTTTTGAAATATTGTTATATTGAAGTGCCCAGTCCAATCTGTTGACGGCAGAATTTGGGCAAATTTGAACAGTTTAAACTGTCCATTGCAATATTTTGACGACAGAATTTGGGCAAATTTGAACAGTTTTAACTATCGTAAAATAAAGCTAAAATTTGCTTTATTGCTAATTTTAATATTAGTCGTGGTTTTTTGTACTAAATTATTTGATTTGGTGGTTGTAATAGTTTTGAAATATTGTTTTATTTAAGTGTTTAGTGCAATATGTTGACTGCAGAATTTGGGCAAATTTGAACAGTTTTAACTATCGTAAAATAAAGCTAAAATTTGCTTCTATGCTAATTTTAATACTAGTCGTAGTTTGTTTGTAGTAACTTATTTGATTTGATTGTTGCAATATTTTTGAAATATTGTTTTATTGAAGTGCCCAGTCCAATCTGTTGACGGCAGAATTTGGGCAATGTGGACAGTTTTAACTGTTGTAAAATAAAATAAAAATTTGCTTTATTGCTAATTTTAATATTAGTCGTGGTTTTTGTAGTTAATTATTTGATTTGGTGGTTGTAATAGTT
The DNA here is from genome assembly GCA_035046345.1 of Drosophila birchii. NCBI lineage: Eukaryota > Metazoa > Arthropoda > Insecta > Diptera > Drosophilidae > Drosophila > Drosophila birchii. The sequence continues at coordinate 185,170 of JAWNOA010000086.1, read as the reverse complement.
TTGAAATATTGTTTTATTTAAGTGCCCAGTCCAATCTGTTGACGGCAGAATTTGGGCAAATTTGAACAGTTTAAACTGTCCATTGCAATATTTTGACGACAGAATTTGGGCAAATTTGAACAGTTTTAACTATCGTAAAATAAAGCTAAAATTTGCTTTATTGCTTATTTTAATATTAGTCGTGGTTTTTTGCAGTAAATTATTTGATTTGGTGGTTGTAATAGTTTTGAAATATTGTTTTATTTAAGTGTCTAGTGCAATATGTTGACTGCAGAATTTGGGCAAATTTGAACAGTTTTAACTATCGTAAAATAAAGTTAAAAATTTGCTTTATTGCTAATTTTAGTATTATGCGTAGTTTTTTTGTAGCAAATTATTTGATTCGGTGGTTGCAATAATTTTGAAATATTGTTTTATTTAGGTGCCCAGTCCAATCTGTTGACGGCAGAATTTGGCAATGTGGACAGTTTTAACTGTTGTAAAATAAAATAAAAATTTGCTTTATTGCTAATATTAATATTAGTCGTGGTTTTTTGTAGTAAATTATTTGATTTGGTGGTTGTAATAGTTTTGAAATATTGTTTTATTTAAGTGCCCAGTAGGATCTGTTGGCGGCAGTATTTGGGCAAATTTGAACAGTTTAAACTGTCCATTGCAATATTTTGACGACAGAATTTGGGCAAATTTAAACAGTTTTAACTATCGTAAAATAAAGCTAAAATTTGCTTTATTGCTAATTTTAATATTAGTCGTAGTTTTTTTGTAGTAAATTATTTGATTTGGTGGTTGCACTAATTTTGAAATATTGTTTTATTTAAGTGCCCAGTCCAATCTGTTGACGGCAGAATTTGGGCAATGTGGACAGTTTTAACTGTTGTAAAATAAAATAAAAATTTGCTTTATTGCTAATTTTAATATTAGTCGTGGTTTTTTGTAGTTAATTATTTGATTTGGTGGTTGTAATAGTTTTGAAATATTGTTTTATTTAAGTGCCTAGTCCAATCTGTTGACGGCAGAATTTGGACAATGTGGACAGTTTTAACTGTTCTAAAAAAAAGTAAAAATTTGCCTTATTGCTAATTTTAATATTAGTCGTGGTTTTTGTAGTTAATTATTTGATTTGGTGGTTGTAATAGTTTTGAAATATTGTTTTATTTAAGTGCCCAGTCCAATCTGTTGACGGCAGAATTTGGGCAAATTTGAACAGTTTAAACTGTCCATTGCAATATTTTGACGACAGAATTTGGGCAAATTTGAACAGTTTTAACTATCGTAAAATAAAGCTAAAATAAAATAAAAATTTGCTTTATTGCTTATTTTAATATTAGTCGTGGTTTTTTGCAGTAAATTATTTGATTTGGTGGTTGTAATAGTTTTGAAATATTGTTTTATTTAAGTGTCTAGTGCAATATGTTGACTGCAGAATTTGGGCAAATTTGAACAGTTTTAACTATCGTAAAATAAAGTTAAAAATTTGCTTTATTGCTAATTTTAGTATTATGCGTAGTTTTTTTGTAGCAAATTATTTGATTCGGTGGTTGCAATAATTTTGAAATATTGTTTTATTTAAGTGCCCAGTCCAATCTGTTGACGGCAGAATTTGGCAATATAGACAGTTTTAACTGTTGTAAAATAAAATAAAAATTTGCTTTATTGCTAATTTTAAAATAAGTCGTGGTTTTTGTAGTTAATTATTTGATTTGGTGGTTGTAATAGTTTTGAAATATTGTTTTATTTAGGTGCCCAGTAGGATCTGTTGGCGGCAGTATTTGGGCAAATTTGAACATTTTAAACTGTCCATTGCAATATTTGGACGACAGAATTTGGGCAAATTTGAACAGTTCTAACTATCGTAAAATAAAGCTAAAATTTGCTTTATTGCTAATTTTAATATTAGTAGAAGTTTTTTGTATTAAATTATTTGTTTTGGTGGTTGCAATAATTTTGAAATATTGTTTTATTTAAGTGCCCAGTCCAATCTGTTGACGGCAGAATTTGGGCAAATTTGAACAGTTTAAACTGTCCATTGCAATATTTTGACGACAGAATTTGGGCAAATTTGATTAGTTTTAACTATCCTAAAATAAAGCTAAAATTTGCTTTATTGCTAATTTTAATATTAGTCGTGGTTTTTTGTAGTAAATTATTTGATTTGGTGGTTGTAATAGTTTTGAAATATTGTTTTATTTAAGTGTCTAGTGCAATATGTTGACTGCAGAATTTGGGCAAATTTGAACAGTTTTAACTGTTGTAAAATAAAATAAAAATTTGCTTTATTGCTAATTTTAATATTAGTCGTGGTTTTTTTGCAGTTAATTATTTGATTTGGTGGTTGTAATAGTTTTGAAATATTGTTTTATTTAAGTGCCCAGTAGAATCTGTTGGCGGCAGTATTTGGGCAAATTTGAACAGTTTAAACTGTCCATTGCAATATATTGACGACAGAATTTGGGCAAATTTTAACAGTTTTAACTATCGTAAAATAATGCTAATTTTAATATTAGTCGTAGTTTTTTTGTAGCAAATTATTTGTTTTGGTGGTTGCAATAATTTTTAAATATTGTTTTATTTAAGTGCCCAGTCCAATCTGTTGACGGCAGAATTTGGGCAATGTGGACAGTTTTAATTGTTGTAAAATAAAATAAAAATTTGCTTCATTGCTAATATTAATATTAGTTGTGGTTTTTTGTAGTAAATTATTTGATTTGGTGGTTGTAATAGTTTTGTAATATTGTTTTATTTAAGTGCCCAGTGGGATCTTTTGCGGCAGTATTTGGGCAAATTTGAACATTTTAAACTGTCCATTGCAATATTTTAACGACAGAATTTGGGCAAATTTGAACAGTTTTAACTATCGTAAAATAAAGCTAAAATGCCTTACTGCTTTATTGCTAATTTTAATATTAGTAGTAGTTTTTTGTAGTATATTATTTGTTTTGGTGGTTGCAATAATTTTGAAATATTGTTTTATTTAAGTGCCCAGTCCAATCTGTTGACGGCAGAATTTGGGCAATGTGGACAGTTGTAACTGTTCTAAAATAAGGTAAAAATTTGCCTTATTGCTAATTTTAATATTAGCCGTGGTTTTTTGTAGTAAATTATTTGATTTGGTGGTTGTAATAGTTTTGAAATATTGTTATATTGAAGTGCCCAGTCCATTGCAATATTTTGACGACAGAATTTGGGCAAATTTGAACAGTTTTAACTATCGTAAAATAAAGCTAAAATTTGCTTTATTGCTAATTTTAATATTAGTCGTGGTTTTTTGTAGTAAATTATTTGATTTGGTGGTTGTAATAGTTTTGAAATATTGCTTTATTTAAGTGTCTAGTGCAATATGTTGACTGCAGAATTTGGGCAAATTTGAACAGTTTTAACTATTGTAAAATAAAGCTAAAAATTGCTTCTATGCTAATTTTAATACAGGTCGTAGTTTGTTTGTAGTAACTTATTTGATTTGATTTTTGCAATATTTTTGAAATATTGTTTTATTGAAGTGCCCAGTCCAATCTGTTGACGGCAGAATTTGGGCAATGTGGACAGTTTTAACTGTTGTAAAATAAAATAAAAATTTGCTTTATTGCTAATTTTAATATAAGTCGTGGCTTTTGTAGTTAAATATTTGATTTGGTGGTTGTAATAGTTTTGAAATATTGTTTTATTTAAGTGCCCAGTAGGATCTGTTGGCGGCAGTATTTGGGCAAATTTGAACATTTTAAACTGTCCATTGCAATATTTTGACGACAGAATTTGGGCAAATTTGATTAGTTTTAACTATCCTAAAATAAAGCTAAAATTTGCTTTATTGCTAATTTTAATATTAGTCGTGGTTTTTTGTAGTAAATTATTTGATTTGGTGGTTGTAATAGTTTTGAAATATTGTTTTATTTAAGTGTCTAGTGCAATATGTTGACTGCAGAATTTGGGCAAATTTGAACAGTTTTAACTATTGTAAAATAAAGCTAAAAATTGCTTCTATGCTAATTTTAATACTAGTCGTAGTTTGTTTGTAGTAACTTATTTGATTTGATTTTTGCAATATTTTTGAAATATTGTTTTATTGAAGTGCCCAGTCCAATCTGTTGACGGCAGAATTTGGGCAATGTGGACAGTTTTAACTGTTGTAAAATAAAATTGTTGTGTATGGCGATATGAAGTGACACGATCAGGTTAAACGCTAAGTCTCGAGTGATTTTATTTGGGAGAGCTGAGAGTGGCCCAGAGTTGCCAACGGGAAAGGTATCTAACATTGAATGTAAAGAGTTTGAGATTTAACAGAATTTGCTTATACATAACACATCTCCTCCCTTAATTATCAACGATTAGAATTTAGTTTAGGTTTCCTAAAGTCCTTTGGCTGAAAACGATCGACTTCTTGGCGAACTCTGGAGCTCTGGCGTACTGGTATGCCAGAATAACGGCGCGTTCGTTGAATCTGCTGCGGATGCTGAATAGGCTCTGTAGTGCGAGATGCTGGAACAGACTCAGGACACTGAACGGCTGGCAGGGTTGATGGTTGGTCTTGTCGTTGTGATGCTTGACTGGAACACGGTTTAGGAAGTTCAGGCATCCACCAAAACTCTGGAGTCTTCTCAATGTAGTTATCTTCTGACAACTTCGGTTTTAGTTGGTTAAAATGGCGCTTGATATAGCCATTTGTGGTGCGAACGATGAAAAGCATTTTTCCAATTGGACGGTCAATTATGCCTTCAATCCACTTTTCTCCTCGTGCATAGTTTCGAGCGTAGACCTTTTGATTTGAGGAATATTTGGTCACTGGCTGCTTAGCTTCGACAGGCTGCTCGAAAAGTTGAGTGAGTACGGTGCGGACCGCTCGACCATGAATTAACTCGGCAGGAGTTTTTCCTTGGGCGTTTGGCGTGAATCTGTAAGATGAAAGATATTTCGTTACAGCTACTCGCAGTGGTATACCGTCTTGGAGGTTCTTCTTGACTGAGAACTTGAACGTCTGCACAAAACGCTCTGCTAATCCGTTGGATGCTGGGTGAAACGGTGCTGTGGTAATATGTTTTATTCCGTGTAGCTTGCAGAACTCTCCAAAAGCGTCAGCTGTAAGCTGAGGACCGTTGTCGCTGACCATGGTTTTTGGGTATCCTTCGATGGCGAAAATTGAAGATAATGCTGCGATCGTGTTGCTGGTCGTCGTGGATGACATTTGAACGACGAATGGAAACTGTGAGTAGGCGTCGACGCATATAAGCCACATTGCATCGAAGATTGGGCCGGCGAAGTCGATGTGAATTCGCTCCCATGCTGTTGTTGCTGCTGGCCAACTCTGGTATTCTCGCGGTGGTGCAGGATTGTTGCACTTGCAGATGCCACATGACTGTGCGATGTTTTTGATGTCTTCGTCTATGGTAGGCCACCAGACATGCTGTCTAGCCAGTTGCTTCATGCGAACGATGCCCCAGTGTCCTTCATGTAAAAGCTTCAGGATATGGGCGTGTAGACTGGCTGGAATTACAACACGATTATTGTCTGTTTGTAGGCAGAGTAAATTTTGGTTGATGGTAAGGGCAAGTTTTCGGTTGAAATATGGCAATAAGGCTTCTTTGCCTTGTTGAAGTTTCTCTGGCCATCCTGTGGAAACATACTGCAGGACTTGCTGGAGAATTTTATCGTTGTCCATGTGTTTGCGAATAGACAATGCATTAATTGGTGGTGAAAGTTCGACTATGGCGTTACAAGCTTCCTCTTCTTTGTCGAAGTCTGGATCTTCACCCACCGGAAGGCGCGAAAGCGCATCTGCGTTGCCATGTGCAGATGTGGATCGATACTTGATATCGTAGCTGTAGGCCATGAGAATGATGCCCCAACGTTGTAGCCTGTTTGACGTCATCAAAGGAAGATGCTTGCCTGGATTGAAAATGCTTACAAGCGGCTTGTGGTCTGTTATGAGGATGAACTTTCTTCCGTATAAGTACTGATGAAAACGCTTGACTCCGAATATTATGGAAAGTCCTTCCTTTTCGATTTGGCTGTACCTCACCTGATGCTTGTCTAGTGTTTTCGAAGCAAAAACAATGGGCCTCTCTGAGCCATCAGGCTGAAGATGCGAAAGAACTACGCCGATCCCGAAAGATGAAGCATCTGTGGCAAGCACTAGAGGTAATTTTTCGTCGAAATGTGCTAGCTGCGTTGCGTTGATGATGTGATATTTTAGAGCTGTGAATGCCTTTTGCTGTTGTGGACCAAAACAGTAAGTTACATCCTTTCTGCGAAGTTGGTTCAATGGAGCAGCCAACTGCGAATAGTTCGGAATAAAGTTACAGTAATAATTTACTTTACCCATGAATGCTTCCAATTGTTGTAAGTTAGAAGGCGGACTCAATAGTTTTACAGCCTCTAAGCCTGACCTATCTGGAAGAATCCCGTTTGCGCTGATTCTTCGTCCCAAATATTCGATTTCGTCCTCGAAAAAAAAACATTTTTGTCTTTTGCATCTGATGCCGTTTTCCTGCAAAACGCTAAGAACTTTTTCGATACGGTTCAGATGTTCTTCGCTTGTAGGTGCTGAGATAATGATGTCGTCTAAATAGTTACCACAGCCCTCAATACCCTTCAGAAGCTGCTCAAGGTATCTCTGGAAAATTGCCGGTGCGCTGGCAATTCCGTAAGGAAGACGCTGATATTGAAATAGGCCCAGTGGAGTGTTAACGACCATGATTTTCTTTGAAGATTCATCCAATTCCATCTGTAGATACGCGTCCTTGAGATCTATTTTGCTGAACTGCTTTCCATGCCGGATGATGTGAAACAAAGATTCTTTTGTTGGCAATGGATATTGTTCAATATCTATTTGTGCGTTGACTGCTTGCTTAAAATCGCCACAAATACGAATATCGCCACCTGGCTTAGGTGCGAGCACAATCGGGGATGCCCAATTGCTGAACTTGACTGGTTTCCAAATTCCTGCTTGTGTGAGTCTGTCTGCTTCTGCTTTGAATTTGTCCATTTGTGCGAATGGAATTTGGCGACTTTTATAAAATTTTGGCGTTGCCGAAGATTTTAAAAATACGCTGGCTTTGAAATTTTGTATGACGCCCATGACAGGTTCGAAGACGTCCTTGTATTTGTTGCAGAGGTCAGTTACTTTGTCATACTGCACCTCGTAAATGTTCGACACCTGCACGATATCGAATCCAAATGTTTTAAAAAGATCCATACCGAAAAGATTGGTCGACGTTCCGACATTGGCTACGATTATGACCACTTCTTCTTCTCTTTCACCGCATTTTGCGACAGTGTGCAGTTCCCCTAGCAATGGTATGGGTGTATGCCCAAATGCATGTAAAACACGGGAACACTTCTGCAATTTCGGCTTGTTCAGCAAGGTGTATGTATTGGAGTTTATGACTGATGCTGTTGCTCCGGAGTCCATTTGAAACGAAATAACTTGGTCAAATATCTTTAGATCAATGATTTTCCTGTTTAGTTGCCTTTGGACCTGACCTGTGACACTGTATACCGCTTCGATATCTTCAACTTCGTTTGCTTGGTTGTTTCTGGGCTTTTTCTTTGTGTTTTTTGACATACAGACTACAGCTATATGGCCTTTTCTACCGCATTTGTGACATACGGCATCACGAAACTTGCAATTCTCTCTCTGATGAGAGTGTCCACAGCCCGAGCATGATTTTAGGTCATTATTATTTGATCTGGCAAGGTTCCTAGTGCTCTCTGGCTTCTTTATGTATTGGTGTAATGCATTTACTTGGTCCGGCTTCTGGACGGTCTCTTTCAGCGCTGCAATGGTTTTTGTTGTTGTCTCATAAGTTTCTGCAATTATGAGCACATCTTCAAGAGTTGGCTGTGACTTTTGAAGAGCAGATGCCCGAACGGCCTCAAAAGGTGTATGTACTATGATCTGATCTCGTATCATTTCATCTACATAGTTTGACAAACAACCATTAGCGATGCATACAAATTGGCATTCACGAGCGATCCCGCGCAAGTCGGCTACCCACTCCCTATGTGTTTGTGAATGCTTCATCTCTCTTTTGAAAAACTCATAACGAGCTGCGACAATATGGCGTTTTGTGGTGAAATGTTCAGTGAGCTTGTCTGTGAGCTCCTTGTATGTGAATGTGCTTAAATTGTTGCTCCCGAATAGATTTTTAAGTAGTTCAAACACATTGATACCACACCAGGACAGGAAATAGGCTTTTTGTTTTTGATCTGCACTAACCGAGTAAGCGTTAAAGTGCTGGGATAATTGTTCTAGGTATGACTCCCAGTTTTGATTGTCTTTGTCGAATTTATGGAACGGAGGACACATAGACGATTCACCCGCGTGGCTTGAATCACTAGCACTTGGAGATGCATTTTTTTCGAGCATTTCTTGCATCCAGTTACGTTGTTGTTCCAAAAGAGTTTTAGTAATTTGTTGCTGTTGATCAAGCATTTTTTGTAACGTATTTGCATCTGCCTCCATCTTGATGTATGTACATCAACGACTACACGACACGATTGTACACAAGAATGTTGATTCCTGCGGCTAATATCTGTTTTTCTGTTCGGTGCCAATTATCTTGATGAGTATCAACGACTAATCGACACGATTATACACAAGAATGATGATTCCTGCGGCTATTTTCTGATTTTTTCCTCGTCGCCAATATGTTGTGTATGGCGATATGAAGTGACACGATCAGGTTAAACGCTAAGTCTCGAGTGATTTTATTTGGGAGAGCTGAGAGTGGCCCAGAGTTGCCAACGGGAAAGGTATCTAACATTGAATGTAAAGAGTTTGAGATTTAACAGAATTTGCTTATACATAACAAAAATAAAAATTTGCTTTATTGCTAATTTTAATATAAGTCGTGGCTTTTGTAGTTAAATATTTGATTTGGTGGTTGTAATAGTTTTGAAATATTGTTTTATTTAAGTGCCCAGTAGGATCTGTTGGCGGCAGTATTTGGGCAAATTTGAACATTTTAAACTGTCCATTGCAATATTTGGACGACAGAATTTGGGCAAATTTGAACAGTTCTAACTATCGTAAAATAAAGCTAAAATTTGCTTTATTGCTAATTTTAATATTAGTAGTAGTTTTTTGTAGTAAATTTTTTTTTTTTGGTGGTTGCAATAATTTTGAAATATTGTTTTATTGAAGTGCCCAGTCCAAACTGTTGACGGCAGAATTTGGGCAATGAAATATAATTTTAATATTAGTCGTAGTTTTTTTGTAGTAAAATTTTTGATTTGGTGGTTGCACTAATTTTGAAATATTGTTTTATTTAAGTGCCCAGTCCAATATGTTGACGGCAGAATTTGGGCAATGTGGACAGTTTTAACTGTTCTAAAATAAAGTAAAAATTTGCCTTATTGCTAATTTTAATATTAATCGTGGTTTTTTGTAGAAAATTATTTGATTTGGTGGTTGTAATAGTTTTGAAATATTGTTTTATTTAAGTGTTTAGTGCAATATGTTGACTGCAGAATTTGGGCAAATTTGAACAGTTTTAACTATCCTAAAATAAAGCTCAAATTTGCTTCTATGCTAATTTTAATACTAGTCGTAGTTTGTTTGTAGTAACTTATTTGATTTGATTGTTGCAATATTTTTGAAATATTGTTTTATTGAAGTGCCCAGACCAATCTGTTGACGGCAGAATTTGGACAATGTGGACAGTTTTAACTGTTGTAAAATAAAATAAAAATTTGCTTTATTGCTAATTTTAATATTAGTCGTGGTTTTTGTAGTTAATTATTTGATTTGGTGGTTGTAATAGTTTTGAAATATTGTTTTATTTAAGTGCCCAGTCCAATCTGTTGACGGCAGAATTTGGGCAAATTTGAACAGTTTAAACTGTCCATTGCAATATTTTGACGACAGAATTTGGGCAAATTTGAACAGTTTTAACTATCGTAAAATAAAGCTAAAATTTGCTTTATTGCTTATTTTAATATTAGTCGTGGTTTTTTGTAGTAAATTATTTGATTTGGTGGTTGTAATAGTTTTGAAATATTGTTTTATTTAAGTGTCTAGTGCAATATGTTGACTGCAGAATTTGGGCAAATTTGAACAGTTTTAACTATCGTAAAATAAAGTTAAAAATTTGCTTTATTGCTAATTTTAGTATTATGCGTAGTTTTTTTGTAGCAAATTATTTGATTCGGTGGTTGCAATAATTTTGAAATATTGTTTTATTTAAGTGCCCAGTCCAATCTGTTGACGGCAGAATTTGGCAATGTGGACAGTTTTAACTGTTGTAAAATAAAATAAAAATTTGCTTTATTGCTAATTTTAAAATAAGTCGTGGTTTTTGTAGTTAATTATTTGATTTGGTGGTTGTAATAGTTTTGAAATATTGTTTTATTTAGGTGCCCAGTAGGATCTGTTGGCGGCAGTATTTGGGCAAATTTGAACATTTTAAACTGTCCATTGCAATATTTGGACGACATAATTTGGGCAAATTTGAATAGTTCTAACTATCGTAAAATAAAGCTAAAATTTGCTTTATTGCTAATTTTAATATTAGTAGAAGTTTTTTGTATTAAATTATTTGTTTTGGTGGTTGCAATAATTTTGAAATATTGTTTTATTTAAGTGCCCAGTCCAATCTGTTGACGGCAGAATTTGGGCAAATTTGAACAGTTTAAACTGTCCATTGCAATATTTTGACGACAGAATTTTGGCAAATTTGATTAGTTTTAACTATCCTAAAATAAAGCTAAAATTTGCTTTATTGCTAATTTTAATATTAGTCGTGGTTTTTTGTAGTAAATTATTTGATTTGGTGGTTGTAATAGTTTTGAAATATTGTTTTATTTAAGTGTCTAGTGCAATATGTTGACTGCAGAATTTGGGCAAATTTGAACAGTTTTAACTGTTGTAAAATAAAATAAAAATTTGCTTTATTGCTAATTTTAATATTAGTCGTGGTTTTTTTGCAGTTAATTATTTGATTTGGTGGTTGTAATAGTTTTGAAATATTGTTTTATTTAAGTGCCCAGTAGAATCTGTTGGCGGCAGTATTTGGGCAAATTTGAACAGTTTAAACTGTCCATTGCAAAATATTGACGACAGAATTTGGGCAAATTTTAACAGTTTTAACTATCGTAAAATAATGCTAATTTTAATATTAGTCGTAGTTTTTTTGTAGCAAATTATTTGTTTTGGTGGTTGCAATAATTTTAAAATATTGTTTTATTTAAGTGCCCAGTCCAATCTGTTGACGGCAGAATTTGGGCAATGTGGACAGTTTTAATTGTTGTAAAATAAAATAAAAATTTGCTTCATTGCTAATATTAATATTAGTTGTGGTTTTTTGTAGTAAATTATTTGATTTGGTGGTTGTAATAGTTTTGTAATATTGTTTTATTTAAGTGCCCAGTGGGATCTTTTGCGGCAGTATTTGGGCAAATTTGAACATTTTAAACTGTCCATTGCAATATTTTAACGACAGAATTTGGGCAAATTTGAACAGTTTTAACTATCGTAAAATAAAGCTAAAATGCCTTACTGCTTTATATTTAATATTAGTAGTAGTTTTTTGTAGTATATTATTTGTTTTGGTGGTTGCAATAATTTTGAAATATTGTTTTATTTAAGTGCCCAGTCCAATCTGTTGACGGCAGAATTTGGGCAATGTGGACAGTTGTAACTGTTCTAAAATAAGGTAAAAATTTGCCTTATTGCTAATTTTAATATTAGCCGTGGTTTTTTGTAGTAAATTATTTGATTTGGTGGTTGTAATAGTTTTGAAATATTGTTATATTGAAGTGCCCAGTCCAATCTGTTGACGGCAGAATTTGGGCAAATTTGAACAGTTTAAACTGTCCATTGCAATATTTTGACGACAGAATTTGGGCAAATTTGAACAGTTTTAACTATCGTAAAATAAAGCTAAAATTTGCTTTATTGCTAATTTTAATATTAGTCGTGGTTTTTTGTACTAAATTATTTGATTTGGTGGTTGTAATAGTTTTGAAATATTGTTTTATTTAAGTGTTTAGTGCAATATGTTGACTGCAGAATTTGGGCAAATTTGAACAGTTTTAACTATCGTAAAATAAAGCTAAAATTTGCTTCTATGCTAATTTTAATACTAGTCGTAGTTTGTTTGTAGTAACTTATTTGATTTGATTGTTGCAATATTTTTGAAATATTGTTTTATTGAAGTGCCCAGTCCAATCTGTTGACGGCAGAATTTGGGCAATGTGGACAGTTTTAACTGTTGTAAAATAAAATAAAAATTTGCTTTATTGCTAATTTTAATATTAGTCGTGGTTTTTGTAGTTAATTATTTGATTTGGTGGTTGTAATAGTTTTGAAATATTGTTTTATTTAAGTGCCCAGTCCAATCTGTTGACGGCAGAATTTGGGCAAATTTGAACAGTTTAAACTGTCCATTGCAATATTTTGACGACAGAATTTGGGCAAATTTGAACAGTTTTAACTATCGTAAAATAAAGCTAAAATTTGCTTTATTGCTTATTTTAATATTAGTCGTGGTTTTTTGTAGTAAATTATTTGATTTGGTGGTTGTAATAGTTTTGAAATATTGTTTTATTTAAGTGTCTAGTGCAATATGTTGACTGCAGAATTTGGGCAAATTTGAACAGTTTTAACTATCGTAAAATAAAGTTAAAAATTTGCTTTATTGCTAATTTTAGTATTATGCGTAGTTTTTTTGTAGCAAATTATTTGATTCGGTGGTTGCAATAATTTTGAAATATTGTTTTATTTAGGTGCCCAGTCCAATCTGTTGACGGCAGAATTTGGCAATGTGGACAGTTTTAACTGTTGTAAAATAAAATAAAAATTTGCTTTATTGCTAATATTAATATTAGTCGTGGTTTTTTGTAGTAAATTATTTTATTTGGTGGTTGTAATAGTTTTGAAATATTGTTTTATTTAAGTGCCCAGTAGGATCTGTTGGCGGCAGTATTTGGGCAAATTTGAACATTTTAAACTGTCCATTGCAATATTTTGACGACAGAATTTGGGCAAATTTAAACAGTTTTAACTATCGTAAAATAAAGCTAAAATTTGCTTTATTGCTAATTTTAATATTAGTCGTAGTTTTTTTGTAGTAAATTATTTGATTTGGTGGTTGCACTAATTTTGAAATATTGTTTTATTTAAGTGCCCAGTCCAATCTGTTGACGGCAGAATTTGGGCAATGTGGACAGTTTTAACTGTTGTAAAATAAAATAAAAATTTGCTTTATTGCTAATTTTAATATTAGTCGTGGTTTTTTGTAGTTAATTATTTGATTTGGTGGTTGTAATAGTTTTGAAATATTGTTTTATTTAAGTGCCTAGTCCAATCTGTTGACGGCAGAATTTGGGCAATGTGGACAGTTTTAACTGTTCTAAAAAAAAGTAAAAATTTGCCTTATTGCTAATTTTAATATTAGTCGTGGTTTTTTGTAGATTTGGTGGTTGTAATAGTTTTTAAATATTGTTTTATTGAAGGGCCCAGTCCAATCTGTTGACGGCAGAATTTGGGCAAATTTGAACAGTTTAAACTGTCCATTGCAATATTTTGACGACAGAATTTGGCCAAATTTGAACAGTTTTGACTATCGTAAAATAAAGCTAAAATTTGCTTTATTGCTAATTTTAATATTAGTCGTGGTTTTTTGTAGTAAATTATTTGATTTGGTGGTTGTAATAGTTTTGAAATATTGTTTTATTTAAGTGTTTAGTGCAATATGTTGACTGCAGAATTTGGGCAAATTTGAACAGTTTTAACTATTGTAAAATAAAGCTAAAATTTGCTTCTATGCTACTTTTAATACTAGTCGTAGTTTGTTTGTAGTAACTTATTTGACTTGATTGTTGCAATATTTTTGAAATATTGTTTTATTTAAGTGCCCAGTCCAATTGTTGACGGCAGAATTTGGGCAATGTGGACAGTTTTAACTGTTGTAAAATAAAATCAAAATTTGCTTTATTGCTAAATTTAATATTAGTCGTGTTTTTTTGTAGTAAATTATTTGATTTGGTGGTTGCAATAATTTTGAAATATTGTTTTATTTAAGTGCCCAGTAGAATCTGTTGGGCAAATTTGAACAGTTTAAACTATCCATTGCAATATTTCGACGACAGAATTTGGGCAAATTTGAACAGTTTTGACTATCGTAAAATAAAGCTAAAATTTGCTTTATTGCTAATTTTAATATTAGTCGTGGTTTTTTGTAGTAAATTATTTGATTTGGTGGTTGTAATAGTTTTGAAATATTGTTTTATTTAAGTGTTTAGTGCAATATGTTGACTGCAGAATTTGGTCAAATTTGATCAGTTTTAACTATCGTAAAATAAAGCTAAAATTTGCTTTATTGCTAATTTTAATATTAGTCGTAGTTTTTTTCCAGTAAATTATTTGATATAATTGTTGCAATAATTTTTAAATATTGTTTTATTGAAGCGCCCAGTTCAATCTGTTGACGGCAGAATTTGGGCAATGTGGACAGTTTTAAGTGTTGTAAAATAAAATAAAAATTTGCTTTATTGCTAATTTTAATATTAGTCGTGGTTTTTTTTTGTAGTTAATTATTTGATTTGGTGGTTGTAATAGTTTTGAAATATTGTTTTATTTAAGTGCCCAGTGGGAAGTTTTGCGGCAGTATTTGGGCAAATTTGTACAGTTTAAACTGTCCATTGCAATATATTGACGACAGAATTTGGGCAAATTTGAACAGTTTTGACTATCGTAAAATAAAGCTAAAATTTGCTTTATTGCTAATTTTAATATTAGTCGTGGTTTTTTGTAGTAAATTATTTGATTTGGTGGTTGTAATAGTTTTGAAATATTGTTATATTTAAGTGTTTAGTGCAATATGTTGACTGCAGAATTTGGTCAAATTTGATCAGCTTTAACTATCGTAAAATAAAGCTAAAATTTGCTTTATTGCTAATTTTAATATTAGTCGTGGTTTTTTTCCAGTAAATTATTTGATATAATTGTTGCAATAATTTTTAAATATTGTTTTATTGAAGCGCCCAGTTCAATCTGTTGACGGCAGAATTTGGGCAATGTGGACAGTTTTAAGTGTTGTAAAATAAAATAAAAATTTGCTTTATTGCTAATTTTAATATTAGTCGTGGTTTTTTTTTGTAGTTAATTATTTGATTTGGTGGTTGTAATAGTTTTGTAATATTGTTTTATTTAAGTGCCCAATGGGATCTTTTGCCGCAGTATTCGGGCAAATTTGAACATTTTAAACTGTCTGTTCGCGCCACAAGGGCGCTTAGTTCTGAGCGGCAGTGTAAGAGCGAGCGCTGCACTGGCGCTTGCACTCCCGCTTACACTCCCGCTTACACTCCCCTTACACTCCCCTTACACTCCCCTCTCCCGCTCTCCGTCGGCTCTCCCGCTCTGGCTGAACCCACCACTCCGCGGTCCCGGGCTCTTTCTCTTTGTAGTCTTAAGTTAGTCTAAAATCTGAAGTGTGAAATAAAGTGAATTACCATTGAAGACGACTTTGCCGCCCCTTTTTTCGCATTATTTTCGGGACTTGGGATTTCTGCAGCCATCATTTTCCACGGCCACCGACGACCGACTCCGCCACGACAGCCGGCCTTTACATTTGGAAGGAAGTCCGCCCACCCCATTTCATGGTCCTTCGACGCCGTAGATCTATCCTGATCAGCGCCCCCCTCTGCGGATTTTTTTTCAAGATAAGTACGACTATTTTTCCTATCCATTCGTCCGTGGTCGCCATATTATTTTCCAATCGGCGTTTTTTTTCCATCCGAGTCCGAATTTCCAAGTGAAAGTGAAAAGTGAAAAAATATATGCCTATATACAAGAATATAGGAATAAAATACATACGCCTAGCCGCAGTGAATTTTTTTCTGTTTTTAAAGTGCAAAAGTGCTTTGCCAATATTGGCCCTCTACATAGTTTTTTCACTGTGATCCGCTAGTTTTCCAGTACATACATATATAAATTCATATATGTGCGTATATATATTAATCCAAAAAATCACTTTCACATATCCACGTCCGACACTAAACTGCATGTTAAATCACATCAAGAATAAATAAATTATATTACATATATTATTCCAAAGACCCATACACATATTATTTATACATACATATACATATAACATTATACATATTAACAATTGAAAATAAAAATTTACACGCAATTTTTACAAATACACACACATATAAAAAAAAAAAATATTTACACCCGAAATTTATAGTTTTTATACAAATTATTAAATTGGCAATTTATATGCAATTGATGCAAAAATAAAAATAAAAAATAAAATATACAACCAAAACTAAAATTTCGTTCCAGCAAAAAAAATAATAAAAATAAAAATATATAATATATCATATACATATATCCACAAAAATCCATTGTTTTTTTTAATTGCTATCCTGACATACAAATATACATATCGGCATACATAAGCTTCCCGCTATTCTGCGAGCAGCCAAAAATTTACTTCACATACATACATACATATGTACATGGGCAGAACTTAGCGCTATTCTGTGCTAAGCATTGAACCTTCCCTTCAGTACCGCGGATGCATGATTGTTGGAGGAATCATGGAGGACTAAACGTGATTCCTCAATGAAAGTTGGAGGAAACAAGTGTGAATTTTGTACCAAAAATTTTTAAAATCGGGCTGCATCGAGGAATTCGGACTACTCGAGGAATCCTCCATAATTCCCGCATGAATCCTTCAAGGAATTCATCCGGAATTTCGAAATAAATTCACGTCGGAATCAATGGGGAATTTATAAGCGGAATCAGCGGGGAATCTGCTAAGAATTTATGAAAGAAAATCTATAGAAAATCCCTGGAATCCCAAATAAATTTGTTCCTTTTTTTTATTAAATTTCATATTTTTATTAATGTAAAAATTTTTGGAGCTTATTTCAGCATTACCGCCAAGTGCCAAGTTTCCTCCGACTACTAAAGATCCCTCCGGGAATTTTCGTTATCTGTAAATCAAATGTTAGAATCAAATTAAAAATTCATCTTGCACATAAATACATACATAAGTACAAAGATACATACCAGTTTTAACTGAAAAGAAAATCCGCAAACCTAAACAGTCTAGGTTAAAGTCATATCCATGCTTAAGATAAATTCTGCAAATGAATTCATTAATTAAGTATAAATAACTTTACTTACCTTATATGTTATAAAAACTATTTCGCAACTTTTACTACACAATGCGCGATCACGTGTGAATACAACAGAAGAAGAAAATGAAAAGAGAATTAGGAGAACGAGACAAAACGAAAGGACTTCGAAAACTACAAAAAATACGTTGCCCGAACTTCGCGAGCCGTCGGCAATAGCCGAATGCAGTTCGAATTTTGTTTGCCTGCTTCGTTTCGGACCTCTATCCACGAAGCCCATACAATTTGTTTTTGTTTTTCGGACATTCCGCACAATTTGTTTTTTTTTTCGGGCATGCATCGAGGAAAGATCCGTGAAGGGAATTTTGGTACTGAAGGGAATTATAACTCCATATACACACATACATATATTTGGGCAATTTTATTTCGTCTTCGTTTTGTTCACATACAGCACCTGCACTCAGACGATCCAAGTAGTAACGAGCGAAACACAGGTCATACAAAATTGTTGCATCCAAGAAACAAAAATTAATATATTTTCCAATATTTGTTGAATCATCGTCAAAGAATATTTCCAAATTCGATAGCTATTTTTAGAGTCGTTTTCAGCTAGTTTTTTGGCTTCTTTTTTTGTGTCGCACGAATTTAAGCTTTTGTTGTGTTCCTAAATTACGAAAAATCGAGCCAGAGAATTTCAGAACAAATTCAAAAAATTCTGCTAGACTCCTAGGCTATCGTTTCAAGCCATTTATTTTCTGGCTATTTAATTTTTTTTTGACGTTGATATTCGTATTTTTTTCTGGAGGTTTAATTTGTCGTTCTTTTTTCATCGGTTCTACGATTTGTCGTATTCCTGAACAAAAAAAAAAAAAAATCAGGTCGGAATTTAGCGAAATTTTTTAAGCTATATTTAGCTATTTTTTGTGGTTGTTTTTCAGTGAGCATTCAGCTATTTTTTTAACTTCTAGCTATATTTAGCTATTTTTTTTTTTAAATAGCGGTCAGCGATTTTCTGCTAATTATCGGCTATATTTAGCTATTTTTCTAGCTATTTTTCTAGCTATATCAGCTAAATTGCTTCAAATAGTTTTTTTTGATTCGGTGGTTCGATTCCTTCATTTTTTTTGGCGGCGGGCAGGCCGTTCGTTTAGTGGCGCGTAGCTGAGTATGCCCGTCAAGGGTGACCAGAATCCAACACCTACACCAAAAAAGGAAACAAAAAGCGCTCCTTCTTCTCCGCTACCTTCTCGCGTCAAACAAGTGCCCAAGTCCGCTAGCCCAAGACCTAGAAGCTCGAGTGCCACGCCGAAGATCGGAGATCGTCCAACGACAAGCTCAAAAACAAGTCCGAGAATTGTCGTCTCCCAAACGGTAGCGAAAGTTTCAAGCGAGTCTTCATTTGGGGAACAGCCAGAGAATCCCTCTGCATCCGGGACTAATTTCCTGAGGGTCACACGCGCTAGAAGCAAAATGTCGGTAACCGAGCAGCCAACGGCCGCAACCGCTGCGTTGCACAAATTCATCGCCGTGAGCGATCGCGTCAGCGCTTTCGAAGACAAGATCAACACTCCTGGTCAGGCTTCGCAATCTTCCCACACCTTGCAAGTCCGTCTGCACCAAGTGCGAGCCTTATGGGATAAGGTCGAAAAAGAGTACGAAATCTGCTCTGACCTAATTGCCCAGGAAGGATCCCTCAGCACCTTGCCTCTCCTACAAGCAAAGTATGACTATTGCTACTCCGTATACGAGACCTGTGCAGCACAGATTAGCGAAACGCTAGAAAGAGTGACGCCTCAAGCCGTTCAAGCTCCTCCCTCTCAACCGCATATTTCGTCCGGTTGCCGGCTACCGCCCTGCGATACAGAAGTTTTCGATGGGGACTACCTCCGATGGCCCACTTTCCGGGACCTGTTCACGGCAGTTTATGTTAACAACCCCAGGCTGACACCGGTCGAGAAGCTGTTCCATCTCCTCACCAAAACTAGTGGCGAGGCAAAGGCCATAGTGTCCAAATCCCCGCTTACAAATGACGGTTTCGCGTCAGCGTGGGAAGCGCTTCAAGACCGTTTCCAAAATAAAAGACTTCTAGTCAACAGCCAACTCAAGCTCTTGTTCAACTTGAGTTCCATTTCACAAGAATCTGGACATGCTCTAAAGGAGCTGCAGTCCACGATTCAGGGGTGTCTGACAGCGCTAGCACATTCCAATATCTCCACTGACAACTGGGATTGTCTGCTGGTCTTCCTGTGCGCAAGCAAACTGCCAAAGTTAACCCTTTCCTTATGGGAACAGTCCCTAACTTCGAAGTCCGAAATTCCAGCTTGGGAGGAGATGAACACCTTCCTGAGCGAAAGGTATCGGACACTGGAGGCTATTGAGGACATGAAGCCGACTCAGTCAGTTCCCAAAAGGCTGCAATCCTTTGAAACCAAGGTCAGCATCAAACAAAAAGGGTGTGACTTATGTTCTAAGGAAAATCATCCGATTAGAATGTGCCCGCGCTTTCTCCACATGTCTGTCGACGCGCGTTCCGGCTACATAAAAAAGAAGCAGCTATGCCTGAATTGTTTCGCTAGAGGCCATCAGCTACGTGATTGCACGAGCACACACAGCTGTTTCACGTGTAGGGGGAGGCATCATACACTGCTGCATCGCGGCTCCCCCAGTTCCTTAAACACGAGTTCCTCAAACGCTCGAACCACGAGTTCTCCAACCACGGCGCCCTCTGCGCAACCGTCCTCGAGACCCTCCAGTCTCAATGTATCCGCGAGCACCTCAACGGTGCAGAATTATTTTGCCTCTGGCACTACAGCCGTTCTGCTGAGCACGGCCATTATTGACGTGTGCCATTTGGGCACGAGTTACCGAGCCCGAGCCCTATTCGACTCGGGATCGGAGGCTACGTTCATCTCCGAACGTATGTTCAACCTACTCAAGTTGCCGTTCCAAAAAATACAAACCCAAGTCTCAGGACTAAACCAGTCGGTTTCGGCAGAGTCAACGAGACTCTGTCAGTTTGCAATCCGCTCCCCTACTAAGCCGGGTCTACAATTAGACACCGCAGCCTACGTCCTTCCGGAATTAGCGGGCAAACTGCCCTCCCATCCAGTTTCCAAGAATTCGTTGCAAGACCTGCCCGATCTCCAATGGGCAGACCCAAATTTCTTTGAAAGTTCCCAAATCGATATACTGATCGGAGCTGATATACTACCGTCGGTGATGATGCAGGGCACTAGGAGAAACATTTGTGGCTCACTCCTAGGCCAAGAGACCATCTTCGGGTGGGTACTTACCGGGCCGATTTCCCATTCTAAGGCCAACAGAGTCGCATCCTTCACGACTCAAGTACACCACAAAAATGAAGATTCCCTAGACTCGCTTCTCAGCAAGTTCTGGGAGGTGGAGGATCTACCATTCCAGATGGTAAAAGAGTCAGATTCCTATTGCGAAAGGAACTTCCTCCAGACTACCAAGAGAGACGCAAGCGGGAGGTACGTGGTTACGCTCCCATTCTGCGACCCCGAAAACTCGGGGTCCGATTTAGGATATTCAAGGTCCATTGCGTTAGCTCAGTTTCTTCGAAACGAGAATCGTTTAAGAAGAGACTTTCCTTTAAAAGAGCAATATGACGGCGTGATTCAGGAGTACCTGGATCTGGGTCATATGAACGAAGTTCCATCGACTCTTAATTCCCCAACGTACTATCTTCCACATCACGCGGTAATCAAGCCCGAAAGTACCACGACAAAGCTTCGCGTTGTATTTAACGCCTCCAGTCCATCTGCGAATGGAACCAGCTTAAATGATATTCTTCATGCTGGTCCAGTACTGCAGTCCGATCTGACCATTCAGATTCTGAAGTGGCGATATTTCCGATATGTTTTCAGCGCGGACATCACCAAGATGTACCGTCAGATCTGGGTCGATCCAAAGCATACACCCTTTCAAAGAATCCTGTTCCGCAATAAAGAGGGTGATATCCGAGACTATGAATTGAAAACAGTTACCTTTGGGGTCAACTGTGCGCCTTTCCTCGCTATTCGAGTGCTGCAGAAGCTAGCAGAGGATGTCCAAGGGTCGTTTCCAAAAGCCAGCCACATTCTTCTACAACATATGTACGTCGATGACGTTCTAGCAGGGGCCAATTCCATACCTGAGGCCCATAGTTCAATTCAAGAGTTACAAGCAGCTCTTAGCTCTGCTGGTTTCCCTTTGAGAAAGTGGACTTCAAACCACACGAGCATTCTAAAAAGTATTCCAGCCAACCACCTCCTTCATAGCGAGTTCCTCGATATCGATACCGAAAGCACGGCCAAAACGCTCGGGATTCGATGGAGGGCTAGGTCCGACGAATTCTACTTCGTGCCGCCAGAAATAGTGGTGGAACCCTCCTTCACAAAGCGCGAGGTGTTATCCCAAATCGCGAGGCTGTTTGATCCAGCCGGATGGCTCGCTCCGTTTATAATACGTTCCAAAATGTTTATGCAGGAGATTTGGCTACAAGATTTAAGCTGGGATGATAAGCTTCCCAGCGAAATGAGTCAGAGGTGGCAGGCCTTTCTTCATGAGTATTCCGACCTCAACCAGATCCGCGTTCCAAGATGGGTCTGTTTTCAGCCTGACATCAAAGTGGCGTATCATGGATTCTGTGATGCGTCCCAAAAGGCTTTTGGAGCGGCGATCTACGTGCGTGTCGAGGTTGGTCAGAAAATCATTTCTAACCTCCTCACATCCAAGACACGAGTCGCTCCAGTAAAGACCGTGTCACTTCCACGCCTAGAACTTTGTGGCGCCGTGCTGTTAGCCGAAATGGTGACAGCTATTCTTCCCCATATGCCTACACCAAGTTCCGACATACGCTGCTGGACCGATTCGACAATCGTTCTGGCCTGGTTACGGAAGCCGGCGTGCAACTGGACCACATTTGTAGCCAACAGAGTGGCCAAGATCACCCAGGCAGTACCAGTCGACTGCTGGGCACACGTTCGATCCGAACAAAATTCCGCCGATTTAGCCAGTCGAGGCGTGTCCCTACTCGAGTTAGCGGATAGTCAACTTTGGTGGCACGGGCCAGAGTGGCTGCAAGGGCCACAAGAGCTGTGGCCAGCGCAAAGCGATGTGCAGCCGAACACAGAGCTCGAGCAGCGCGCGGTGAAAGTGCATCTCATCCAGGTCCCCTCTGACGAGTTTCTAGAACGTTTCTCGAAGCTGGACAAAGCACTGCGAGTCCTGGCGTATGTTCGGCGTTTCCTTAGTCGCTGCCGTAAGGGCGCGATCCCCTCCACTTCACGACCCACGAGTGAAGAAGTCCGAGAGGCAGAACGCGCGCTGATTTCCATGGCGCAGCGTCGAGCATACGGCCAAGAACTGAAGCACTTGGTGGAGAAGAAGCCCCTTTCGGGGGCAAGTCCAATCTTGAATTTATTTCCGTTCACGGACCAACACGGCCTCCTAAGGGCGTGTGGTCGCGTCACAGCTTCTAAAGCCCTCCAGTATGATGAACGGCATCCAATAATTCTGCCCTACGGCTGTAGGTTGTCTCGCCTTCTCGTCCAATTCACCCACCAGATTACTCTTCATGGCGGTAGTCAGTTGATCGTACGCCTGATCCGATCGAAGTATTGGATTCCAAAAATCAAGAATCTGGTCAAGGCAGTAGTGAATCCGTGTAAGATCTGCACGATTTACAAAAAGAGACTGCAAACTCAGCTGATGGGCGATCTTCCAAAGGACAGAGTCTCCTTCTCGCGGGCCTTTACATATACGGGCATTGATTATGCCGGGCCGTTCGAGATAAAAAACTATACCGGAAGAGCGTGTCTTATTACCAAGGGATATGTATGTGTATTTGTGTGTTTCTCCACGAAGGCTATCCATTTAGAGCCGACATCCGATCTCACCGCCGAAAAGTTCCTAGCAGCCCTTGCTCGTTTCGTAGCCAGGCGCGGGTGCCCTCAGCGGCTTTATTCTGATAATGGCAAGACATTTGTGGGGGCAGCTTCCCTACTTTCTCGGGACTTCCTTCAATCCGTTAAAGAGTCCGTGACTGATGCATACAGCCATCAGGGACTTGAATGGCGTTTCATCCCGCCCGGGGCTCCACATATGGGGGGTCTGTGGGAAGCAGGGGTGAAAAGTTTCAAAACTCTTTTCTACAAAGCTACGGCTGCCCGCAAGTATACCTGGGAGGAACTTGCGACGCTTCTAGCCAAGATCGAGGCTTGCCTCAACTCCAGACCCCTCTCCCCGATGTCGGAAGATCCCTCCGATCTGCTAGCCCTCACGCCTGGCCATTTCCTGATTGGCGGGCCGTTGCTTTCCACGGCTGAGCCTGAGATAAAAGGCGAAGCCAAGTCGATAATCAATCGCTGGCAACATTTGAAGGCCCAACATCAGCAGTTTAGTGCGCGGTGGAAAGAGGAGTATCTCAAAGAACTCCACAAACGCAACAAATGGCAATTTCCGACCCGAAACATCCAAATTGACGATATGGTGGTAGTCAAGGAGGACAATTTGCCCTCGAACGAATGGCGGCTCGGCAGAATTGTTTCTGTTTTCCCCGGAGCCGATGGCCGAGTTCGAGTGGCCGAAGTCCGTACGGCGCGCGGCACAATAAAACGCCCCGTGCATAAGCTTATCCTTCTCCCTATGGAGAGCAAGGAACCGGCTACTTCCAGCCATTAGCCTATCTACGTCTGCGAGGTCATGTATTAATTTATTTTTTGCTTTTCGTTTCCTCGCAGAACCACTTCAACATCATGGTGCCACGCCCACGTACAGCCCAGAATTTGGATCGCAGACGTACCCGAGGTACTGAGTCCTACCGCTGCCGAGTCTGCCGGGGCATCCATCCTCTTCGGAAGTGCAAGAGGTTCCACAAATTGAGCGCTGAAAAGCGCCTTCGGGCGGTACTTATTAATAAGTACTGCTCGAATTGCCTCGCTCACGAGCACTCTGGAGGGACCTGCCGCAGCACCGAGGGCTGCAAGGCGTGTGGAGGGGACCACCACACGCTGCTTCACATGCACGAGGAGCGGCCCTCGACCTCCCGTCCACGTCCGGAGCGCACCGCTCGTCAGCCCGTCTCCAGGGAGCCTGCTCGTCCGGCGGCCCCCACTCCATCTCCGGCACGCTATCCCGGCCCGAAGGAGCCAGCGCGTGCATCGGCCCCCACTCCATCTCCGACCGTGGCTGCCTATCTGCAGCAGAAGGTGGTCCACATCCTTCCGACGGCGTGCGTGCTGCTCGACACCGGGAGCACGACCTTCGAGATGGGGGCCATGATCGACCCGTGCATGCCGGTCAGCAGCATCGACCGGTCGTTGGCGGCGGCATACCGGCTGCCAATCACGCGGGCCGGCGAGGATGAGGTGTGCACGGCGATTCTTCGATCCCGCACGGGCGACTTCCGGCTGGAGGTCGTGTTGAGGCTCGATCCCAGCCTAAAAATTCGAACGCCCTTACGGGCTCTGAGCGACACCATCCGGGCGAGGTACAACGACATCCGGCTCGCGGACGAGCTTTTTCATCGCCCATCGACCATTTCCCTCGCGTTGGGATCCGACTTGTTCCCCAAGCTGATCCAACCGGGGTTCCTAAAGCTGGAAGATGGGCTGCCCGTCGCTCAGAGCACCGTTTTCGGATGGACCGTCTCCGGAGTGTGCAAGGAGGAGTAGTCCTGCTTTGCTGCCGCAAGGGGGGGGAGAATGTTCGCGCCACAAGGGCGCTTAGTTCTGAGCGGCAGTGTAAGAGCGAGCGCTGCACTGGCGCTTGCACTCCCGCTTACACTCCCGCTTGCATCTCCCGCTCTCCGTCGGCTCTCCCGCTCTGGCTGAACCCACCACTCCGCGGTCCCGGGCTCTTTCTCTTTGTAGTCTTAAGTTAGTCTTAAATCTGAAGTGTGTGAATAAACTGAAAACATTGAAGACGACTTTGCCGCCCCCTTTCTTCGCATTATTTTCGGGACTTGGGATTTCTGCAGCCATCCATCTTCCACGGCCACCGACGACCGACTCCGCCACGACAGCCGGCTTACAAATTGGAAGGAAGTCCGCCCACCCCATTTCACTGTCCATTGCAATATTTTGACGACAGAATTTGGGCAAATTTGAACAGTTTTAACTATCGTAAAATAAAGCTAAAATGCTTTATTGCTTTATTGCTATTTTTAATATTAGTAGTAGTTTTTTGTAGTAAATTATTTGTTTTGGTGGTTGCAATAATTTTGAAATATTGTTTTATTTAAGTGCCGAGTCCCATCTGTTGACGGCAGAATTTGGGCAATGTGGACAGTTTTAACTGTTCTAAAATAAAGTAAAAATTTGCTTCATTGCTAATTTTAATATTAGACGTAGTTTTTTGTAGAAGACTTATATGATTTGGTACTAATTTTCGAATATTGTTTTATTAAGGTCCCAGTGCAATCTGTTCACGGCAGAATTTGGGCAAATTTGAATTTGAGTTGTAAAATAACGTAAAAATTATCTTTATTGCTAATTTTAATATTAGTCGTGTTTTTTTTTTGTAGTAAATTATTTGATTTGGTGGTTGTAATAGTTTTGAAATATTGTTTTATTTAAGTGTCTAGTGCAATATGTTGACTGCAGAATTTGGGCAAATTTGAACAGTTTTAACTATCGTAAAATAAAGTTAAAAATTTGCTTTACTGCTAATTTTAGTATTAGGCGTAGTTTTTTTGTAGCAAATTATTTGATTTGGTTGCAATAATTTTGAAATATTGTTTTATTTAAGTGCCGAGTCCCATCTGTTGACGGCAGAATTTGGGCAATGTGGACAGTTTTAACTGTTCTAAAATAAAGTAAAAATTTGCTTCATTGCTAATTTTAATATTAGACGTAGTTTTTTGTAGAAGACTTATATGATTTGGTACTAATTTTCGAATATTGTTTTATTAAGGTCCCAGTGCAATCTGTTCACGGCAGAATTTGGGCAAATTTGAATTTGAGTTGTAAAATAACGTAATTATCTTTATTGCTAATTTTAATATTAGTCGTGTTTTTTTTTGTAGTAAATTATTTGATTTGGTGGTTGTAATAGTTTTGAAATATTGTTTTATTTAAGTGTCTAGTGCAATATGTTGACTGCAGAATTTGGGCAAATTTGAACAGTTTTAACTATCGTAAAATAAAGTTAAAAATTTGCTTTACTGCTAATTTTAGTATTAGGCGTAGTTTTTTTGTAGCAAATTATTTGATTTGGTTGCAATAATTTTGAAATATTGTTTTATTTAAGTGCCGAGTCCCATCTGTTGACGGCAGAATTTGGGCAATGTGGACAGTTTTAACTGTTCTAAAATAAAGTAAAAATTTGCTTCATTGCTAATTTTAATATTAGACGTAGTTTTTTGTAGAAGACTTATATGATTTGGTACTAATTTTCGAATATTGTTTTATTAAGGTCCCAGTGCAATCTGTTCACGGCAGAATTTGGGCAAATTTGAATTTGAGTTGTAAAATAACGTAATTATCTTTATTGCTAATTTTAATATTAGTCGTGTTTTTTTTTGTAGTAAATTATTTGATTTGGTGGTTGTAATAGTTTTGAAATATTGTTTTATTTAAGTGTCTAGTGCAATATGTTGACTGCAGAATTTGGGCAAATTTGAACAGTTTTAACTATCGTAAAATAAAGTTAAAAATTTGCTTTATTGCTAATTTTAGTATTAGGCGTAGTTTTTTTGTAGCAAATTATTTGATTTGGTTGCAATAATTTTGAAATATTGTTTTATTTAAGTGCCCAGTCCAATCTGTTGACGGCAGAATTTGGGCAATGTGGACAGTTTTAACTGTTGTAAAATAAAACAAAAATTTGCTTTATTGCTTATTTTAATATTAGTCGTGGTTTTTTGTAGTACATTATTTGATTTGGTGGTTGTAATAGTTTTGAAATATTGTTTTATTTAAGTGCCCAGTAGAATCTGTTGGCGGCGGTAGTTGGACAAAATTGAACAGTTTAAACTGTCCATTGCAATATTTTGACGACAGAATTTGGGCAAATTTGAACAGTTTTAATTGTTGTAAAATAAAATAAAAATTAGCTTTATTGCTAGTTTTAATATTTGTCGTGGTTTTTTGTAGTAAATTATTTGATTTGGTGGTTGCAGTAGTTTTGAAATATTGTTTTATTTAAGTGCCCATTGCAAACTTTTGACGACAGAAGTTGGGCAAATTTGAACAGTTTTAACTATTGTGAAATAAAGCTAAAATTTGCTTTATTGCTTATTTTAATATTAGTCGTAGTTTTTTTGTAATAATTTTATTTGATTTGGTGGTTGTAATAGTTTTGAAATATTGTTTTATTTAAGTGCCCAGTCCAATCTGTTGACGGCAGAATTTGGGCAATGTGGACAGTTTTAACTGTTCTAAAATAAAGCGAAAATTTGCTTTATTGCGAATTTTAATATTAGTCGTGGTTTTTTGTAGTAAATTATTTGATTTGGTGATTGTAATAGTTTTGAAATATTGTTTTATTTAAGTGCCCAGTAGAATCTGTTGGCGGCAGTATTTGGGCAAATTTGAACAGTTTTAACTATTGTAAAATAAAGCTAAAATTTGCTTTATTGTAGTAAATTATTTGATTTGATGGTTGCAATAATTTTGAAATATTGTATTATTTAAGTGCTCAGTCCAATCTGCTGACGACAGAATTTGGGCAAATTTGAACAGTTTTAACTATTGTAAAAAAAAGCTAAAATTTGCTTTATTGCTAATTTTAATATTAGTCGTAGTTTTTTGTAGTAAATTATTTGATTTGGTGGTTGCAATAGTTTTGAAATATTGTTTTAGTTAAGTGCCCATTGCAATATTTTGACGACAGAATTTTGCAAATTTGAACAGAATTAACTGTTGTAAAATTAAATAAAAATTAGCTTTATTGCTAATTTTAATATTAGTCTTGGTTTTTTGTAGTAAATTATTTGATTTTGTGGTTGTAATAGTTTTGAAATATTGTTTTATTTAAGTGCCCAGTAGAATCTGTTGGCGGCAGTATTTGGGCAAATTTGAACAGTTTAAACTGTCGATTGCAATATTTTGACGACAGAATTTGGGCAAATTTGAACAGTTTTAACTATTGTAAAATAAAGCTAAAATTTGCTTTATTTCTAATTTTAATATTAGTCGTAGTTTTTTGTAGTAAATTATTTGATTGTTTTGTTTAGGTGCCCAGTCCAATCTGTTGAAGGCAGAATTTGGGCAATTTGGACAGTTTAAACTGTTGTAAAATAAAATAAAAATTAGCTTTCTTGCTAATTTTAATATTAGTCGTGGTTTTTTGTAGTAAATTATTTGATTTGGTGGTTGCAATAGTTTTGAAATATTGTTTTATTTAAGTGCCCATTGCAATCTTTGAAGACAAAATTTGGGGCAAATTTGAACAGTTTTAACTATTGTAAAATAAAGCTAAAATTTGCTTTATTGCTAATTTTAATATTAGTCGTAGTATTTTTGTAGTAAATTATTTGATTTGATGGTTGCAATAATTTTGAAATATTGTATTATTTAAGTGCCCATTCCAATCTGCTGACGACAGAATTTGGGCAAATTTGAACAGTTTTAACTATTGTAAAAAAAAGCTAAAATTTGCTTTATTGCTAATTTTAATATTAGTCGTAGTTTTTTGTAGTAAATTATTTGATTTGGTGATTGCAATAGTTTTGAAATATTGTTTTAGTTAAGTGCCCATTGCAATATTTTGACGACAGAATTTGGGCAAATTTGAACAGTTTTAACTGTTGTAAAATAAAATAAAAATTAGCTTTATTGCTAATTTTAATATTGGTCGTGTTTTTTTGTAGTAAATTATTTGATTTGGTGGTTGCAATAGTTTTGAAATATTGTTTTATTTAAGTGCCCATTGCAATCTTTTGCCGACAGAATTTGGGCAAATTTGAACAGTTTTAACTATTGTAAAATAAAGCTAAAATTTGCTTTATTGCTAATTTTAATATTAGTCGTGGTTTTTTGTAGTAAATTATTTGATTTGATGGTTGCAATAATTTTGAAATATTGTATTATTTAAGTGCCCAGTCCAATCTGCTGACGACAGAATTTGGGCAAATTTGAACAGTTTTAACTATTGTAAAAAAAAGCGAAAATTTGCTTTATTGCTAATTTTAATATTAGTCGTAGTTTTTTGTAGTAAATTATTTGATTTGGTGGTTGCAATAGTTTTGAAATATTGTTTTAGTTAAGTGCCCATTGCAATATTTTGACGACAGAATTTTGCAAATTTGAACAGATTTAACTGTTGTAAAATTAAATAAAAATTAGCTTTATTGCTAATTTTAATATTAGTCTTGGTTTTTTGTAGTAAATTATTTGATTTTGTGGTTGTAATAGTTTTGAAATATTGTTTTATTTAAGTGCCCAGTAGAATCTGTTGGCGGCAGTATTTGGGCAAATTTGAACAGTTTAAACTGTCGATTGCAATATTTTGACGACAGAATTTGGGCAAATTTGAACAGTTTTAACTATTGTAAAATAAAGATAAAATTTGCTTTATTTCTAATTTTAATATTAGTCGTAGTTTTTTTGTAGTAAATTATTTGATTTGATGGTTCCAATAATTTTGAAATATTGTTTTGTTTAGGTGCCCAGTCCAATCTGTTGAAGGCAGAATTTGGGCAATTTGGACAGTTTTAACTGTTGTAAAATAAAATAAAAATTAGCTTTATTGCTAATTTTAATATTAGTCGTGGTTTTTTGTAGTAAATTATTTGATTTGGTGGTTGCAATAGTTTTGAAATATTGTTTTATTTAAGTGCCCATTGCAATCTTTGACGACAGAATTTGGGCAAATTTGAACAGTTTTAACTATTGTAAAATAAAGCTAAAATTTGCTTTATTTCTAATTTTAATATTAGTCGTAGTTTTTTGTAGTAAATTATTTGATTTGATGGTTCCAATAATTTTGTAATATTGTTTTGTTTAGGTGCCCAGTCCAATCTGTTGAAGGCAGAATTTGGGCAATTTGGACAGTTTTAACTGTTGTAAAATAAAACACAAATTTGCTTTATTGCTAATTTTAATATTAGTCGTGGTTTTTTGTAGTACATTATTTGATTTGGTGGTTGTAATAGTTTTGAAATATTGTTTTATTTAAGTGCCCAGTAGAATCTGTTGGCGGCAGTAGTTGGACAAAATTGAACAGTTTAATCTGTCCATTGCAATATTTTGACGACAGAATTTGGGCAAATTTGAACAGTTTTTACTGTTCTAAAATAAAGCGAAAATTTGCTTTATTTCGAATTTTAATATTAGTCGTGGTTTTTTGTAGTAAATTATTTGATTTGGTGATTGTAATAGTTTTGAAATATTGTTTTATTTAAGTACCCATTGCAAACTTTTGACGACAGAAGTTGGGCAAATTTGAACAGTTTTAACTATTGTGAAATAAAGCTAAAATTTGCTTTATTGCTTATTTTAATATTAGTCGTAGTTTTTTTGTAATAACTTTATTTGATTTGGTGGTTGTAATAGTTTTGAAATATTGTTTTATTTAAGTGCCCAGTAGAATCTGTTGGCGGCAGTATTTGGGCAATGGGGACAGTTTTAACTGTTGTAAAATAAAATAAAAATTAGCTTTATTGCTAATTTTAATATTGGTCATGTTTTTTTGTAGTAAATTATTTGATTTGGTGGTTGCAATAGTTTTGAAATATTGTTTTATTTAAGTGCCCATTGCAATCTTTTGACGACAGAATTTGGGCAAATTTGAACAGTTTTAACTATTGTAAAATAAAGCTAAAATTTGCTTTATTGCTAATTTTAATATTAGTCGTAGTTTTTTTGTAGTAAATTATTTGATTTGATGGTTGCAATAATTTTGAAATATTGTATTATTTAAGTGCCCAGTCCAATCTGCTGACGGCAGAATTTGGGCAATTTGGACAGTTTTAACTGTTGTAAAATAAAACAAAAATTTGCTTTATTGCTTATTTTAATATTAGTCGTGGTTTTTTGTAGTACATTATTTGATTTGGTGGTTGTAATAGTTTTGAAATATTGTTTTATTTAAGTGCCCAGTAGAATCTGTTGGCGGCAGTAGTTGGACAGAATTGAACAGTTTAAACTGTCCATTGCAATATTTTGACGACAGAATTTGGGCAAATTTGAACAGTTTTAATTGTTGTAAAATAAAATAAAAATTAGCTTTATTGCTAATTTTAATATTAGTCGTGGTTTTTTGTAGTAAATTATTTGATTTGGTGGTTGCAATAGATTTGAAATATTGTTTTATTTAAGTGCCCATTGCAATCTTTGACGACAGAATTTGGGCAAATTTGAACAGTTTTAACTATTGTAAAATAAAGCTAAAATTTGCTTTATTGCTAATTTTAATATTAGTCGTAGTTTTTTTGTAGTAAATTATTTGATTTGATGGTTGCAATAATTTTGAAATATTGTATTATTTAAGTGCCCAGTCCAATCTGTTGACGACAGAATTTGGGCAAATTTGAACAGTTTTAACTATTGTAAAAAAAAGCTAAAATTTGCTTTATTGCTAATTTTAATATTAGTCGTAGTTTTTTGTAGTAAATTATTTGATTTGGTGATTGCAATAGTTTTGAAATATTGTTTTAGTTAAGTGCCCATTGCAATATTTTGACGACAGAATTTGGGCAAATTTGAACAGTTTTAACTGTTGTAAAATAAAATAAAAATTAGCTTTATTGCTAATTTTAATATTGGTCGTGTTTTTTTGTAGTAAATTATTTGATTTGGTGGTTGCAATAGTTTTGAAATATTGTTTTCTTTAAGTGCCCATTGCAATCTTTTGCCGACAGAATTTGGGCAAATTTGAACAGTTTTAACTATTGTAAAATAAAGCTAAAATTTGCTTTATTGCTAATTTTAATATTAGTCGTAGTTTTTTTGTAGTAAATTATTTGATTTGATGGTTGCAATAATTTTGAAATATTGTATTATTTAAGTGCCCAGTCCAATCTGCTGACGACAGAATTTGGGCAAATTTGAACAGTTTTAACTATTGTAAAAAAAAGCGAAAATTTGCTTTATTGCTAATTTTAATATTAGTCGTAGTTTTTTGTAGTAAATTATTTGATTTGGTGGTTGCAATAGTTTCGAAATATTGTTTTAGTTAAGTGCCCATTGCAATATTTTGACGACAGAATTTTGCAAATTTGAACAGAATTAACTGTTGTAAAATTAAATAAAAATTAGCTTTATTGCTAATTTTAATATTAGTCTTGGTTTTTTGTAGTAAATTATTTGATTTTGTGGTTGTAATAGTTTTGAAATATTGTTTTATTTAAGTGCCCAGTAGAATCTGTTGGCGGCAGTATTTGGGCAAATTTGAACAGTTTAAACTGTCGATTGCAATATTTTGACGACAGAATTTGGGCAAATTTGAACAGTTTTAACTATTGTAAAATAAAGCTAAAATTTGCTTTATTTCTAATTTTAATATTAGTCGTAGTTTTTTGTAGTAAATTATTTGATTTGATGGTTCCAATAATTTTGAAATATTGTTTTGTTTAGGTGCCCAGTCCAATCTGTTGAAGGCAGAATTTGGGCAATTTGGACAGTTTTAACTGTTGTAAAATAAAATAAAAATTAGCTTTATTGCTAATTTTAATATTAGTCGTGGTTTTTTGTAGTAAATTATTTGATTTGGTGGTTGCAATAGTTTTGAAATATTGTTTTATTTAAGTGCCCATTGCAATCTTTGACGACAGAATTTGGGCAAATTTGAACAGTTTTAACTATTGTAAAATAAAGCTAAAATTTGCTTTATTGCTAATTTTAATATTAGTCGTAGTATTTTTGTAGTAAATTATTTGATTTGATGGTTGCAATAATTTTGAAATATTGTATTATTTAAGTGCCCAGTCCAATCTGCTGACGACAGAATTTGGGCAAATTTGAACAGTTTTAACTATTGTAAAAAAAAGCTAAAATTTGCTTTATTGCTAATTTTAATATTAGTCGTAGTTTTTTGTAGTAAATTATTTGATTTGGTGATTGCAATAGTTTTGAAATATTGTTTTAGTTAAGTGCCCATTGCAATATTTTGACGACAGAATTTGGGCAAATTTGAACAGTTTTAACTGTTGTAAAATAAAATAAAAATTAGCTTTATTGCTAATTTTAATATTGGTCGTGTTTTTTTGTAGTAAATTATTTGATTTGGTGGTTGCAATAGTTTTGAAATATTGTTTTATTTAAGTGCCCATTGCAATCTTTTGCCGACAGAATTTGGGCAAATTTGAACAGTTTTAACTATTGTAAAATAAAGCTAAAATTTGCTTTATTGCTAATTTTAATATTAGTCGTGGTTTTTTGTAGTAAATTATTTGATTTGATGGTTGCAATAATTTTGAAATATTGTATTATTTAAGTGCCCAGTCCAATCTGCTGACGACAGAATTTGGGCAAATTTGAACAGTTTTAACTATTGTAAAAAAAAGCGAAAATTTGCTTTATTGCTAATTTTAATATTAGTCGTAGTTTTTTGTAGTAAATTATTTGATTTGGTGGTTGCAATAGTTTTGAAATATTGTTTTAGTTAAGTGCCCATTGCAATATTTTGACGACAGAATTTTGCAAATTTGAACAGATTTAACTGTTGTAAAATTAAATAAAAATTAGCTTTATTGCTAATTTTAATATTAGTCTTGGTTTTTTGTAGTAAATTATTTGATTTTGTGGTTGTAATAGTTTTGAAATATTGTTTTATTTAAGTGCCCAGTAGAATCTGTTGGCGGCAGTATTTGGGCAAATTTGAACAGTTTAAACTGTCGATTGCAATATTTTGACGACAGAATTTGGGCAAATTTGAACAGTTTTAACTATTGTAAAATAAAGCTAAAATTTGCTTTATTTCTAATTTTAATATTAGTCGTAGTTTTTTGTAGTAAATTATTTGATTTGGTGGTTGCAATAGTTTTGAAATATTGTTTTATTTAAGTGCCCATTGCAATCTTTGACGACAGAATTTGGGCAAATTTGAACAGTTTTAACTATTGTAAAATAAAGCTAAAATTTGCTTTATTTCTAATTTTAATATTAGTCGTAGTTTTTTGTAGTAAATTATTTGATTTGATGGTTCCAATAATTTTGTAATATTGTTTTGTTTAGGTGCCCAGTCCAATCTGTTGAAGGCAGAATTTGGGCAATTTGGACAGTTTTAACTGTTGTAAAATAAAACACAAATTTGCTTTATTGCTAATTTTAATATTAGTCGTGGTTTTTTGTAGTACATTATTTGATTTGGTGGTTGTAATAGTTTTGAAATATTGTTTTATTTAAGTGCCCAGTAGAATCTGTTGGCGGCAGTAGTTGGACAAAATTGAACAGTTTAATCTGTCCATTGCAATATTTTGACGACAGAATTTGGGCAAATTTGAACAGTTTTTACTGTTCTAAAATAAAGCGAAAATTTGCTTTATTTCGAATTTTAATATTAGTCGTGGTTTTTTGTAGTAAATTATTTGATTTGGTGATTGTAATAGTTTTGAAATATTGTTTTATTTAAGTACCCATTGCAAACTTTTGACGACAGAAGTTGGGCAAATTTGAACAGTTTTAACTATTGTGAAATAAAGCTAAAATTTGCTTTATTGCTTATTTTAATATTAGTCGTAGTTTTTTTGTAATAACTTTATTTGATTTGGTGGTTGTAATAGTTTTGAAATATTGTTTTATTTAAGTGCCCAGTAGAATCTGTTGGCGGCAGTATTTGGGCAATGGGGACAGTTTTAACTGTTGTAAAATAAAATAAAAATTAGCTTTATTGCTAATTTTAATATTGGTCATGTTTTTTTGTAGTAAATTATTTGATTTGGTGGTTGCAATAGTTTTGAAATATTGTTTTATTTAAGTGCCCATTGCAATCTTTTGACGACAGAATTTGGGCAAATTTGAACAGTTTTAACTATTGTAAAATAAAGCTAAAATTTGCTTTATTGCTAATTTTAATATTAGTCGTAGTTTTTTTGTAGTAAATTATTTGATTTGATGGTTGCAATAATTTTGAAATATAGTATTATTTAAGTGCACAGTCCAATCTGCTGACGGCAGAATTTGGGCAATTTGGACAGTTTTAACTGTTGTAAAATAAAACAAAAATTTGCTTTATTGCTTATTTTAATATTAGTCGTGGTTTTTTGTAGTACATTATTTGATTTGGTGGTTGTAATAGTTTTGAAATATTGTTTTATTTAAGTGCCCAGTAGAATCTGTTGGCGGCAGTAGTTGGACAAAATTGAACAGTTTAAACTGTCCATTGCAATATTTTGACGACAGAATTTGGGCAAATTTGAACAGTTTTAATTGTTGTAAAATAAAATAAAAATTAGCTTTATTGCTAATTTTAATATTAGTCGTGGTTTTTTGTAGTAAATTATTTGATTTGGTGGTTGCAATAGATTTGAAATATTGTTTTATTTAAGTGCCCATTGCAATCTTTGACGACAGAATTTGGGCAAATTTGAACAGTTTTAACTATTGTAAAATAAAGCTAAAATTTGCTTTATTGCTAATTTTAATATTAGTCGTAGTTTTTTTGTAGTAAATTATTTGATTTGATGGTTGCAATAATTTTAAAATATTGTATTATTTAAGTGCCCAGTCCAATCTGTTGACGACAGAATTTGGGCAAATTTGAACAGTTTTAACTATTGTAAAAAAAAGCTAAAATTTGCTTTATTGCTAATTTTAATATTAGTCGTGGTTTTTTGTAGTACATTATTTGATTTGGTGGTTGTAATAGTTTTGAAATATTGTTTTATTTAAGTGCCCAGTAGAATCTGTTGGCGGCAGTAGTTGGACAAAATTGAACAGTTTAATCTGTCCATTGCAATATTTTGACGACAGAATTTGGGCAAATTTGAACAGTTTTAACTGTTGTAAAATAAAATAAAAATTAGCTTTATTGCTAATTTTAATATTAGTCGTAGTTTTTTGTAGTAAATTATTTGATTTGGTGGTAGCAATAGTTTTGAAATATTGTTTTATTGAAGTGCCCAGTCCAATCTGTTGACGCTAAAATTTGGGCAATGTGGACAGTTTTAACTGTTGTAAAATAAAATAAAAATTTGCTTTATTGCTAATTTTAATATTAGTTGTGGTTTTTTTTTGTAATTAATTATTTGATTTGGTGGTTGTAATAGTTTTGAAATATTGTTTTATTTAAGTGCCCAGTAGAATCTGTTGGCGGCAGTTTTTGGGCAAATTTGAACAGTTTAAACTGTCCATTGCCATATATTGACGACAGAATTTGGGCAAATTTGAACAGTTTTAACTATCGTAAAATAATGCTTATTTTAGTTATAGGCGTAGTTTTTTTCTAGCAAATTATTTGATTTGGTGGTTGCAATAATTTTGAAATATTGTTTTATTTAAGTGCCCAGTCCAATCTGTTGACGGCAGAATTTGGGCAATGTGGACAGTTTTAACTGTTGTAAAATAAAATAAAAATTTGCTTTATTGCTAATTGTAATATTAGTCGTGGTTTTTTGTAGTAAATTTTTTGATTTGGTGGTTGCAGTAGTTTTGAAATATTGTTTTATTTAAGTGCCCAGTAGGATCTGTTGGCGGCAGTATTTGGGCAAATTTGAACATTTTAAACTGTCCATTGCAATATTTTGACGACAGAATTTGGCAAATTTGAACAGTTTTAACTATCGTAAAATAAAGCTAAAATTTGCTTTATTGCTAATTTTAATATTAGTCGTGGTTTTTTGTAGTAAATTATAGTTTCGAAATATTGTTTTATTTAAGTGTTTATTGCAATATGTTGACTGCAGAATTTGGGAAAATTTGAACAGTTTTAACTATCGTAAAATAAAGCTAAAATTTGCTTTATTGCTAACTTTAATATTAGTCGTAGTTTGTTTGTAGTAACTTTTTTGATTTGATTGTTGCAATAATTTTGAAATATTGTTTTATTGAAGTGCCCAGTCCAATCTGTTGACGGCAGAATTTGGGCAATGTGGACAGTTTTAACTGTTGTAAAATAAAATACAAATTTGCTTTATTGCTAACTTTAATATAAGTCGTGTTTTTTTGTAGAAAATTATTTGATTTGGTGGTTGTAATAGTTTTGAAATATTGTTTTTATGAATTGCCCAGTCCAATCTGTTGACGGCAGAATTTGGGCAAATTTGAACAGTTTAAACTGTCCATTGCAATATTTTGACGACAGAATTTGGGCAAATTTGAACAGTTTTAACTATCGTAAAATAAAGCTAAAATTTGCTTTGCTGCTAATTTTAATATTAGTAGTGGTTTTTTTGTAGTTAATTATTTGATTTGGTGGTTGTAATAGTTTTGAATTTGTTTTATTTAAGTGCCCAGTCCAATCGGTTGAGGGCAGAATTTGGGCAAATTTGAAAATTTTAACTATTCTAAAATAAAGCTAAAATTTGCTTCTATGCTAATTTTAATACTAGTCGTAGTTTGTTTGTAGCAACTTATTTGATTTGATTGTTGCAATATTTTTGAAATATTGTTTTATTGAAGTGCCCAGTCCAATCTGTTGACGGCAGAATTTGGGCAATGTGGACAGTTTTAACTGTTGTAAAATAAAATAAAAATTTGCTTTATTGCTAATTTTAATATTAGTCGTGTTTTTTTTGTAGTAAATTATTTGATTTGGTGGTTCTAATAGTTTTGAAATATTGTTTTATTTAAGCGCCCAGTAGAATCTGTTGGGGTAATTTGAACAGTTTAAACTGTCCATTGAAATATTTCGACGACAGAATTTGGGCAAATTTGAACAGTTTTAACTATCGTTAAATAAAGCTAAAATTTGCTTTATTGCTAATTTTAATATTAGTCGTAGTTTTTTTCCAGTAAATTATTTGATTTGGTGGTTGCAATAATTTTTAAATATTGTTTTATTTAAGTGCCCAGTCCAATCTGTTGACGGCAGAATTTGGGCAATGTGGACAGTTTTAACTGTTGTAAAATAAAATTAAAATTTGCTTTATTGCTAATTTTAATATTAGTCGTGTTTTTTTTGTAGTAAAATATTTGATTTGGTGTTTGTAATAGTTTTGAAATATTGTTTTATTTAAGCGCCCAGTAGAATCTGTTGGGGTAATTTGAACAGTTTAAACTGTCCATTGCAATATTTCGACGACAGAATTTGGGCAAATTTGAACAGTTTTAACTATCGTTAAATAAAGCTAAAATTTGCTTTATTGCTAATTTTAATATTAGTCGTAGTTTTTTTCCAGTAAATTATTTGATTTGGTGGTTGCAATAATTTTGAAATATTGTTTTATTTAAGTGCCCAGTCCAATCTGTTGAAGGCAGAATTTTTATCAATATGGACAGTTTTAACTGTTCTAAAATAATGTAAAAATTTGCCTTATTGCTAATTTTAATATTAGTCGTGGTTTTTTGTAGAAAATTATTTGATTTGGTGGTTGTAATAGTTTTGAAATATTGTTTTATTGAAGTGCCCAGTCCAATCTGTTGACTGCAGAATTTGGGCAATGTGGACAGTTTTAATTTTTGTAAAATAAAATAAAAATTTGCTTCATTGCTACTATTAATATTAGTCGTAATTTTTTGAGTTAATTTTTTGATTTGGTGGTTGTAATAGTTTTGAAATATTATTTTATTTAAGTGCCCAGTAGGATCTGTTGGCGGCAGTATTTGGGCAAATTTGAACATTTTAAACTGTCCATTGCAATATTTTGACGACAGAATTTGGGCAAATTTGAACAGTTTTAACTATTGTAAAATAAAGCTAAAATTTGCTTTATTGCTAATTTTAATATTAGTAGTAGTTTTTTGTAGAAAATTATTTAATTTGGTGGTTGTAATAGTTTTGAAATATTGTTTTATTGAAGTGCCGAGTCCAATCTGTTGACGGCAGAATTTGGGCAAATTTGAACAGTTTAAACTGTCCATTGCAATATTTTGACGATAGAATTTGGGCAAATTTGAACAGTTTTAACTATCGTAAAATAAAGCTAAAATTTGCTTTATTGCTAATTTTAATATTAGTCGTGGTTTTTTTGCAGTTACTTATTTGATTTGGTGGTTGTAATAGTTTTGAAATATTGTTTTATTTAAGTGCCCAGTAGAATCTGTTGGCGGCAGAATTTGGGCAATGTGGACAGTTTTAATTGTTGTAAAATAAAATAAAAATTTGCTTCATTGCTAATATTAATATTAGTTGTGGTTTTTTGTAGTAAATTATTTGATTTGGGGGTTGTAATAGTTTTGTTATATTGTTTTATTGAAGTGCCCAGTCCAATCTGTTGACGGCAGAATTTGGGCAAATTTGAACAGTTTAAACTGTCCATTGCAATATATTGACGACAGAATTTGGGCAAATTTGAACAGTTTTAACTATCGTAAAATAATGCTAATTTTAATATTAGTCGTAGTTTTTTTGTAGCAAATTATTTGTTTTGGTGGTTGCAATAATTTTTAAATATTGTTTTATTTAAGTGCCCAGTCCAATCTGTTGACGGCAGAATTTGGGCAATGTGGACAGTTTTAATTGTTGTAAAATAAAATAAAAATTTGCTTCATTGCTAATATTAATATTAGTTGTGGTTTTTTGTAGTAAATTATTTGATTTGGGGGTTGTAATAGTTTTGTTATATTGTTTTATTGAAGTGCCCAGTCCAATCTGTTGACGGCAGAATTTGGGCAAATTTCAACAGTTTAAACTGTCCATTGCAATATTTTGACGACAGAATTTGGGCAAATTTGAACAGTTTTAATTGTCGTAAAATAAAGCTAAAATTTGCTTTATTGCTAATTTTAATATTAGTCGTGGTTTTTTTGCAGTTAATTATTTGATTTGGTGGTTGTAATAGTTTTGAAATATTGTTTTATTTAAGTGCCCAGTAGAATCTGTTGGCGGCAGTATTTGGGCAAATTTGAACAGTTTAAACTGTCCATTGCAATATTTTGACGACAGAATTTGGGCAAATTTGAACAGTTTTAACTATCGTAAAATAATGCTAATTTTAATATTAGTCGTAGTTTTTTTGTAGCAAATTATTTGTTTTGGTGGTTGCAATAATTTTAAATATTGTTTTATTTAAGTGCCTAGTCCAATCTGTTGACGGCAGAATTTGGGCAATGTGGACAGTTTTATTGCTAATTTTAATATTAGTCGTAGTTTTTTGTAGTAAATTATTTGATTTGGTGGTAGCAATAGTTTTGAAATATTGTTTTATTGAAGTGCCCAGTCCAATCTGTTGACGCTAAAATTTGGGCAATGTGGACAGTTTTAACTGTTGTAAAATAAAATAAAAATTTGCTTTATTGCTAATTTTAATATTAGTTGTGGTTTTTTTTTGTAATTAATTATTTGATTTGGTGGTTGTAATAGTTTTGAAATATTGTTTTATTTAAGTGCCCAGTAGAATCTGTTGGCGGCAGTTTTTGGGCAAATTTGAACAGTTTAAACTGTCCATTGCCATATATTGACGACAGAATTTGGGCAAATTTGAACAGTTTTAACTATCGTAAAATAATGCTTATTTTAGTTATAGGCGTAGTTTTTTTCTAGCAAATTATTTGATTTGGTGGTTGCAATAATTTTGAAATATTGTTTTATTTAAGTGCCCAGTCCAATCTGTTGACGGCAGAATTTGGGCAATGTGGACAGTTTTAACTGTTGTAAAATAAAATAAAAATTTGCTTTATTGCTAATTGTAATATTAGTCGTGGTTTTTTTGTAGTAAATTTTTTGATTTGGTGGTTGCAGTAGTTTTGAAATATTGTTTTATTTAAGTGCCCAGTAGGATCTGTTGGCGGCAGTATTTGGGCAAATTTGAACATTTTAAACTGTCCATTGCAATATTTTGACGACAGAATTTGGCAAATTTGAACAGTTTTAACTATCGTAAAATAAAGCTAAAATTTGCTTTATTGCTAATTTTAATATTAGTCGTGGTTTTTTGTAGTAAATTATAGTTTCGAAATATTGTTTTATTTAAGTGTTTATTGCAATATGTTGACTGCAGAATTTGGGAAAATTTGAACAGTTTTAACTATCGTAAAATAAAGCTAACATTTGCTTTATTGCTAATTTTAATATTAGTAGTATTTTGTTTGTAGTAAATTATTTGATTTGATTGTTGCAATAATTTTGAAATATTGTTTTATTGAAGTGCCCAGTCCAATCTGTTGACGGCAGAATTTGGGCAATGTGGACAGTTTTAACTGTTGTAAAATAAAATACAAATTTGCTTTATTGCTAACTTTAATATAAGTCGTGTTTTTTTGTAGAAAATTATTTGATTTGGTGGTTGTAATAGTTTTGAAATATTGTTTTTATGAATTGCCCAGTCCAATCTGTTGACGGCAGAATTTGGGCAAATTTGAACAGTTTAAACTGTCCATTGCAATATTTTGACGACAGAATTTGGGCAAATTTGAACAGTTTTAACTATCGTAAAATAAAGCTAAAATTTGCTTTGCTGCTAATTTTAATATTAGTAGTGGTTTTTTTGTAGTTAATTATTTGATTTGGTGGTTGTAATAGTTTTGAATTTGTTTTATTTAAGTGCCCAGTCCAATCGGTTGAGGGCAGAATTTGGGCAAATTTGAAAATTTTAACTATTCTAAAATAAAGCTAAAATTTGCTTCTATGCTAATTTTAATACTAGTCGTAGTTTGTTTGTAGCAACTTATTTGATTTGATTGTTGCAATATTTTTGAAATATTGTTTTATTGAAGTGCCCAGTCCAATCTGTTGACGGCAGAATTTGGGCAATGTGGACAGTTTTAACTGTTGTAAAATAAAATAAAAATTTGCTTTATTGCTAATTTTAATATTAGTCGTGTTTTTTTTGTAGTAAATTATTTGATTTGGTGGTTCTAATAGTTTTGAAATATTGTTTTATTTAAGCGCCCAGTAGAATCTGTTGGGGTAATTTGAACAGTTTAAACTGTCCATTGAAATATTTCGACGACAGAATTTGGGCAAATTTGAACAGTTTTAACTATCGTTAAATAAAGCTAAAATTTGCTTTATTGCTAATTTTAATATTAGTCGTAGTTTTTTTCCAGTAAATTATTTGATTTGGTGGTTGCAATAATTTTTAAATATTGTTTTATTTAAGTGCCCAGTCCAATCTGTTGACGGCAGAATTTGGGCAATGTGGACAGTTTTAACTGTTGTAAAATAAAATTAAAATTTGCTTTATTGCTAATTTTAATATTAGTCGTGGTTTTTTGTAGTAAATTATAGTTTTGAAATATTGTTTTATTTAAGTGTTTATTGCAATATGTTGACTGCAGAATTTGGGAAAATTTGAACAGTTTTAACTATCGTAAAATAAAGCTAAAATTTGCTTTATTGCTAACTTTAATATTAGTCGTAGTTTGTTTGTAGTAACTTTTTTGATTTGATTGTTGCAATAATTTTGAAATATTGTTTTATTGAAGTGCCCAGTCCAATCTGTTGACGGCAGAATTTGGGCAATGTGGACAGTTTTAACTGTTGTAAAATAAAATACAAATTTGCTTTATTGCTAACTTTAATATAAGTCGTGTTTTTTTGTAGAAAATTATTTGATTTGGTGGTTGTAATAGTTTTGAAATATTGTTTTTATGAATTGCCCAGTCCAATCTGTTGACGGCAGAATTTGGGCAAATTTGAACAGTTTAAACTGTCCATTGCAATATTTTGACGACAGAATTTGGGCAAATTTGAACAGTTTTAACTATCGTAAAATAAAGCTAAAATTTGCTTTGCTGCTAATTTTAATATTAGTAGTGGTTTTTTTGTAGTTAATTATTTGATTTGGTGGTTGTAATAGTTTTGAATTTGTTTTATTTAAGTGCCCAGTCCAATCGGTTGAGGGCAGAATTTGGGCAAATTTGAAAATTTTAACTATTCTAAAATAAAGCTAAAATTTGCTTCTATGCTAATTTTAATACTAGTCGTAGTTTGTTTGTAGCAACTTATTTGATTTGATTGTTGCAATATTTTTGAAATATTGTTTTATTGAAGTGCCCAGTCCAATCTGTTGACGGCAGAATTTGGGCAATGTGGACAGTTTTAACTGTT
Organism: Drosophila birchii; assembly: GCA_035046345.1. Lineage (NCBI taxonomy): Eukaryota > Metazoa > Arthropoda > Insecta > Diptera > Drosophilidae > Drosophila > Drosophila birchii. The sequence continues at coordinate 142,051 of JAWNOA010000086.1, read as the reverse complement.
GTAAAATAAAATAAAAATTTGCTTTATTGCTAATTTTAATATTAGTCGTGTTTTTTTTGTAGTAAATTATTTGATTTGGTGGTTCTAATAGTTTTGAAATATTGTTTTATTTAAGCGCCCAGTAGAATCTGTTGGGGTAATTTGAACAGTTTAAACTGTCCATTGAAATATTTCGACGACAGAATTTGGGCAAATTTGAACAGTTTTAACTATCGTTAAATAAAGCTAAAATTTGCTTTATTGCTAATTTTAATATTAGTCGTAGTTTTTTTCCAGTAAATTATTTGATTTGGTGGTTGCAATAATTTTTAAATATTGTTTTATTTAAGTGCCCAGTCCAATCTGTTGACGGCAGAATTTGGGCAATGTGGACAGTTTTAACTGTTGTAAAATAAAATTAAAATTTGCTTTATTGCTAATTTTAATATTAGTCGTGTTTTTTTTGTAGTAAATTATTTGATTTGGTGTTTGTAATAGTTTTGAAATATTGTTTTATTTAAGCGCCCAGTAGAATCTGTTGGGGTAATTTGAACAGTTTAAACTGTCCATTGCAATATTTCGACGACAGAATTTGGGCAAATTTGAACAGTTTTAACTATCGTTAAATAAAGCTAAAATTTGCTTTATTGCTAATTTTAATATTAGTCGTAGTTTTTTTCCAGTAAATTATTTGATTTGGTGGTTGCAATAATTTTGAAATATTGTTTTATTTAAGTGCCCAGTCCAATCTGTTGAAGGCAGAATTTTTATCAATATGGACAGTTTTAACTGTTCTAAAATAATGTAAAAATTTGCCTTATTGCTAATTTTAATATTAGTCGTGGTTTTTTGTAGAAAATTATTTGATTTGGTGGTTGTAATAGTTTTGAAATATTGTTTTATTGAAGTGCCCAGTCCAATCTGTTGACTGCAGAATTTGGGCAATGTGGACAGTTTTAATTTTTGTAAAATAAAATAAAAATTTGCTTCATTGCTACTATTAATATTAGTCGTAATTTTTTGAGTTAATTTTTTGATTTGGTGGTTGTAATAGTTTTGAAATATTGTTTTATTTAAGTGCCCAGTAGGATCTGTTGGCGGCAGTATTTGGGCAAATTTGAACATTTTAAACTGTCCATTGCAATATTTTGACGACAGAATTTAGGCAAATTTGAACAGTTTTAACTATTGTAAAATAAAGCTAAAATTTGCTTTATTGCTAATTTTAATATTAGTAGTAGTTTTTTGTAGAAAATTATTTAATTTGGTGGTTGTAATAGTTTTGAAATATTGTTTTATTGAAGTGCCGAGTCCAATCTGTTGACGGCAGAATTTGGGCAAATTTGAACAGTTTAAACTGTCCATTGCAATATTTTGACGATAGAATTTGGGCAAATTTGAACAGTTTTAACTATCGTAAAATAAAGCTAAAATTTGCTTTATTGCTAATTTTAATATTAGTCGTGGTTTTTTTGCAGTTACTTATTTGATTTGGTGGTTGTAATAGTTTTGAAATATTGTTTTATTTAAGTGCCCAGTAGAATCTGTTGGCGGCAGAATTTGGGCAATGTGGACAGTTTTAATTGTTGTAAAATAAAATAAAAATTTGCTTCATTGCTAATATTAATATTAGTTGTGGTTTTTTGTAGTAAATTATTTGATTTGGGGGTTGTAATAGTTTTGTTATATTGTTTTATTGAAGTGCCCAGTCCAATCTGTTGACGGCAGAATTTGGGCAAATTTGAACAGTTTAAACTGTCCATTGCAATATATTGACGACAGAATTTGGGCAAATTTGAACAGTTTTAACTATCGTAAAATAATGCTAATTTTAATATTAGTCGTAGTTTTTTTGTAGCAAATTATTTGTTTTGGTGGTTGCAATAATTTTTAAATATTGTTTTATTTAAGTGCCCAGTCCAATCTGTTGACGGCAGAATTTGGGCAATGTGGACAGTTTTAATTGTTGTAAAATAAAATAAAAATTTGCTTCATTGCTAATATTAATATTAGTTGTGGTTTTTTGTAGTAAATTATTTGATTTGGGGGTTGTAATAGTTTTGTTATATTGTTTTATTGAAGTGCCCAGTCCAATCTGTTGACGGCAGAATTTGGGCAAATTTCAACAGTTTAAACTGTCCATTGCAATATTTTGACGACAGAATTTGGGCAAATTTGAACAGTTTTAATTGTCGTAAAATAAAGCTAAAATTTGCTTTATTGCTAATTTTAATATTAGTCGTGGTTTTTTTGCAGTTAATTATTTGATTTGGTGGTTGTAATAGTTTTGAAATATTGTTTTATTTAAGTGCCCAGTAGAATCTGTTGGCGGCAGTATTTGGGCAAATTTGAACAGTTTAAACTGTCCATTGCAATATATTGACGACAGAATTTGGGCAAATTTGAACAGTTTTAACTATCGTAAAATAAAGCTAAAATTTGCTTTATTGCTAATTTTAATATTAGTCGTGGTTTTTTGTAGTAAATTATAGTTTCGAAATATTGTTTTATTTAAGTGTTTATTGCAATATGTTGACTGCAGAATTTGGGAAAATTTGAACAGTTTTAACTATCGTAAAATAAAGCTAAAATTTGCTTTATTGCTAACTTTAATATTAGTCGTAGTTTGTTTGTAGTAACTTTTTTGATTTGATTGTTGCAATAATTTTGAAATATTGTTTTATTGAAGTGCCCAGTCCAATCTGTTGACGGCAGAATTTGGGCAATGTGGACAGTTTTAACTGTTGTAAAATAAAATACAAATTTGCTTTATTGCTAACTTTAATATTAGTCGTGTTTTTTTTGTAGTAAATTATTTGATTTGGTGGTTCTAATAGTTTTGAAATATTGTTTTATTTAAGCGCCCAGTAGAATCTGTTGGGGTAATTTGAACAGTTTTAACTATCGTAAAATAAAGCTAAAATTTGCTTTATTGCTAACTTTAATATTAGTCGTGTTTTTTTGTAGAAAATTATTTGATTTGGTGGTTGTAATAGTTTTGAAATATTATTTTTATGAATTGCCCAGTCCAATCTGTTGACGGCAGAATTTGGGCAAATTTGAACAGTTTAAACTGTCCATTGCAATATTTTGACGACAGAATTTGGGCAAATTTGAACAGTTTTAACTATCGTAAAATAAAGCTAAAATTTGCTTTGCTGCTAATTTTAATATTAGTAGTGGTTTTTTTGTAGTTAATTATTTGATTTGGTGGTTGTAATAGTTTTGAATTTGTTTTATTTAAGTGCCCAGTCCAATCGGTTGAGGGCAGAATTTGGGCAAATTTGAAAATTTTAACTATTCTAAAATAAAGCTAAAATTTGCTTCTATGCTAATTTTAATACTAGTCGTAGTTTGTTTGTAGCAACTTATTTGATTTGATTGTTGCAATATTTTTGAAATATTGTTTTATTGAAGTGCCCAGTCCAATCTGTTGACGGCAGAATTTGGGCAATGTGGACAGTTTTAACTGTTGTAAAATAAAATAAAAATTTGCTTTATTGCTAATTTTAATATTAGTCGTGTTTTTTTTGTAGTAAATTATTTGATTTGGTGGTTCTAATAGTTTTGAAATATTGTTTTATTTAAGCGCCCAGTAGAATCTGTTGGGGTAATTTGAACAGTTTAAACTGTCCATTGAAATATTTCGACGACAGAATTTGGGCAAATTTGAACAGTTTTAACTATCGTTAAATAAAGCTAAAATTTGCTTTATTGCTAATTTTAATATTAGTCGTAGTTTTTTTCCAGTAAATTATTTGATTTGGTGGTTGCAATAATTTTTAAATATTGTTTTATTTAAGTGCCCAGTCCAATCTGTTGACGGCAGAATTTGGGCAATGTGGACAGTTTTAACTGTTGTAAAATAAAATTAAAATTTGCTTTATTGCTAATTTTAATATTAGTCGTGTATTTTTTGTAGTAAATTATTTGATTTGGTGTTTGTAATAGTTTTGAAATATTGTTTTATTTAAGCGCCCAGTAGAATCTGTTGGGGTAATTTGAACAGTTTAAACTGTCCATTGCAATATTTCGACGACAGAATTTGGGCAAATTTGAACAGTTTTAACTATCGTTAAATAAAGCTAAAATTTGCTTTATTGCTAATTTTAATATTAGTCGTAGTTTTTTTCCAGTAAATTATTTGATTTGGTGGTTGCAATAATTTTGAAATATTGTTTTATTTAAGTGCCCAGTCCAATCTGTTGAAGGCAGAATTTTTATCAATATGGACAGTTTTAACTGTTCTAAAATAATGTAAAAATTTGCCTTATTGCTAATTTTAATATTAGTCGTGGTTTTTTGTAGAAAATTATTTGATTTGGTGGTTGTAATAGTTTTGAAATATTGTTTTATTGAAGTGCCCAGTCCAATCTGTTGACTGCAGAATTTGGGCAATGTGGACAGTTTTAATTTTTGTAAAATAAAATAAAAATTTGCTTCATTGCTACTATTAATATTAGTCGTAATTTTTTGAGTTAATTTTTTGATTTGGTGGTTGTAATAGTTTTGAAATATTGTTTTATTTAAGTGCCCAGTAGGATCTGTTGGCGGCAGTATTTGGGCAAATTTGAACATTTTAAACTGTCCATTGCAATATTTTGACGACAGAATTTGGGCAAATTTGAACAGTTTTAACTATTGTAAAATAAAGCTAAAATTTGCTTTATTGCTAATTTTAATATTAGTAGTAGTTTTTTGTAGAAAATTATTTAATTTGGTGGTTGTAATAGTTTTGAAATATTGTTTTATTGAAGTGCCGAGTCCAATCTGTTGACGGCAGAATTTGGGCAAATTTGAACAGTTTAAACTGTCCATTGCAATATTTTGACGACAGAATTTGGGCAAATTTGAACAGTTTTAACTATCGTAAAATAAAGCTAAAATTTGCTTTATTGCTAATTTTAATATTAGTCGTGGTTTTTTTGCAGTTAATTATTTGATTTGGTGGTTGTAATAGTTTTGAAATATTGTTTTATTTAAGTGCCCAGTAGAATCTGTTGGCGGCAGAATTTGGGCAATGTGGACAGTTTTAATTGTTGTAAAATAAAATAAATATTTGCTTCATTGCTAATATTAATATTAGTTGTGGTTTTTTGTAGTAAATTATTTGATTTGGGGGTTGTAATAGTTTTGTTATATTGTTTTATTGAAGTGCCCAGTCCAATCTGTTGACGGCAGAATTTGGGCAAATTTGAACAGTTTAAACTGTCCATTGCAATATATTGACGACAGAATTTGGGCAAATTTGAACAGTTTTAACTATCGTAAAATAATGCTAATTTTAATATTAGTCGTAGTTTTTTTGTAGCAAATTATTTGTTTTGGTGGTTGCAATAATTTTTAAATATTGTTTTATTTAAGTGCCCAGTCCAATCTGTTGACGGCAGAATTTGGGCAATGTGGACAGTTTTAATTGTTGTAAAATAAAATAAAAATTTGCTTCATTGCTAATATTAATATTAGTTGTGGTTTTTTGTAGTAAATTATTTGATTTGGGGGTTGTAATAGTTTTGTTATATTGTTTTATTGAAGTGCCCAGTCCAATCTGTTGAAGGCAGAATTTGGGCAAATTTCAACAGTTTAAACTGTCCATTGCAATATTTTGACGACAGAATTTGGGCAAATTTGAACAGTTTTAATTGTCGTAAAATAAAGCTAAAATTTGCTTTATTGCTAATTTTAATATTAGTCGTGGTTTTTTTGCAGTTAATTATTTGATTTGGTGGTTGTAATAGTTTTGAAATATTGTTTTATTTAAGTGCCCAGTAGAATCTGTTGGCGGCAGTATTTGGGCAAATTTGAACAGTTTAAACTGTCCATTGCAATATATTGACGACAGAATTTGGGCAAATTTGAACAGTTTTAACTATCGTAAAATAATGCTAATTTTAATATTAGTCGTAGTTTTTTTGTAGCAAATTATTTGTTTTGGTGGTTGCAATAATTTTAAATATTGTTTTATTTAAGTGCCTAGTCCAATCTGTTGACGGCAGAATTTGGGCAATGTGGACAGTTTTAATTGTTGTAAAATAAAATAAAAATTTGCTTCATTGCTAATATTAATATTAGTTGTGGTTTTTTGTAGTAAATTATTTGATTTGGTGGTTGTAATAGTTTTGTAATATTGTTTTATTTAAGTGCCCAGTGGGATCTTATGCGGCAGTATTTGGGCAAATTTGAACATTTTAAACTGTCCATTGCAATATTTTAACGACAGAATTTGGGCAAATTTGAACAGTTTTAACTATCGTAAAATAAAGCTAAAATGCTTTATTGCTTTATTGCTAATTTTAATATTATTAGTAGTTTTTTGTGGTATATTATTTGTTTCGGTGGTTGCAATAATTTTGAAATATTGTTTTATTTTAGTGCCCAGTCCAATCTGTTGACGGCAGAATTTGGGCAATGTGGACAGTTTTAACTGTTCCAAAATAAAGTAAAAATTTGCCTTATTGCTAATTTTAATATTAGCCGTGGTTTTTTGCAGTTAATTATTTGATTTGGTGGTTGTAATAGTTTTGAAATATTGTTTTATTTAAGTGCCCAGTCCAATCTGTTGACGGCAGAATTTGGGCAAATTTGAACAGTTTAAACTGTCCATTGCAATATTTTGACGACAGAATTTGGGCAAATTTGAACAGTTTTAACTATCGTAAAATAAAGCTAAAATTTGCTTTATTGCTAATTTTAATATTAGTCGTGGTTTTTTGTAGTAAATTATTTGATTTGGTGGTTGTAATAGTTTTGAAATATTGTTTTTTTTAGGTTCCCAGTCCAATCTGTTGACGGCAGAATTTGGGCAAATTTGAACAGTTTAAACTGTCCATTGCAATATTTTGACGACAGAATTTGGGCAAATTTGAACAGTTTTAACTATCGTTAAATAAAGCTAAAATTTGCTTTATTGCTAATTTTAATATTAGTCGTGGTTTTTGTAGTTAATTATTTGATTTGGTGGTTGTAATAGTTTTGAAATATTGTTTTATTTAAGTGCCCAGTCCAATCTGTTGGCGGCAGTATTTGGGCAAATTTGAACAGTTTAAACTGTCCATTGCAATATATTGACGACAGAATTTGGGCAAATTTGAACAGTTTTAACTATCGTAAAATAATGCTAATTTTAATATTAGTCGTAGTTTTTTTGTAGCAAATTATTTGTTTTGGTGGTTGCAATAATTTTTAAATATTGTGTGAAGAGGGGCGCTTGTGCCGCAAAAAGATGTCCAGAAAACGAAAGAAACCCAGAGGAAAAAATATCCCACGTCGCGAACGAAATTAAATCGGAGGCTCGAAATGAAGAGTTGGGGGCGTCGTGGGTAAATTCAATGGGCTGGTGTCAGCTTTATTTCGCTTCATGCATTAGACTAAACTAAATTAACATAAGGGCCGCGCTCCCGACCGATAAGCACAGCTTAACAGCACGGGAGCGGGCCCGAGTGGCGGACAGCAACGCACGAGAGCGGGAGCAGCGACAGCCGATCCGAGGGCCTGAGCGCAAAAGGGGCGAGCGCGGGTGCGCTCTTAAGTTCGGTGAGCCAAGGCGGCACAGCGGGGGCCCCTCACCTAAACATCCCGCCCCCCTTGCAATCACTCGGGTTGCAATGGGTCCCACGTCGTTATGGCTGGTGGCAGGCTCCGGACACGACCCATCCAAAAACGGTGCTTTGGGCCACCGGTAGCCCGTCCTGAATCTTTAGGAAGCCCGGCTGAATAATGCGCGGATACATGTCGGCGCCCAAGACGACGGAAATCGTGGCTGGCAAATAGAACCGCTCGTCAGCCAGAGTAATGCCTCGGAAGTGGGCACGCACCGCATCGCTCAGCTCTCGGGACGGCGTGCGAACGCGGACGTGAGGCTCGATCTTAAACATGACATCCAGCCGCACGCTCTCGTCGGTTTTAGACCCCACGGTGGCCGAACAAACTTGTTCGTCCCCCACGCTAGTAGTGGGCAGACGGAAACACGCTGCTAGCGAAGCATCAATGCAGCTAGAGGGCGTGCACGGGTCAATGAGGGCCCCCGTGTCGAAGATCCGGGTCCCGGTGTCAATCCGTACAAGCGCAGTCGGCAACACATTGACACTATTTCGCTGCAGCAGCGACGACAGGGTTGGCGCCGCGGCCGCATTCTGCGGGGGCCCTTGCCGAGAGGCGGAAGCTTGCCTAGGCGCAGCTGGCGCGGGCGGACGAACAGTGGACGGCGCCCGCTGAGTGGCGGACGACGGCCGTGGAGCGTCTGAAGACTGCCGGCCAGCGGCGGAAGACTGCCGAGAAGCTGCCGATGAGCGCCGGGATGCCGCCTGCCGTGGAGCGGTTCTTGAGAGCCGGAAAGTGGTGGCCGACGGCCGCGACCGGTGTTCCTCCTGACGCGGCTGCCGCCGAGCCCGCGGCTCCTCCACGATGTGCAGCAGTGAGTGGTGATCCTGACCACACGTCTTACAGCAGTCCCCTCGCCGACACGCTCCGTCGGAATGCTCGTGGGCCAAGCAACTGGAGCAATACCGGTTAACAAGGACCGCCCGGAGCCGCTTCTCGGCGCTTAACCGCAGAAAGCGACGGCACTTCTTCAGTGGGTGGATCCCATTGCAGACTCGGCATCGGTAGGACTGCGTACCTCGAGTACATCTGCTCTCCAGGGATTGGGCGTTGCGTGGACGTGGCGTCATCGTGGTGAATGCGACTGGCGGAAATATGACGGAGAAACAAAACAACGTTATTAATAATGGTGTGAAGTACAACTAGGAACTACGGTCAGAGCTACGATACGGCACAGTGGACAGGAACATCGGAGCGGAAGAACGCATTGTTATTGTGGTCGGGTGGACTCTTCCATAGGAAGCAGCACGACCTTAGCTACGGGCCTCTTGATGAGGCCTCGCGCGGTGCGGATGTCGACCACGCGGACATGGCCATCGGATCCCGGAAACACCGCGTCAACCCTGCCTAATCGCCACTCATTGGACGGAAGGTTGTCCTCCTTGATGACCACCATATCCCCCACGCTAAGATCTCTTGTAGGGGCTCGCCACTTATTCCGCTTATGGAGCTCCTTAAGGTACTCTTCCTTCCAGCGCAGTCGAAATTGCTGCTGAAGAGTCTTAAGGTGTTGCCAGCGGTTAATCATGGACGCGGTATTCCCCTTCATCTCGGGTTCCACCGTGGCAAGAAGGGGGCCTCCCACAAGAAAGTGCCCGGGTGTAAGCGCCAACAGATCAGCGGGGTCTTCGGACATTGGAGCGAGCGGCCGCGAATTTAGGCACGCCTCTATCTTTGCCAGAAGAGTAGAGAGCTCCTCAAAAGTGTATTTCCGCGTGGCTGTGGACTTGTAAAAGAAGGTCTTGAAGTTCTTGACGCCTGCCTCCCACAGACCCCCCATGTGGGGGGCTCCCGGAGGAATGAAATGCCAGAGCAGCTGCTGGTGGTTATAGGCACCCGTCACCGCCCCCTTTAGGCTTTGGAGAAAATCGCGGGATAGCAGGGCAGCTGCCCCCACAAAGGTCTTCCCGTTGTCCGACTGCACTTGACGGGGGCACCCTCTCCTTGACACGAACCGAGCGAAAGCCGCCAGAAACTTCTCGGTCGTAAGGTCCGATGTAGGCTCTAAATGGATGGCCTTTGTATAAAAGCACACGAACACCAACACATACCCCTTCGTGATGAGACAGGCTCGTCCCGTATAGTTTTTAATTTCGAAGGGACCGGCATAATCCACACCAGTATGCGTGAAAGGCCGCGAGAAGGACGTCCGTTCCTTCGGTAGCTCCCCCATGAGTTGCGTCTGCAACTTCTTCTTGTGGATGACGCATACCTTACAGGAATGGATGACGGACTTCACCAAGTTCCTCAACCTTGGAACCCAGAATTTGGCCCGGATTAGGCGGATCATCAGCTGATTGCCACCGTGCAGCGTGATGCGATGCGTAAACTGGACGAGGAGTCGGGACAGATGGCAGTCGTACGGAAGGATTATAGGATGCCGTTCGTCATATTGGAGAAGTTCAGAGGCCGTAACCCGGCCGCAGGCTCTCATAAGGCCTTGCGAATCAATGAATGGGTTCAGATTTTGAATCGGACTGGATGCCGGAACTGGCCGCTTTTGGTTTAAGCAGCCCATCTCAGAGACGAAGTGTCTGCGCTGAGTGACGGAAATTAAGATGCGTTCGGCCGCCGTAATCCCATTAGCTGTCAGGTGCTCTTCGAACGGAGATTGAAACTTCCGCGCGCGCTGGATGAAGCGATAAACATAAGCAAGGACTCGCAACGCCTTGTCAAGTGTGGAGAAACGCTCAAGAATATCTTCGGCAGGCGCCTTTGCAACATGGACCTTGACTACTCGCTTCTCGACTTCAGTCACGAGGGCGTCATTGCCCTGAGTGGGCCAATCGCCGCGAGGCCTTTGCAACCAAGCAGGACCGTGCCACCACAGCTGGCTATCTGCCAGGTCTTGAAGAGCCACCCCCCGGCTAGCGAGATCCGTAGTTCTTCAGAAAGTCAACCCATCGCTGACAGAAATCTTGAGGGAGGGCGTCGTCCCACCCTAGATCCAAGAGCCAGATGTCCTGCATGAACATCTTCGCACGGACGATGAAAGGAGCGAGCCAGCCGGCCGGATCGAACAATTTGGCAATTTCGGACAGGACTTGGCGCTTCGTGAAAGACGAACCAGAACCCAATTCTGGCGGAATAAAAAAGAACTCGTCAGTCGTCGCCTTCCACCGCACGCCGAGTGTCTTGGCCGTGCTCTCTGCGTCGATTTCGAGAAAGTCAGCACGAAGGAGGTGGTCGCTCGGAATGTCGGCTAGAATCGCCTTGCTATTAGTAGTCCACTTCCTAAGTGGGAACCCTGCTGATTCTAGAGCCCCCTTCAACTCCCGAATCGCAGCTTGGGCATCGGCTTTGGAGTCGGCCCCGGCGAGGACGTCATCCACGTACATAAAATGCCGGATAATTCGGCTTGCTTGCGGATACCTCGACTCTTCGTCGTCAGCAAGCTGTTGCAGGACGCGGATCGCTAAGAACGGAGCACAATTGACTCCGAAGGTTACCGTTTTCAATTCGTAGTCGCGGATATCCCCATCAGGATTGCGAAACAGAATACGCTGGAACGACGTATGCTTGGGGTCGATCCAAATTTGCCGATACATCTTTTCGATGTCGGCGTTAAAGACGAACCTAAAGTATCGCCACTTTAGGATCTGAATCGTTAGGTCGGATTGTAAGACCGGCCCCGCAAACAGAATGTCGTTTAGACTGATCCCGTTCGCGGACGGGCTAGAAGCGTTGAAGACTACCCGCACCTTGGTAGTCGTGCTTTCTGGCTCGACAACGGCATGATGTGGAAGGTAGTAGGTAGCGGAACTGCTTGCGGGAGAGACCTCGGTCATGTGGCCTAAGTCGATGTACTCCTGAATTACCGAGTCATAGCGAGCCTTAAGGGGCGGATCCCTCTTCAGGCGCTGCTCATTACGCAGGAACTGAGCAAGAGCAAAGGACCGCGAAGACGCTAGCTCGGAACCCTTCTGCTCGGGGTCGCGTAAGGGGAGCGTCACAACGTATTTGCCACACTCGTCTCTTCTTGTCTTCTGGACAAAATTGTGCTCGCAGACTGAATCCGATTCTGAGCTGACCTGTGCGGGCAAATATTCCACCTCCCAGAATTTGGTGAGGAGCTGATCCAATGAGTCATCGAGGCTGCGGGCAATTCGTGTGGAAAAAACGGACACGCTGCGGGGGTTGGCCGGAGATAATGGCCCTGTCAGCACCCATCCAAAAATGGTCTCCTGACCGAGAAGCGACCCGCAAATGTTAGCCTTGGAATTACCGAGGAGAATAGACGGAAGAATGTCAGCTCCTATTAACACATCGACTTGGGAGCTTTCAAAGAACTTGGGGTCCGCCAGTGGAATGTCGGGCAACCCCTTAAGAAAATTCCGCGGAATCGGATATGAGGGCAGATTCCCTGCCAACTGCGGAAGAACGTAAGCCGCAGTCTCTAATTGTAACCCGGGTCTAGACGGCGATCGGATGGAGAAATGGCACAATTTAGTAGACTGTGCGGAAATGGTCTGATTAAGACCGGAAACTTGGGCTTGAACCGTTTTGAAGGGAAGCTTGATCAGGTTGAACAGTCGTTCCGTTATGAAAGTCGCTTCGGACCCAGAATCTATCAGCGCTCGTGCCTGGAAGCTACACCCCAAATGGCACACGTCAATAAGGGCCGTGCCCAGTAGGACGGCTCCCGACCCGGAAGCGAAACACACCTGCACATCCGACTGGTCCCCTGAGCCGGTCGTGCTTCTGGAAGTCTGTGTGGGTCGAGCCCCTGATGCCGTAGGCGGACTCGGAGCAGTAGCGAACGGATTGCCGCGGTGCAGGAGGGTGTGGTGTCGGCTGTGGCATGTGAAGCAGCTATGGGCACTCGTGCAGTCCCGCTGCTGGTGCCCTCGGGCAAAACAGTTGAGACATAGCTGCTTCCTCTTAATGTAATCGGAGCGCCCATTTACATCCATGTCCAGGAAGCGCGGACATAAGCGAATGGGATGGTTCTCCCTCGAACAGAGATCGCAACCCTTCTGGCTCGGAACCACTCGTGTCTCGTACGAATGAAGCCTCCGAGCTGGAACGGGAAGGGGTACCGACCGTGGCGGAACTTGCCCGGAGCCATTAGCCTTGACGTCGTCGATGGCCTCCAGAGTGCGATGCCGCTCCGTCAAGAAGTTATCCAACTCCTTCCATTTCGGACTTATTGTGCACGGATTGCTCCCACATGGAAAGTGTGAGTTTGGGGAGCTTTGACGAAATCATAAACACTAGGAGACAATCCCAAGCCTTAACATTGATAGAGGACATCTCCAGAGCTGTTAGACAACTCTGAATGGTGGCTTGGAGCTCCTTCAGCGCGACTCCGGACTCTTGAGGAACAGCCTGGATGTTGAAAAGGATCTTCAACTGGCTGTTGACCAAGAGCCGCCGGTTCTCAAAGCGGTCCGTGAGGCTTTGCCACGCCGCGACAAACCCCTCATGGGTAAGCGGAGCCTTGGAAACAATGGCGCGTGCGTCACCACTTGTTTTGGATAGCAAGTGGAACAACTTTTCTACCGGGGTGAGCCGCGAGTTCTGGATATAAATGGCCGTGAACAAGTCTCTGAAGGTGGGCCACCGAAGATAATCACCCGCAAAGACTTCGGTATCCACTGGCGGTAACCGGCAGCCTGTCGACAAGGGCGTGATAACGTTGGCGGAAGCCTGAGTGGACTGAGAGGCAATTTTTTGCCGAAGCTGAGCAGTACACCTCGAATAGACGGAGTAACAATAGCTGTACTTTGATTCCAGCACTGTCGAGGTGGCCGTATGATCGTCGGATACGGCTAGCAAGTCGGAGCAGCTCTCGTAGGTCTTTTCAACCTTCTCCCACAGGGCCTGAATTTGGTCCCGATGGACTTCCCACATGTACTGGGAGCATTCCGTTTCTGGGGCGCCCGGAGTATTTATGTTGGCCTCGAACTGACTGATCCGATCTGTTGTGGCGATGAACTTTTTCAGTGCCACGTCGACCGCACTTTGAGCCATTCTTGCCACGGAGCGGGTCTGCCTTTGTGAAGGACAGGGGGTTTTATTGACGGATTCGTCGCTCTTTGCCCTTGAAATGGCACTGGTAGCCCTAGGCTTTAGAAAAGGCGCCCGCGGAGATGCGGATTTAGATCTGTCCAGACGAATGGATGGGATAGGACGCGGGCTCTGGTCTTCTCCCTTTGGCATTCTCAGAATCGAGCTTGCTGGTCAGCGCTTGTCGACTGACTTGCGCAATTAGTGCCTCGTCCGAAGCGGTGGCTGGTCACACTAATGTGCTGAGAATAGCGAGATCGCGGATGCAATGCTTACAAGGCACTCGTTAGCAACTCGGCGCAGACGTCGAAAGACCAGTCGTGTTCGGCACGAACCGTAAGTGGAGGACACAGAAACAGTAGGAACCCAAAACCCAAAAAAAAACCCAAAAGGCAAAGCGGTTTGGTGTGATTGCCGGCGGATGGTGCCTGATGCGAAGTAGCAGCAGTGTTGGAGACACGGAAAATGAAAAAGTATCGGAAAGTCCGTGCTCGTTCAGAAACAAGTGGCTGACAAACGCTGTGTGTAAAATTATGTATGTGGAAATATATGACACGTACGTATAGTGTATCCTTAACAGACTCGGATTTAGAGGGGGCTTTGAGTAGCTGAATTTTTGTTTTTCGCAATAATATTAAGTGCTTAGGTGTTTATAGGTATAGGTAGGAACCCTCACTTATTTTTGAAATTAAATGTTGCGGAGCCGGAAAGGTGGAATTGACCTTGGCTTATTTTTCGGATGGAGAACCAATTAATAAATAATTCATAATTTTCGAATTTACTTATTATGTGGCCGGAAAAGTGGAATAAAAACTTTGGCTGCTTCCCGATCGCAAAAATTAATAATTAAATGCGTTGTGGTATTTTCCCCACTAAATTATTTTAAATTTACTTAGCCGGACGGATGGAATTAAAAATTAATAATTTTTGAATTTAATTATTATGTGGCCGGAAACGTGGAATAAAACTTCGGCTTCTTCCCGATCGCAAAAATTAATAATTAAATGCGTTGTGGTTTTGCTCCACTGAATTATTTTAAATTTATTTAGCCGGACGGATGGTATTAAAAATTAATAATTTTGCATTTAATTATTATGTGGCCGGAAACGTGGAATAAAACTTCGGCTAAATTGGTTTTAAATTCAAATTTAAAAAAACTCTGCGTGGAGTTGTGGTTATAGCGGGAAAAAAGTTCACTGGGTTACGCCGACGGCAGCGCAGTGCGTAAGTCACCAAAGGCAAAACAAAATATTAAAACACCCCACAAAAAAAAACTCACGGTGCTGCGGCGGCTGAGTTAAAAAATTTTTTTTTTTTTTTTGGAACACGGATTTTTAGATAATATAATTCGTAGGTTTAATATTAGCTTTATTTATTTCTGAAATCGGAGGCAGAAAATATATTGGAATATATGTGTGTATGTATGTATGTATGGGCATAAGTGGACTGTATATATGTATGTATGTAACAGGGGGAACGGAGTGTTATGCGGTGAAAAAATGACACTGATTGGAACGAACAAAAAAAAATATTGCGACACCGGCGGACTGTTCGGCGAATTTGGAAATTTGCGGAACTAATGCACACCGGCTGGCCAATATTAATTATGCCTTCTTTATTCACCGCACAATTTCACTGTTCAATTTCAGAAAGTTTGCGAATCTTTCGCGGATTAATTGCACAAAAAAAAAAAATATATATATGTGTGCAAAATTGTATATGTGTATTTATGTATTGATGCACATATAACGGGGAGACCGAAAACGGTGAGGAATATGGCTCACACAAAACGGAGACGGATGGAAAATTTTTCCGAGATTGAAGGCGAAGTGGAATCGAAAAAATGAATAATAAAAATTACTGCCGTTGTGTCGAAAAAAACTCGGACTTGGAGCTGACACGGAAGGAAAAACAAATCTTACAGCAGTGTGAACGAAATTTAATGTTCGGACCACTGCTGAAGACCGGCAGCGAGACGAAGACGGAGAAATGTCGTACTTATCTTTTTGGCGGACCAATGCCGGGAACTGCTGGTAGAGAATCCACAAAAAAATCCGGAAAATCCGAAAATCTGATGGACCAAAATGTGAAGAGGGGCGCTTGTGCCGCAAAAAGATGTCCAGAAAACGAAGGAAACCCAGAGGAAAAAATATCCCACGTCGCGAACGAAATTAAATCGGAGGCTCGAAATGAAGAGTTGGGGGCGTCGTGGGTAAATTCAATGGGCTGGTGTCAGCTTTATTTCGCTTCATGCATTAGACTAAACTAAATTAACATAAGGGCCGCGCTCCCGAGCGATAAGCACAGCTTAACAGCACGGGAGCGGGCCCGAGTGGCGGACAGCAACGCACGAGAGCGGGAGCAGCGACAGCCGATCCGAGGGCCTGAGCGCAAAAGGGGCGAGCGCGGGTGCGCTCTTAAGTTCGGTGAGCCAAGGCGGCACAGCGGCGGCCCCTCACCTAAAAATATTGTTTTATTTAAGTGCCCAGTCCAATCTGTTGACGGCAGAATTTGGGCAATGTGAACAGTTTTAATTGTTGTAAAATAAAATAAATATTTGCTTCATTGCTAATATTAATATTAGTTGTGGTTTTTTGTAGTAAATTACTTGATTTGGGGGTTGTAATAGTTTTGTTATATTGTTTTATTGAAGTGCCCAGTCCAATCTGTTGACGGCAGAATTTGGGCAAATTTGAACAGTTTAAACTGTCCATTGCAATATTTTGACGACAGAATTTGGGCAAATTTGAACAGTTTTAACTGTCGTAAAATAAAGCTAAAATTTGCTTTATTGCTAATTTTAATATTAGTCGTGGTTTTTTTGCAGTTAATTATTTGATTTGGTGGTTGTAATAGTTTTGAAATATTGTTTTATTTAAGTGCCCAGTAGAATCTGTTGGCGGCAGTATTTGGGCAAATTTGAACAGTTTAAACTGTCCATTGCAATATATTGACGACAGAATTTGGGCAAATTTGAACAGTTTTAACTATCGTAAAATAATGCTAATTTTAATATTAGTCGTAGTTTTTTTGTAGCAAATTATTTGTTTTGGTGGTTGCAATAATTTTTAAATATTGTTTTATTTAAGTGCCCAGTCCAATCTGTTGACGGCAGAATTTGGGCAATGTGGACAGTTTTAATTGTTGTAAAATAAAATAAATATTTGCTTCATTGCTAATATTAATATTAGTTGTGGTTTTTTGTAGTAAATTACTTGATTTGGGGGTTGTAATAGTTTTGTTATATTGTTTTATTGAAGTGCCCAGTCCAATCTGTTGACGGCAGAATTTGGGCAAATTTGAACAGTTTAAACTGTCCATTGCAATATTTTGACGACAGAATTTGGGCAAATTTGAACAGTTTTAACTGTCGTAAAATAAAGCTAAAATTTGCTTTATTGCTAATTTTAATATTAGTCGTGGTTTTTTTGCAGTTAATTATTTGATTTGGTGGTTGTAATAGTTTTGAAATATTGTTTTATTTAAGTGCCCAGTAGAATCTGTTGGCGGCAGAATTTGGGCAATGTGGACAGTTTTAATTGTTGTAAAATAAAATAAATATTTGCTCACTTATTTTTGAAATTAAATGTTGCGGAGCCGGAAAGGTGGAATTGACCTTGGCTTATTTTTCGGATGGAGAACCAATTAATAAATAATTCATAATTTTCGAATTTACTTATTATGTGGCCGGAAAAGTGGAATAAAAACTTTGGCTGCTTCCCGATCGCAAAAATTAATAATTAAATGCGTTGTGGTATTTTCCCCACTAAATTATTTTAAATTTACTTAGCCGGACGGATGGAATTAAAAATTAATAATTTTTGAATTTAATTATTATGTGGCCGGAAACGTGGAATAAAACTTCGGCTTCTTCCCGATCGCAAAAATTAATAATTAAATGCGTTGTGGTTTTGCTCCACTGAATTATTTTAAATTTATTTAGCCGGACGGATGGTATTAAAAATTAATAATTTTGCATTTAATTATTATGTGGCCGGAAACGTGGAATAAAACTTCGGCTAAATTGGTTTTAAATTCAAATTTAAAAAAACTCTGCGTGGAGTTGTGGTTATAGCGGGAAAAAAGTTCACTGGGTTACGCCGACGGCAGCGCAGTGCGTAAGTCACCAAAGGCAAAACAAAATATTAAAACACCCCACAAAAAAAAACTCACGGTGCTGCGGCGGCTGAGTTAAAAAATTTTATTTTTTTTTTTGGAACACGGATTTTTAGATAATATAATTCGTAGGTTTAATATTAGCTTTATTTATTTCTGAAATCGGAGGCAGAAAATATATTGGAATATATGTGTGTATGTATGTATGTATGGGCATAAGTGGACTGTATATATGTATGTATGTAACAGGGGGAACGGAGTGTTATGCGGTGAAAAAATGACACTGATTGGAACGAACAAAAAAAAATATTGCGACACCGGCGGACTGTTCGGCGAATTTGGAAATTTGCGGAACTAATGCACACCGGCTGGCCAATATTAATTATGCCTTCTTTATTCACCGCACAATTTCACTGTTCAATTTCAGAAAGTTTGCGAATCTTTCGCGGATTAATTGCACAAAAAAAAAAATATATATATGTGTGCAAAATTGTATATGTGTATTTATGTATTGATGCACATATAACGGGGAGACCGAAAACGGTGAGGAATATGGCTCACACAAAACGGAGACGGATGGAAAATTTTTCCGAGATTGAAGGCGAAGTGGAATCGAAAAAATGAATAATAAAAATTACTGCCGTTGTGTCGAAAAAAACTCGGACTTGGAGCTGACACGGAAGGAAAAACAAATCTTACAGCAGTGTGAACGAAATTTAATGTTCGGACCACTGCTGAAGACCGGCAGCGAGACGAAGACGGAGAAATGTCGTACTTATCTTTTTGGCGGACCAATGCCGGGAACTGCTGGTAGAGAATCCACAAAAAAATCCGGAAAATCCGAAAATCTGATGGACCAAAATGTGAAGAGGGGCGCTTGTGCCGCAAAGAGATGTCCAGAAAACGAAGGAAACCCAGAGGAAAAAATATCCCACGTCGCGAACGAAATTAAATCGGAGGCTCGAAATGAAGAGTTGGGGGCGTCGTGGGTAAATTCAATGGGCTGGTGTCAGCTTTATTTCGCTTCATGCATTAGACTAAACTAAATTAACATAAGGGCCGCGCTCCCGAGCGATAAGCACAGCTTAACAGCACGGGAGCGGGCCCGAGTGGCGGACAGCAACGCACGAGAGCGGGAGCAGCGACAGCCGATCCGAGGGCCTGAGCGCAAAAGGGGCGAGCGCGGGTGCGCTCTTAAGTTCGGTGAGCCAAGGCGGCACAGCGGCGGCCCCTCACCTAAAAATATTGTTTTATTTAAGTGCCCAGTCCAATCTGTTGACGGCAGAATTTGGGCAATGTGAACAGTTTTAATTGTTGTAAAATAAAATAAATATTTGCTTCATTGCTAATATTAATATTAGTTGTGGTTTTTTGTAGTAAATTACTTGATTTGGGGGTTGTAATAGTTTTGTTATATTGTTTTATTGAAGTGCCCAGTCCAATCTGTTGACGGCAGAATTTGGGCAAATTTGAACAGTTTAAACTGTCCATTGCAATATTTTGACGACAGAATTTGGGCAAATTTGAACAGTTTTAACTGTCGTAAAATAAAGCTAAAATTTGCTTTATTGCTAATTTTAATATTAGTCGTGGTTTTTTTGCAGTTAATTATTTGATTTGGTGGTTGTAATAGTTTTGAAATATTGTTTTATTTAAGTGCCCAGTAGAATCTGTTGGCGGCAGTATTTGGGCAAATTTGAACAGTTTAAACTGTCCATTGCAATATATTGACGACAGAATTTGGGCAAATTTGAACAGTTTTAACTATCGTAAAATAATGCTAATTTTAATATTAGTCGTAGTTTTTTTGTAGCAAATTATTTGTTTTGGTGGTTGCAATAATTTTTAAATATTGTTTTATTTAAGTGCCCAGTCCAATCTGTTGACGGCAGAATTTGGGCAATGTGGACAGTTTTAATTGTTGTAAAATAAAATAAATATTTGCTTCATTGCTAATATTAATATTAGTTGTGGTTTTTTGTAGTAAATTACTTGATTTGGGGGTTGTAATAGTTTTGTTATATTGTTTTATTGAAGTGCCCAGTCCAATCTGTTGACGGCAGAATTTGGGCAAATTTGAACAGTTTAAACTGTCCATTGCAATATTTTGACGACAGAATTTGGGCAAATTTGAACAATTTTAACTGTCGTAAAATAAAGCTAAAATTTGCTTTATTGCTAATTTTAATATTAGTCGTGGTTTTTTTGCAGTTAATTATTTGATTTGGTGGTTGTAATAGTTTTGAAATATTGTTTTATTTAAGTGCCCAGTAGAATCTGTTGGCGGCAGAATTTGGGCAATGTGGACAGTTTTAATTGTTGGCAAATTTAACATTTAAACTATCCATTGCAATATTTCGACGACAGAATTTGGACAAATTTTAACAGTTTTAACTATCGTAAAATAATGCTAATTTTAATATTAGTTGTGGTTTTTTTGTAGTAAATTATTTGTTTTGGTGGTTGCAATAATTTTTAAATATTGTTTTATTTAAGTGCCCAGTCCAATCTGTTGACGGCAGAATTTGGGCAATGTGGACAGTTTTAAGTTTTGAAATATTGTTTTATTTAAGTGCCCAGTCCAATCTGTTGACGGCAGAATTTGGCCAAATTTGAACAGTTTAAACTGTCCATTGCAATATTTTGACGACAGAATTTGGGCAAATTTGAACAGTTTTAACTATCGTAAAATAAAGCTAAAATTTGCTTTATTGCTAATTTTAATATTAGTCGTGGTTTTTTGTAGTTAATTATTTGATTTGGTGGTTGTAATAGTTTTGAAATATTGTTTTATTTAAGTGCCCAGCAGAATCTGTTGTCGGCAGTATTTGGGCAAATTTGAACATTTTAAACTGTCCATTGCAATATTTTAACGACAGAATTTGGGCAAATTTGAACAGTTTTAACTATCGTAAAATAAAGCTAAAATGCTTTATTGCTTTATTGCTAATTTTAATATTAGTAGTAGTTTTTTGTGGTATAATATTTGTTTCGGTGGTTGCAATAAGTTTGAAATATTGTTTTATTTAAGTGCCCAGTCCAATCTGTTGACGGCAGAATTTGGGCAATGTGGACAGTTTTAACTGTTCTAAAATAAAGTAAAAATTTGCCTTATTGCTAATTTTAATATTAGCCATGGTTTTTTGTAGTAAATTATTTGATTTGATGGTTGTAATAGTTTTGAAATATTGTTTTATTGAAGTGCAATCTGTTGACGGCAGAATTTGGGCAAATTTGAACAGTTTTAACTATCGTAAAATAAAGCTAAAATTTGCTTTATTGCTAATTTTAATATTAGTCGTGGTTTTTTGTAGTAAATTATTTGATTTGGTGGTTGTAATAGTTTTGAAATATTGTTTTATTGAAGTGCCCAGTCCAATCTGTTGACGGCAGAATTTGGGCAACAGTTTTAACTATTGTAAAATAAAGCTAAACTTTGCTTCTATGCTAATTTTAATACTAGTCGTAGTTTGTTTGTAGTAACTTATTTGATTTGATTGTTGCAATATTTTAAAAATATTGTTTTATTGAAGTGCCCAGTCCAATCTGTTGACGGCAGAATTTGGGCAATATGGACAGTTTTAACTGTTCTAAAATAAGGTAAAAATTTGCCTTATTGCTATTTTTAATATTAGCCGTGGTTTTTTGTAGAAAATTATTTGATTAATTATTTGATTTGGTGGTTGTAATAGTTTTGAAATATTGTTTTATTGAAGTGCCCAGTCAAATTTGTTGACGGCAGAATTTGGGCAAATTTGAACAGTTTAAACTGTCCATTGCAGTATTTTGGCGACAGAATTTGGCCAAATTTGAACAGTTTTGACTATCGTAAAATAAAGCTAAAATTTGCTTTATTGCTAATTTTAATATTAGTCGTGTTTTTTTGTAGTAAATTATTTGATTTGGTGGTTGCAATAATTTTGAAATATTGTTTTATTTAAGTGCCCAGTAGAATCTGTTGGGCAAATTTGAACAGTTTAAACTGTCCATTGCAATATTTCGACGACAGAATTTGGGCAAATTTGAACAGTTTTAACTATCGTAAAATAAAGCTAAAATTTGCTTTATTGCTAATTTTAATATTAGTCGTAGTTTTTTTCCAGTAAATTATTTGATTTGATTGTTGCAATAATTTTGAAATATTGTTTTATTGAAGCGCCCAGTCCAATCTGTTGACGGCAGAATTTGGGCAATGTGGACAGTTTTAAGTGTTGTAAAATAAAATAAAAATTTGTTTTTCTGCTAATTTTAATATTAGTCGTGGTTTTTTTGTAGTTAATTATTTGATTTGGTGGTTGTAATAGTTTTGAAATATTGTTTTATTTAAGTGCCCAGTGGGATGTTTTGTGGCAGTATTTGGGCAAATTTGAACAGTTTAAACTGTCCATTGCAATATATTGACGACAGAATTTGGGAAAATTTGAACAGTTTTAACTATCGTAAAATAATGCTAATTTTAATATTAGTCGTAGTTTTTTTGTGGCAAATTATTTGTTTTGGTGGTTGCAATAATTTTGAAATATTGTTTTATTTAAGTGCCCAGTCCAATCTGTTGACGGCAGAATTTGGGCAATGTGGACAGTTTTAATTGTTGTAAAATAAAATAAAAATTTGCTTTATTGCTAATATTAATATTAGTCGTGGTTTTTTGTAGTAAATTATTTGATTTGGTGGTTGTAATAGTTTTGTAATATTGTTTTATTTCAGTGCCCAATGGGATCTTTTGCCGCAGTATTCGGTCAAATTTGAACATTTTAAACTGTCCATTGCAATATTTTGACGACAGAATTTGGGCAAATTTGAACAGTTTTAACTATCGTAAAATAAAGCTAAAATGCTTTATTGCTTTATTGCTAATTTTAATATTAGTAGTATTTTTTTGTAGTAAATTATTTGTTTTGGTGGTTGCTATAATTTTGAAATATTGTTTTATTTAAGTGCCGAGTCCCATCTGTTGACGGCAGAATTTGGGCAATGTGGACAGTTTTAATTGTTGTAAAATAAAGTAAAAATTTGCTTCATTGCTAATTTTAATATTAGACGTAGTTTTTTGTAGAAGACTTATATGATTTGGTACTAATTTTCGAATATTGTTTTATTAAGGTCCCAGTGCAATCTGTTCACGGCAGAATTTGGTCAAATTTGAATTTGAGTTGTTAAATAACGTAAGAATTAGCTTTATTGCTAATTTTAATATTAGTCGTGTTTTTTTTGTAGTAAATTATTTGATTTGGTGGTTGTAATAGTTTTGAAATATTGTTTTATTTAAGTGTCTAGTGCAATATGTTGACTGCAGAATTTGGGCAAATTTGAACAGTTTTAACTATCGTAAATTAAAGTTAAAAATTTGCCTTATTGCTAATTTTAGTATTAGGCGTAGTTTTTTTGTAGCAAATTATTTGATTTGGTGGTTGCAATAATTTTGAAATATTGTTTTATTTAAGTGCCCAGTCCAATCTGTTGACGGCAGAATTTGGGCAATGTGGACAGTTTTAACTAATGTAAGATAAAATAAAAATTTGCTTTATTGCTAATATTAATATTAGTCGTGGTTTTTTGTAGTAAATTATTTGATTTGGTGGTTGTAATAGTTTTGAAATATTGTTTTATTGAAGTGCCCAGTCCAATCTGTTGACGGCAGAATTTGGGCAACAGTTTTAACTATTGTAAAATAAAGCTAAACTTTGCTTCTATGCTAATTTTAATACTAGTCGTAGTTTGTTTGTAGTAACTTATTTGATTTGATTGTTGCAATATTTTAAAAATATTGTTTTATTGAAGTGCCCAGTCCAATCTGTTGACGGCAGAATTTGGGCAATATGGACAGTTTTAACTGTTCTAAAATAAGGTAAAAATTTGCCTTATTGCTATTTTTAATATTAGCCGTGGTTTTTTGTAGAAAATTATTTGATTAATTATTTGATTTGGTGGTTGTAATAGTTTTGAAATATTGTTTTATTGAAGTGCCCAGTCAAATTTGTTGACGGCAGAATTTGGGCAAATTTGAACAGTTTAAACTGTCCATTGCAGTATTTTGGCGACAGAATTTGGCCAAATTTGAACAGTTTTGACTATCGTAAAATAAAGCTAAAATTTGCTTTATTGCTAATTTTAATATTAGTCGTGGTTTTTTGTAATAAATTATTTGATTTGGTGGTTGTAATAGTTTTGAAATATTGTTTTATTTAAGTGTTTAGTGCAATATGTTGACTGCAGAATTTGGGCAAATTTGAACAGTTTTAACTATTGTAAAATAAAGCTAAAATTTGCTTCTATGCTAATTTTAATACTAGGCGTAGTTTGTTTGTAGTAACTTATTTGACTTGATTGTTGCAATATTTTTGAAATATTGTTTTATTGAAGTGCCCAGTCCAATTGTTGACGGCAGAATTTGGGCAATGTGGACAGTTTTAACTGTTGTAAAAAAAAATCAAAATTTGCTTTATTGCTAATTTTAATATTAGTCGTGTTTTTTTGTAGTAAATTATTTGATTTGGTGGTTGCAATAATTTTGAAATATTGTTTTATTTAAGTGCCCAGTAGAATCTGTTGGGCAAATTTGAACAGTTTAAACTGTCCATTGCAATATTTCGACGACAGAATTTGGGCAAATTTGAACAGTTTTAACTATCGTAAAATAAAGCTAAAATTTGCTTTATTGCTAATTTTAATATTAGTCGTAGTTTTTTTCCAGTAAATTATTTGATTTGATTGTTGCAATAATTTTGAAATATTGTTTTATTGAAGCGCCCAGTCCAATCTGTTGACGGCAGAATTTGGGCAATGTGGACAGTTTTAAGTGTTGTAAAATAAAATAAAAATTTGTTTTTCTGCTAATTTTAATATTAGTCGTGGTTTTTTTGTAGTTAATTATTTGATTTGGTGGTTGTAATAGTTTTGAAATATTGTTTTATTTAAGTGCCCAGTGGGATGTTTTGTGGCAGTATTTGGGCAAATTTGAACAGTTTAAACTGTCCATTGCAATATATTGACGACAGAATTTGGGAAAATTTGAACAGTTTTAACTATCGTAAAATAATGCTAATTTTAATATTAGTCGTAGTTTTTTTGTGGCAAATTATTTGTTTTGGTGGTTGCAATAATTTTGAAATATTGTTTTATTTAAGTGCCCAGTCCAATCTGTTGACGGCAGAATTTGGGCAATGTGGACAGTTTTAATTGTTGTAAAATAAAATAAAAATTTGCTTTATTGCTAATATTAATATTAGTCGTGGTTTTTTGTAGTAAATTATTTGATTTGGTGGTTGTAATAGTTTTGTAATATTGTTTTATTTCAGTGCCCAATGGGATCTTTTGCCGCAGTATTCGGTCAAATTTGAACATTTTAAACTGTCCATTGCAATATTTTGACGACAGAATTTGGGCAAATTTGAACAGTTTTAACTATCGTAAAATAAAGCTAAAATGCTTTATTGCTTTATTGCTAATTTTAATATTAGTAGTATTTTTTTGTAGTAAATTATTTGTTTTGGTGGTTGCTATAATTTTGAAATATTGTTTTATTTAAGTGCCGAGTCCCATCTGTTGACGGCAGAATTTGGGCAATGTGGACAGTTTTAATTGTTGTAAAATAAAGTAAAAATTTGCTTCATTGCTAATTTTAATATTAGACGTAGTTTTTTGTAGAAGACTTATATGATTTGGTACTAATTTTCGAATATTGTTTTATTAAGGTCCCAGTGCAATCTGTTCACGGCAGAATTTGGTCAAATTTGAATTTGAGTTGTTAAATAACGTAAGAATTAGCTTTATTGCTAATTTTAATATTAGTCGTGTTTTTTTTGTAGTAAATTATTTGATTTGGTGGTTGTAATAGTTTTGAAATATTGTTTTATTTAAGTGTCTAGTGCAATATGTTGACTGCAGAATTTGGGCAAATTTGAACAGTTTTAACTATCGTAAATTAAAGTTAAAAATTTGCCTTATTGCTAATTTTAGTATTAGGCGTAGTTTTTTTGTAGCAAATTATTTGATTTGGTGGTTGCAATAATTTTGAAATATTGTTTTATTTAAGTGCCCAGTCCAATCTGTTGACGGCAGAATTTGGGCAATGTGGACAGTTTTAACTAATGTAAGATAAAATAAAAATTTGCTTTATTGCTAATATTAATATTAGTCGTGGTTTTTTGTAGTAAATTATTTGATTTGGTGGTTGTAATAGTTTTGAAATATTGTTTTATTGAAGTGCCCAGTCCAATCTGTTGACGGCAGAATTTGGGCAACAGTTTTAACTATTGTAAAATAAAGCTAAACTTTGCTTCTATGCTAATTTTAATACTAGTCGTAGTTTGTTTGTAGTAACTTATTTGATTTGATTGTTGCAATATTTTAAAAATATTGTTTTATTGAAGTGCCCAGTCCAATCTGTTGACGGCAGAATTTGGGCAATATGGACAGTTTTAACTGTTCTAAAATAAGGTAAAAATTTGCCTTATTGCTATTTTTAATATTAGCCGTGGTTTTTTGTAGAAAATTATTTGATTAATTATTTGATTTGGTGGTTGTAATAGTTTTGAAATATTGTTTTATTGAAGTGCCCAGTCAAATTTGTTGACGGCAGAATTTGGGCAAATTTGAACAGTTTAAACTGTCCATTGCAGTATTTTGGCGACAGAATTTGGCCAAATTTGAACAGTTTTGACTATCGTAAAATAAAGCTAAAATTTGCTTTATTGCTAATTTTAATATTAGTCGTGGTTTTTTGTAATAAATTATTTGATTTGGTGGTTGTAATAGTTTTGAAATATTGTTTTATTTAAGTGTTTAGTGCAATATGTTGACTGCAGAATTTGGGCAAATTTGAACAGTTTTAACTATTGTAAAATAAAGCTAAAATTTGCTTCTATGCTAATTTTAATACTAGGCGTAGTTTGTTTGTAGTAACTTATTTGACTTGATTGTTGCAATATTTTTGAAATATTGTTTTATTGAAGTGCCCAGTCCAATTGTTGACGGCAGAATTTGGGCAATGTGGACAGTTTTAACTGTTGTAAAAAAAAATCAAAATTTGCTTTATTGCTAATTTTAATATTAGTCGTGTTTTTTTGTAGTAAATTATTTGATTTGGTGGTTGCAATAATTTTGAAATATTGTTTTATTTAAGTGCCCAGTAGAATCTGTTGGGCAAATTTGAACAGTTTAAACTGTCCATTGCAATATTTCGACGACAGAATTTGGGCAAATTTGAACAGTTTTAACTATCGTAAAATAAAGCTAAAATTTGCTTTATTGCTAATTTTAATATTAGTCGTAGTTTTTTTCCAGTAAATTATTTGATTTGATTGTTGCAATAATTTTGAAATATTGTTTTATTGAAGCGCCCAGTCCAATCTGTTGACGGCAGAATTTGGGCAATGTGGACAGTTTTAAGTGTTGTAAAATAAAATAAAAATTTGTTTTTCTGCTAATTTTAATATTAGTCGTGGTTTTTTTGTAGTTAATTATTTGATTTGGTGGTTGTAATAGTTTTGAAATATTGTTTTATTTAAGTGCCCAGTGGGATGTTTTGTGGCAGTATTTGGGCAAATTTGAACAGTTTAAACTGTCCATTGCAATATATTGACGACAGAATTTGGGAAAATTTGAACAGTTTTAACTATCGTAAAATAATGCTAATTTTAATATTAGTCGTAGTTTTTTTGTGGCAAATTATTTGTTTTGGTGGTTGCAATAATTTTGAAATATTGTTTTATTTAAGTGCCCAGTCCAATCTGTTGACGGCAGAATTTGGGCAATGTGGACAGTTTTAATTGTTGTAAAATAAAATAAAAATTTGCTTTATTGCTAATATTAATATTAGTCGTGGTTTTTTGTAGTAAATTATTTGATTTGGTGGTTGTAATAGTTTTGTAATATTGTTTTATTTCAGTGCCCAATGGGATCTTTTGCCGCAGTATTCGGTCAAATTTGAACATTTTAAACTGTCCATTGCAATATTTTGACGACAGAATTTGGGCAAATTTGAACAGTTTTAACTATCGTAAAATAAAGCTAAAATGCTTTATTGCTTTATTGCTAATTTTAATATTAGTAGTATTTTTTTGTAGTAAATTATTTGTTTTGGTGGTTGCTATAATTTTGAAATATTGTTTTATTTAAGTGCCGAGTCCCATCTGTTGACGGCAGAATTTGGGCAATGTGGACAGTTTTAATTGTTGTAAAATAAAGTAAAAATTTGCTTCATTGCTAATTTTAATATTAGACGTAGTTTTTTGTAGAAGACTTATATGATTTGGTACTAATTTTCGAATATTGTTTTATTAAGGTCCCAGTGCAATCTGTTCACGGCAGAATTTGGTCAAATTTGAATTTGAGTTGTTAAATAACGTAAGAATTAGCTTTATTGCTAATTTTAATATTAGTCGTGTTTTTTTTGTAGTAAATTATTTGATTTGGTGGTTGTAATAGTTTTGAAATATTGTTTTATTTAAGTGTCTAGTGCGATATGTTGACTGCAGAATTTGGGCAAATTTGAACAGTTTTAACTATCGTAAATTAAAGTTAAAAATTTGCCTTATTGCTAATTTTAGTATTAGGCGTAGTTTTTTTGTAGCAAATTATTTGATTTGGTGGTTGCAATAATTTTGAAATATTGTTTTATTTAAGTGCCCAGTCCAATCTGTTGACGGCAGAATTTGGGCAATGTGGACAGTTTTAACTAATGTAAGATAAAATAAAAATTTGCTTTATTGCTAATATTAATATTAGTCGTGGTTTTTTGTAGTAAATTATTTGATTTGGTGGTTGTAATAGTTTTGAAATATTGTTTTATTTAAGTGCCCAGTAGGATGTGTTGGCGGCAGTATTTGGGCAAATTTGAACATTTTAAACTGTCCTTTGCAATATTTTGACGACAGAATTTGGGCAAATTTGAACAGCACAAAGGCTTCTTCTTGTTGAGCAAAATCATTATGCATCGACTTCATGAGAACGTTTGCTCTAGCTCGACTGTTTTTTGAGATGCCCCCAGGGCTGAAGTTCCTTCAGAAAATGGAAGTTTCACAATGAATTTTCCATCTATTGCTACCTGTAGGTTCGCTACGAAATGAGATTCGCAATGAGCTTCTATTGGAGATCGAGCCTTTTCTTTGGTGTCTAGGTTTTCTAGTGTCCAAAATCGCTCTAGTAGCGTATCCACCTCCTCTTCTGTGGTTGCCGCTGCACAAAATGCCGCTGAGTCGTGCTCAGCAGGAATTTTTCCGGCCACAATCCATCTAAGCTTTGTGTTTTGAAGAATTGGGCCTTCTGGCGTCATCAGCATCTGATTTGGTAGAAGCAAAGAATAATAATGTTCTGCGCCAATAAGCATGTCAATTTTTCCTGGTTTGTCAAAGTTTGGATCAGCCAGAGTGACGTTGTTTGGGACTTGTAATTGTGAGGCAGTTAATTGATGAGCTGGTTGATCAGCTATGATATGCGGCAGCACAAAGGCTTCTACTTGTTGAGCAAAATCATTATGCATCGACTTCATGAGAACGTTTGCTCTAGCTCGACTGGTTTTTGGGTTGGCTCCAATGCCCTCGATGCGCAATGATGCACCGTGGAGCTTTAATGAAAGCTTGGAGGCCATTCGCTCAGAGATCAGATTAATTTGTGATCCTGAGTCTAGCAAGGCTCGAAATGTGGCCATCTGGCCATTGCTTGCTTTGACCAATACCTTGACTGTGGCCAGCAGATTGTAACTTTTGTTACTTGCTGCACTCACAGAAGGTGATTTTGGCTCTGTTGCCGCACCTGACGTGGTCTCTAGGTGCAGCAATGTATGGTGTTTTTTGTCACATTTAAAACACGTACGGCCTCGGCAATCTTTCGCCTTGTGGTTACTGCTGAAACAGCTGAACCCAATTGACTCGATCGGGTATGGTTTTGCTGCGAAAATCATCGCATTTGTATAGCCAATGAGTCCGTTTGCAGAAAGGACAATTTGGTTGCCTTCCAGCGCTGGCAGGCCGGAAGCTGGCAGAATTGCATGATGGGCTCTTCTGCTCCTTTCTCAATTGTTGATTGCGTTTTCCTGTTCCCAGCACTCGGCTTCGCTGGTCCAGGAAGCTTAGCATTGTATCGAGACCTTGGAGTTCTCGTGATCCGTCTAACGATTGTTCGTAGAGGGCTCGATTTGCAAGATCCAGTTTTTGCTTGATGATGGCAATTATGATTGTATCCCAGCTGGATATATCAATGCCTAGTCCCTTTAATGATGCTAGAGACTCGATTGTTGTGATATACAACTCTTTTAATGACTTTGGATCGTCACTGTTTGTATGACGCTGCAGGAGACGATTGAGGATTCTTTCCTATTGACTAAACGTCGGTTGACGTGCTCGTCGGGGTCACCAAAATGTTTGTGTTGAGGCTTAGATGCCTGGCAGATAGTGCATAAACTATTGCCTGTAGTTGTCGCAACTAGCACTTGGAACTAGTTGGACGGTTTGATTGAGTTTGAGTGAGGGTTGGATGGTTGGTTGGTTGGATGAGGTTGGTTGTTGGTTGGTTGAGGGCATAAAGACACGACGATGGTGTCGGGCGCATGTGATGCATGAATAAAAGCTCTGTTGTGAGTTAGAACTCTTACTGACTTTATTAATGAAAACTTAACAGTATATATAGGTACAAAATGCTTATGGTAACAAATATCGTATAACAAAATAATGTGGGTTACTGTGAATGTGGGTTACTGTGTATGTGGGTTATTGTCAGATATATGACCTGACACTTATTGCTACTGTGTATGTAGGTTATTGCCAGCTATATGACCTGACACTTATTGCTCTAATTTGCTTTCCTCATGTCCGCCAGTTATGCATATTCGCTTGACCTGGTAAATGATACTTTATTAACGACAAATGCATGTGGCTGCGACTGAAGAATTATTATGACGACTTCTAAATGATATTGCTTATGAGTAATGCTGCCGTAACTGAACAGTTTAAACTGTCCATTGCAATATTTCGACGACAGAATTTGGGCAAATTTGAACAGTATTAACTATCGTAAAATAAAACTAAAATTTGCTAATTTTAATATTAGTCGTAGTTTTTTTCGTAGCAAATTATTTGATTTGGTGGTTGCACTAATTTTGAAATATTGTTTTATTTAAGTGCCCAGTCCAATCTGTTGACGGCAGAATTTGGGCAATGTGGACAGTTTTAACTGTTGTAAAATAAAATAAAAATTTGCCTTATTGCTAATTTTAATATTAGTCGTGGTCTTTTGTAGAAAATTATTTGATTTGGTGGTTGTAATAGTTTTGAAATATTGTTTTATTGAAGTGCCCAGTCCAATCTGTTGACGGCAGAATTTGGGCAATGTGGACAGTTTTAACTGTTGTAAGATAAAATAAAAATTTGCTTTATTGCTAATTTTAATATTAGTCGTGTATATTTGCAGTAAATGATTTGATTTGGTGGTTGTAATAGTTTTGAAATATTGTATTATTTAAGTGTCTAGTGCAATATGTTGACTGCAGAATTTGGGCAAATTTGAACAGTTTTAACTATCGTAAAATAAAGTTAAAAATTTGCTTTATTGCTATTTTTAGAATTAGGCGTAGTTTTTTTGTAGCAAATTATTTGATTTGGTGGTTGCAATAATTTTGAAATATTGTTTTATTTAAGTGCCCAGTCCAATCTGTTGACGGCAGAATTTGGGCAATGTGGACAGTTTTAACTGTTGTAAAATAAAATAAAAATTTGCCTTATTGCTAATTTTAATATTAGTCGTGGTTTTTTGTAGTAAATTATTTGATTTGGTGGTTGTAATAGTTTTGAAATATTGTTTTATTTAAGTGCCCAGTAGGATCTGTTGTATTTGGGCAAATTTGAACATTTTAAACTGTCCATTGCAATATTTTGACGACAGAATTTGGGCAAATTTGAACAGTTTTAACTATCGTAAAATAAAGCTAAAATTTGCTTTATTGCTAATTTTAATATTAGTCGTGGTTTTTTGTAGTAAATTATTTGATTTGGTGGTTGTAATAGTTTTGAAATATTGTTTTATTTAAGTGTCTAGTGCAATATGTTGACTGCAGAAATTGGGCAAATTTGAACAGTTTTAACTATCGTAACATAAAGTTAAAAATTTGCTTTATTGCTAATTTTAGTATTAGGCGTAATTTTTTTGTTGTAAATTAATTGATTTGGTGGTTGCACAATTTTGAAATATTGTTTTATTTAAGTGCCCAGTCCAATATGTTGACGGCAGAATTTGGGCAATGTGGACAGTTTTAACTGTTCTAAAATAAAATAAAAATTAGCTTTATTGCTAATTTTAATATTAGTCGTGGTTTTTTGCAGTAAATTTTTTGATTTGGTGGTTGTAATAGTTTTGAAATATTGTTTTATTTAAGTGCCCAGTAGGATCTGTTGGCGGCAGTATTTGGTGCATTTTAAACTGTCCATTGCAATATTTTGACGACAGAATTTGGGCAAATTTGAACAGTTTTAACTATCGTAAAATAAAGCTAAAATTTGCTTTATTGCTAATTTTAATATTAGTCGTGGTTTTTTTGTAGTAAATTATTTGAGTTGGTGGTTGTAATAGTTTTGAAATATTGTTTTATTTAAGTGTTTAGTGCAATATGTTGACTGCAGAATTTGGGCAAATTTGAACAATTTTAACTATCGTAACATAAAGTTAAAAATTTGCTTTATTGCTAATTTTAGTATTAGGCGTAGTTTTTTTGTAGCAAATTATTTGATTTGGTGGTTGCAATAATTTTGAAATATAGTTTTATTTAAGTGCCCAGTCCAATCTGTTGACGGCAGAATTTGGGCAATGTGGACAGTTTTAACTGTTGTAAAATAAAATAAAAATTTGCTTTATTGCTAATTTTAATATTAGTCGTGGTTTTTTGCAGTAAATTTTTTGATTTGGTGGTTGTAATAGTTTTGAAATATTGTTTTATTTAAGTGCCCAGTAGGATCTGTTGGCGGCAGTATTTGTGCAAATTTGAACATTTTAAACTGTCCATTGCAATATTTTGACGACAGAATTTGGGCAAATTTTAACAGTTTTAACTATCGTAAAATAAAGCTAAAATTTGCTTTATTGCTAATTTTAATATTAGTCGTGGTTTTTTGTAGTAAATTATTTGATTTGGTGGTTGTAATAGTTTTGAAATATTGTTTTATTTAAGTGTTTAGTGCAATATGTTGACAGCAGAATTTTGGCAAATTTGAACAGTTTTAACTATTGTAAAATAAAGCTAAAATTTGCTTCTATGCTAATTTTAATACTAGTCGTAGTTTGTTTGTAGTAACTTATTTGATTTGATAGTTGCAATATTTTTGAAATATTGTTTTATTGAAGTGCCCAGTCCAATCTGTTGACGGTAGAATTTGGGCAATGTGGACAGTTTTAACTGTTGTAAAATAAAATAAAAATTTGCTTTATTGCTAATTTTAATATTAGTCGTGTATATTTGCAGTACATTATTTGATTTGGTGGTTGTAATAGTTTTGAAATATTGTTTTATTGAAGTGCCCAGTCCAATCTGTTGACGGCAGAATTTGGGCAATGAAATATAATTTTAATATTAGTCGTAGTTTTTTTGTAGTAAATTATTTGATTTGGTGGTTGCACAATTTTGAAATATTGTTTTATTTAAGTGCCCAGTCCAATATGTTGACGGCAGAATTTGGGCAATGTGGACAGTTTTAACTGTTGTAAAATAAAATAAAAATTAGCTTTATTTGTAATTTTAATATTAGTCGTGGTTTTTTGCAGTAAATTTTTTGATTTGGTGGTTGTAATAGTTTTGAAATATTGTTTTATTTAAGTGCCCAGTAGGATCTGTTGGCGGCAGTATTTGGGCAAATTTTAACATTTTAAACTGTCCATTGCAATATTTTGACGACAGAATTTGGGCAAATTTGAACAGTTTTAACTATCGTAAAATAAAGCTAAAATTTGCTTTATTGCTAATTTTAATATTAGTCGTGGTTTTTTGTAGTAAATTATTTGATTTGGTGGTTGTAATAGTTTTGAAATATTGTTTTATTTAAGTGTTTAGTGCAATATGTTGACAGCAGAATTTTGGCAAATTTGAACAGTTTTAACTATTGTAAAATAAAGCTAAAATTTGCTTCTATGCTAATTTTAATACTAGTCGTAGTTTGTTTGTAGTAACTTATTTGATTTGATAGTTGCAATATTTTTGAAATATTGTTTTATTGAAGTGCCCAGTCCAATCTGTTGACGGTAGAATTTGGGCAATGTGGACAGTTTTAACTGTTGTAAAATAAAATAAAAATTTGCTTTATTGCTAATTTTAATATTAGTCGTGTATATTTGCAGTAAATTATTTGATTTGGTGGTTGTAATAGTTTTGAAATATTGTTTTATTTAAGTGCCCAGTAGAATCTGTTGGGCAAATTTGAACAGTTTTAACTATCGTAAAATAAAGCTAAAATTTGCTTTATTGCTAATTTTAATATTAGTCGTGGTTTTTTGTAGTAAATTATTTGATTTGGTGGTTGTAATAGTTTTGAAATATTGCTTTATTTAAGCGCCCATTAGAATCTGTTGGGCAAATTTAAACAGTTTAAACTGTCCATTGCAATATTTCGACGACAGAATTTGGGAAAATTTGAACAGTTTTAACTATCGTAAAATAAAGCTAAAATTTGCTTTATTGTTAATTTTAATATTAGTCGTAGTTTTTTTGTAGTAAATTATTTGATTTGGTGGTTGCAATATTTTTGAAATATTGTTTTATTGAAGGGCCCAGTCCCATCTGTTGACGGCAGAATTTGGGCAATGTGGACAGTTTTAACTGTTCTAAAATAAAGTAAAAATTTGGTTCATTGCTAATTTTAATATTAGACGTAGTTTTTTGTAGAAGACTTATATGATTTGGTACTAATTTTCGAATATTGTTTTATTAAGGTCCCAGTGCAATCTGTTCACGGCAGAATTTGGGCAAATTGGAATTTGAGTTGTAAAATAACGTAAAAATTAGCTTTATTGCTAATTTTAATATTAGTCGTAGTTTTTTTGTAGTAAATTATTACATTTGGTAGTTGCAATATTTTTGAAATATTGTTTTTTTAAGTGCCCAGTGCAATCTGTTGACGGCAGAATTTGGGCAATGTGGACAGTTTTAACTGTTCTAAAATAAAGTAAAAATTTGCCTTATTGCTATTTTTAATACTAGTCGTAGTTTGTTTGTAGTAACTTATTTGATTTGATTGTTGCAATATTTTTGAAATATTGTTTTATTGAAGTGCCCAGTCCAATCTGTTGACGGCAGAATTTGGGCAATTTGGACAGTTTTAACTGTTGTAAAATAAAATAAAAATTTGCTTTATTGCTAGTTTTAATATTAGTCGTGTCTATTTGCAGTAAATTATTTGATTTAATGGTTGTAATAGTTTTGAAATATTGTTTTATTTAAGTGTCTAGTGCAATATGTTGACAGCAGAATTTGGGCAAATTTGAACAGTTTTAACTATCGTAAAATAAAGTTAAAAATTTGCTTTATTGCTAATTTTAGTATTGGGCGTAGGTTTTTTGTAGCAAATTATTTGATTTGGTGGTTGCAATAATTTTGAAATATTGTTTTATTTAAGTGCCCAGTCCAATCTGTTGACGGCAGAATTTGGGAAATGTGGACAGTTTTAACTGTTGTAAAATAAAATAAAAATTTGCTTTATTGCTAATATTAATATTAGTCGTGGTTTTTTGTAGTAAATTATTTGATTTGGTGGTAGTAATAGTTTTGAAATATTGTGTTATTTAAGTGCCCAGTAGGATCTGTTGGCGGCAGTATTTGGGCAAATTTGAACATTTTAAACTGTCCATTGCAATATTTTGACGACAGAATTTGGGCAAATTTGAACAGTTTTAACTATCGTAAAATAAAGCTAAAATTTGCTTTATTGCTAACTAGTAGCCCCGGCAAACGTTGTTTTGCCCCACCTTAATTCCGCCTTAATGGCAATAAATAAGATTGTGCAGATTTTTTTTATTGGAAAAAATAGTTTGCTCTTCACTTAAGTGCCTTGTGATACACGACATTTTTTGTTTTATTATCAGGCGCAAAAACAAATAACGCAGATGGTCTTCCGACCCGTAAACATGCCACGTATAACTGACTATGGGGAAAACATGAATGTTCTGGACTTAAACCACAAACTTTTAAGGATTGGCCTTGTGATTTGTTGATTGTCATGGCAAATGCAAGACGTATCGGAAATTGAATTCTTTTTAATTCAAATTGCATATCTGTTGGGATCATCGGGATCCTTGGAATAAGAACTTCCTCACCTATTGAAGCGTAAATTACATTGTTCACAGTTTTGGTTGATTTATGTTTCGAAGCATGATTACAACAGAGCCAACCTTTAGGCGTAAATTGTGCGGTGGCACACCCAAAGAGTTTAAGAATTATACTGGATAGTTTGTGGCTTCATCTTCATTTGTAACGCATTTAAATGAATGTATTATTTCAATGATCCTATTTTAAATTATGTAGTTCAGGTCATCTATCTAAAAGTGCTCGTTCACTCAACCATTCATTATTTTTGTAGTTAGAAATAATGTTTAGAAATACATTGCCAATAAAAGAAAGAAAAGTTGTCGGCAGGGCCCTATTCCTGGGGCACATGGCAAACACATATGTGTACGATACGTCAAGCTCAAAGCCTACTTACTTATACTGAAAACTACATTATTATAAGTGAAGCTATTTCGGAGGAGTATAATATAACGCGAACGCTATCGAACGGGATAAAAAGTATCCTATGTCCGTCTCCTGGCTCTAAGCTACCTCCCTACCAATTTTCAGAAAATCTGTTCTGCCGTTCTTGAGTTATAAGTGGTGTAACTAACACGACTTTCTTTTAGCTAGCCCTGCCACGTTTCGCTGTGGCAAATTTCAAATTCATTTAATTCTGTAATACTTGTGGGTATACAATATTCTTCGTTTCTCCATTCTCTGCGTAAATACAAAGACTATCTGGTTTTCCGACACGGGAACACGCAACATATAATTGTCCGTGTGAAAAACAATCTGCATCCAAATCTAGACCACACAGCTCCAGAGATTGACCTTGAGCTTTATTAATGGTCATTGCGAACGCCAAACTAATGGGAAACTGCAATCTCTTGAACTGGAACGATATATCAATCGGGATCAGAGGAATCCTAGGAATGAGGACATCTTCACCTTTGAAAGGACCAGTTATGATCGTTGCTTCTACTACGTTGTTCATCAATTTCTTGACTGCGAGTCGCGTACCGTTGCAGAGTTTCGGCTGATTTATATTCCGGAGCATGATAATCGGCACACCTATTTTTAATTTCAATATGTGTGGTGGCATACCAGGCAGATCAAGTGAGTTTAGAAATTCCGTAGGGTAATTAACTGCTTCCTCTGCCTCCACAACGGTGTCTATCGACTTATATGTAATTTCGTCAGTTTCTATGCTGGATTGGATTACATGATTGAGCTGGTAGACATCTTTGTTCTTGGCAGCGAGAATCGCTCGTCCACTGAGCCAATCGTGATTCCCATAATTTATTCGGATATCGGGGAACACTTTTTGGATAAGTCCTTCCTTCGATGTAACTAAATTACAGAAATTCTCGGGCAATACTATTTTTCTTGACGTCACATTGACTGGCAGCTTTCCGTTCCCAATGTCCAGTAGCTGTCGTAAGAATACGTCAGCTGAGTCATCGTTCTGTAACTGGACACGCATATTCGTCTTCAACTGTAATGTATGCACATGTTGCCACAATATAGAATATTTCAGGCAAGCATTTATCTCGTCAGCTGGTGTCGATCGGGAAATCACAGGCAACGTTTGCCTGAAATCCCCTGCCAGCAATATTAACGCATTCCCAAATGGTTGAACAGCTCCACGCAAATCCCGCAATGATCGATCGAGGGCCTCCAGCGATTTTTTGTGTGCCATCGTGCATTCATCCCAAACAATGATTTTACATCTTTGCAATACTTTTCCCATGCCAGATGCTCTGGAAATGTTGCACGTAGGAGTCTCGATGATTTGCATGTTCAACGGCAACTTCAGCGCTGAGCAGTCCTCCCACCAGGTAACAATGTCGCAGCGATTCCAGATGAAGCAAGAGCTAAAGCTATGTCCTTGTTAGCTCGAACCGTAGCCAGAATCAATGTAATGAGGAATGTTTTCCCCGTTCCTCCTGGAGCATCCAAAAAGAAGATACCCCCAGCCCCACTATTTATCTTTTGCATGACATGATAATAAACCATTCTTTGTTCATGGTTTAATTTCGTAATGTTGGATTGGACATATGACTGGAGATCATGACTGTTGTAATTCTGCTCACGACGCAAATCCACATCAAATGCTGCAGTCGCAGTTCGGGCAGGTGCTGGCATCCCCAATTGACTTATCACTTTATTTGCAATAGCTAAGCACTTGTCTTCAATCCTTATCAAAGTTTCATTTTAAATTCCTTCTGTCAATTCCATGGTCATGTCATAATTTTCTAGACGTAGTCTGTGCAAAATATCCTCAGCCATATCCGAACGATATCTTTCCCATAACTCTATTGGAGATGAAGGGAAGCAAGCAGTCAATATGATTGCAAACAATGAGCGAATTTGGTCCGGATGTGCCGTGTTGCACGCATCATGAATGCAGATATCCCACTGTTTTTCGTTCTCCAACAAATTTAAGGCTTGGCACACTCTGCGGAAGGTGGCATGCGTGATGCCGTTGAGATTTTTCAAATACTGGAAAGACCTGGGACCGGCCACATTCACCAACAGCATGCGAAGGAAGAAACATTCATCTTGATTAGGATGCACTGTATAGAGTCTTCAGCTACCCTTGCCCTGTCGCGTTCATTATTTTGAGAGCGAATCAAATCGATTGCTGCAGAACGCGACTTCCTAGCTCTCAATCGTGATCGCTCAAGCCTAGCTGCTCGTCTTTCTGCTGATTCCGCGTTGTGCATCTGCATTGCTCTCAGCCGGTCAGTCTCTCGGATGGAGGCCCGCTCTTCGTTAGTCATATTCGAAATCGTACGTCTTCTTGCTTCTCCATTGCGAGTACGACGACCCAAACTCGACTTTTTTGGTGTCATGACTTCGTTTCTTACTGAAACTGAACAAAAAAATAAAATTTTAATCTCCAATTTCTTCTTTCAATAAGTTTCGAATTATTTCTCATGGCCTGCCTGTAGAGGGCGCAGCAGTAGGGGCACGGGGAAACGCGAAAAAAACTGATATATTCGCCAACGCAGATAAGCTATCAACATCAAAAGTAGACAATAACCGTACTGGAACCTCAACGCATGTTGTGTCAAAATTTGGGCTTAAACGGTTCAGAACTTTTCAAGTCTATTAATGATGTAGATACGAACAGAGCATTTTTATATATAGATTTTAATATTAGTAGTAGTTTTTTGTAGTAAATTATTTGTTTTGGTGGTTGCAATAATTTTGAAATATTGTTTTATTTAAGTGCCCAGTCCAATCTGTTGACGGCAGAATTTAAGCAATGTGGACAGTTTTAACTGTTGTAAAATAAAAAAAAAATTTGCTTTATTGCTAATTTTAATATTAGTCGTGGTTTTTTTGTAGTAAATTATTTGATTTGGTGGTTGTAATAGTTTTGAAATATTGTTTAATTTAAGTGCCCAGTAGAATCTGTTGGGCAAATTTGAACAGTTTTAACTATCGTAAAATAAAGCTAAAATTTGCTTTATTGCTAATTTTAATATTAGTCGTAGTTTTTTTTGTAGTAAATTATTTGATTTGGTGGTTGCAATAATTTTGAAATATTGTTTTATTTATGTGCCCAGTCCAATCTGTTGACGGCAGAATTTGGGCAATGTGGACAGTTTTAACTTTTCTAAAATAAAGTAAAAATTTGCCTTACTGCTAATTTTAATATTAATCGTGTTTTTTTGTAGAAAATTATTTGATTTGGTGGTTGTAATAGTTTTGAAATATTGTTTTATTTAAGTGCCCAGTCCAATCTGTTGACGGCAGAATTTGGGCAAATTTGAACAGTTTAAACTGTCCATTGCAATATTTTGACGACAGAAATTGGGCAAATTTGAACAGTTTTAACTATCGTAAAATAAAGCTAAAATTTGCTTTATTGCTAATTTTAATATTAGTCGTGGTTTTTTGTAGTAAATTATTTGATTTGGTGGTTGTAATAGTTTTGAAATATTGTTTTATTTAAGTGTTTAGTGCAATATGTTGACTGCAGAATTTGGGCAAATTTGAACAGTTTTAACTATTGTAAAATAAAGCTAAAATTTGCTTCTATGCTAATTTTAGTATTAGGCGTAGGTTTTTTGTAGCAAATTATTTGATTTGGTGGTTGCAATAATTTTGAAATATTGTTTTATTTAAGTGCCCAGTCCAATCTGTTGACGGCAGAATTATTTAAGTGTCCAGTAGTATCTGTTGGCGGCAGTATTTGGGCAAATTTGAACATTTTAAACTGTCCATTGCAATATTTTGACGACAGAATTTGGGCAAATTTGAACAGTTTTAACTATCGTAAAATAAAGCTAAAATTTGCTTTATTGCTAACTAGTAGCCCCGGCAAACGTTGTTTTGCCCCACCTTAATTCCGCCTTAATGGCAATAAATAAGATTGTGCAGATTTTTTTTATTGGAAAAAATAGTATTCTCTTCACTTAAGTGCCTTGTGATACACGACATTTTTTGTTTTATTATCAGGCGCAAAAACAAATAACGCAGATGGTCTTCCGACCCGTAAACATGCCACGTATAACTGACTATGGGGAAAACATGAATGTTCTGGACTTAAACCACAAACTTTTAAGGATTGGCCTTGTGATTTGTTGATTGTCATGGCAAATGCAAGACGTATCGGAAATTGAATTCTTTTTAATTCAAATTGCATATCTGTTGGGATCATCGGGATCCTCGGAATAAGAACTTCCTCACCTATTGAAGCGTAAATTACATTGTTCAGTTTTGGTTGATTTATGTTTCGAAGCATGATTACAACAGAGCCAACATTTAGGCGTAAATTGTGCGGTGGCACACCCAAAGAGTTTAAGAATTATACTGGATAGTTTGTGGCTTCATCTTCATTTGTAACGCATTTAAATGAATGCATTATTTCAATGATCTTATTTTAAATTATGTAGTTCAGGTCATCTATCTAAAAGTGCTCGTTCACTCAACCATTCATTATTTTTGTAGTTAGAAATAATGTTTAGAAATACATTGCCAATAAAAGAAAGAAAAGTTGTCGGCAGGGCCCTATTCCTGGGGCACATGGCAAACACATATGTGTACGATACGTCAAGCTCAAAGCCTACTTACTTATACTGAAAACTACATTATTATAAGTGAAGCTATTTCGGAGGAGTATAATATAACGCGAACGCTATCGAACGGGATAAAAAGTATCCTATGTCCGTCTCCTGGCTCTAAGCTACCTCCCTACCAATTTTCAGAAAATCTGTTCTGCCGTTCTTGAGTTATAAGTGGTGTAACTAACACGACTTTCTTTTAGCTAGCCCTGCCACGTTTCGCTGTGGCAAATTTCAAATTCATTTAATTCTGTAATACTTGTGGGTATACAATATTCTTCGTTTCTCCATTCTCTGCGTAAATATAAAGACTATCTGGTTTTCCGACACGGGAACACGCAACATATAATTGTCCGTGTGAAAAACAATCTGCATCCAAATCTAGACCACACAACTCCAGAGATTGACCTTGAGCTTTATTAATGGTCATTGCGAACGCCAAACTAATGGGACACTGCAATCTATTGAACTGGAACGATATATCAATCGGGATCAGAGGAATCCTAGGAATGAGGACATCTTCACCTTTGAAAGGACCAGTTATGATCGTTGCTTCTACTACGTTGTTCATCAATTTCTTGACTGCGAGTCGCGTACCGTTGCAGAGCTTCGGCTGATTTATATTCCGGAGCATGATAATCGGCACACCTATTTTTAATTTCAATATGTGTGGTGGCATTCCAGGCAGATCAAGTGAGTTTAGAAATTCCGTAGGGTAATTAACTGCTTCCTCTGCCTCCACAACGGTGTCTATCGACTTATATGTAATTTCGTCAGTTTCTATGCTGGATTGGATTACATGATTGAGCTGGTAGACATCTTTGTTCTTGGCAGCGAGAATCGCTCGTCCACTGAGCCAATCGTGATTCCCATAATTTATTCGGATATCGGGGAACACTTTTTGGATAAGTCCTTCCTTCGATGTAACTAAATTACAGAAATTCTCGGGCAATACTATTTTTCTTGACGTCACATTGACTGGCAGCTTTCCGTTCCCAATGTCCAGTAGCTGTCATAAGAATACGTCAGCTGAGTCATCGTTCTGTAACTGGACACGCATATTCGTCTTCAACTGTAATGTATGCACATGTTGCCACAATATAGAATATTTCAGGCAAGCATTTATC
Source organism: Drosophila birchii (assembly GCA_035046345.1). NCBI lineage: Eukaryota > Metazoa > Arthropoda > Insecta > Diptera > Drosophilidae > Drosophila > Drosophila birchii. The sequence continues at coordinate 99,905 of JAWNOA010000086.1, read as the reverse complement.
TCGTCAGCTGGTGTCGATCGGGAAATCACAGGCAACGTTTGCCTGAAATCCCCTGCCAGCAATATTAACGCATTCCCAAATGGTTGAACAGCTCCACGCAAATCCCGCAATGATCGATCGAGGGCCTCCAGCGATTTTTTGTGTGCCATCGTGCATTCATCCCAAACAATGATTTTACATCTTTGCAATACTTTTCCCATGCCAGATGCTCTGGAAATGTTGCACGTAGGAGTCTCGATGATTTGCATGTTCAACGGCAACTTCAGCGCTGAATGAGCAGTCCTCCCACCAGGTAACAATGTCGCAGCGATTCCAGATGAAGCAAGAGCTAAAGCTATGTCCTTGTTAGCTCGAACCGTAGCCAGAATCAATGTAATGAGGAATGTTTTCCCCGTTCCTCCTGGAGCATCCAAAAAGAAGATACCCCCAGCCCCACTATTTATCTTTTGCATGACATGATCATAAACCATTCTTTGTTCATGGTTTAATTTCGTAATGTTGGATTGGACTGGAGATCATGACTGTTGTAATTCTGCTCACGACGCAAATCCACATCAAATGCTGCAGTCGCAGTTCGGGCAGGTGCTGGCATCCCCAATTGACTTATCACTTTATTTGCAATAGCTAAGCACTTGTCTTCAATCCTTATCAAAGTTTCATTTTAAATTCCTTCTGTCAATTCCATGGTCATGTCATAATTTTCTAGACGTACTCTGTGCAAAATATCCCCAGCCATATCCGAACGATATCTTTCCCATAACTCTATTGGAGATGAAGGGAAGCAAGCAGTCAATATGATTGCAAACAATGAGCGAATTTGGTCCGGATGTGCCGTGTTGCACGCATCATGAATGCAGATATCCCACTGTTTTTCGTTCTCCAACAAATTTAAGGCTTGGCACACTCTGCGGAAGGTGGCATGCGTGATGCCGTTGAGATTTTTCAAATACTGGAAAGACCTGGGACCGGCCACATTCACCAACAGCATGCGAAGGAAGAAACATTCATCTTGATTAGGATGCACTGTATAGAGTCTTCAGCTACCCTTGCCCTGTCGCGTTCATTATTTTGAGAGCGAATCAAATCGATTGCTGCAGAACGCGACTTCCTAGCTCTCAATCGTGATCGCTCAAGCCTAGCTGCTCGTCTTTCTGCTGATTCCGCGTTGTGCATCTGCATTGCTCTCAGCCGGTCAGTCTCTCGGATGGAGGCCCGCTCTTCGTTAGTCATATTCGAAATCGTACGTCTTCTTGCTTCTCCATTGCGAGTACGACGACCCAAACTCGACTTTTTTGGTGTCATGACTTCGTTTCTTACTGAAACTGAACAAAAAAATAAAATTTTAATCTCCAATTTCTTCTTTCAATAAGTTTCGAATTATTTCTCATGGCCTGCCTGTAGAGGGCGCAGCAGTAGGGGCACGGGGAAACGCGAAAAAAACTGATATATTCGCCAACACAGATAAGCTATCAACATCAAAAGTAGACAATAACCGTACTGGAACCTCAACGCATGTTGTGTCAAAATTTGGGCTTAAACGGTTCAGAACTTTTCAAGTCTATTAATGATGTAGATACGAACAGAGCATTTTTATATATAGATTTTAATATTAGTAGTAGTTTTTTGTAGTAAATTATTTGTTTTGGTGGTTGCAATAATTTTGAAATATTGTTTTATTTAAGTGCCCAGTCCAATCTGTTGACGGCAGAATTTAAGCAATGTGGACAGTTTTAACTGTTGTAAAATAAAAAAAAAATTTGCTTTATTGCTAATTTTAATATTAGTCGTGGTTTTTTTGTAGTAAATTATTTGATTTGGTGGTTGTAATAGTTTTGAAATATTGTTTTATTTAAGTGCCCAGTAGAATCTGTTGGGCAAATTTGAACAGTTTTAACTATCGTAAAATAAAGCTAAAATTTGCTTTATTGCTAATTTTAATATTAGTCGTAGTTTTTTTGTAGTAAATTATTTGATTTGGTGGTTGCAATAATTTTGAAATATTGTTTTATTTATGTGCCCAGTCCAATCTGTTGACGGCAGAATTTGGGCAATGTGGACAGTTTTAACTGTTCTAAAATAAAGTAAAAATTTGCCTTACTGCTAATTTTAATATTAATCGTGTTTATTTGTAGAAAATTATTTGATTTGGTGGTTGTAATAGTTTTGAAATATTGTTTTATTTAAGTGCCCAGTCCAATCTGTTGACGGCAGAATTTGGGCAAATTTGAACAGTTTAAACTGTCCATTGCAATATTTTGACGACAGAAATTGGGCAAATTTGAACAGTTTTAACTATCGTAAAATAAAGCTAAAATTTGCTTTATTGCTAATTTTAATATTAGTCGTAGTTTTTTTGTAGTAAATTATTTGATTTGGTGGTTGTAATAGTTTTGAAATATTGTTTTTTTTAAGTGCCCAGTAGAATCTGTTGGGCAAATTTGAACAGTTTTAACTATCGTAAAATAAAGCTAAAATTTGCTTTATTGCTAATTTTAATATTAGTCGTAGTTTTTTTGTAGTAAATTATTTGATTTGGTGGTTGCAATAATTTTGAAATATTGTTTTATTTATGTGCCCAGTCCAATCTGTTGACGGCAGAATTTGGGCAATGTGGACAGTTTTAACTGTTCTAAAATAAAGTAAAAATTTGCCTTATTGCTAATTTTAATATTAGTCGTGGTTTTTTGTAGTAAATTATTTGATTTGGTGGTTGTAATAGTTTTGAAATATTGTTTTATTTAAGTGTTTAGTGCAATATGTTGACTGCAGAATTTGGGCAAATTTGAACAGTTTTAACTATTGTAAAATAAAGCTAAAATTTGCTTCTATGCTAATTTTAATACTAGTCGTAGTTTATTTGTAGTAACTTATTTGATTTGATTGTTTCAATAATTTTGAAATATTGTTTTATTGAAGTGCCCAGTCCAATCTGTTGACGGTAGAATTTGGGCAATGTAGACAGTTTTAACTGTTGTAAAATAAAATAAAAATTTGCTTTATTGCTTATTTTAATATTAGTCGTGCTTTTTTTTTTGTAGTTAATTATTTGATTTGGTGGTTGTAATAGTTTTGAAATATTGCTTTATTTAAGCGCCCAGTAGAATCTGTTGGGCAAATTTAAACAGTTTAAACTGTCCATTGCAATATTTTGACGACAGAATTTGGGCAAATTTGAACAGTTTTAACTATCGTAAAATAAAGCTAAAATTTGCTTTATTGTTAATTTTAATATTAGTCGTAGTTTTTTTGTAGTAAATTATTTGATTTGGTGGTTGCAATATTTTTGAAATATTGTTTTATTGAAGTGCCCAGTCCCATCTGTTGACGGCAGAATTTGGGCAATGTGGACAGTTTTAACTGTTCTAAAATAAAGTAAAAATTTGGTTCATTGCTAATTTTAATATAAGACGTAGTTTTTTGTAGAAGACTTATATGATTTGGTACTAAGTGCAATATTTCGACGACAGAATTTGGGCAAATTTGAAAAGTTTTAACTATTGTAAAATAAAGCTTAAATTTGGTTCTATGCTATTTTTAATACTAGTCGTAGTTTGTTTGTAGTAACTTATTTGATTTGATTGTTGCAATAATTTTGAAATATTGTTTTATTAAAGTGCCCAGTCCAATCTGTTGACGGCAGAATTTGGGCAATGTGGACAGTTTTAACTGTTGTAAAATAAAATAAAAATTTGCTTTATTGCTAGTTTTAATATTAGTCGTGTCTATTTGCAGTAAATTATTTGATTTAATGGTTGTAATAGTTTTGAAATATTGTTTTATTTAAGTGTCTAGTGCAATATGTTGACTGCAGAATTTGGGCAAATTTGAACAGTTTTAACTATCGTAAAATAAAGTTAAAAATTTGCTTTATTGCTAATTTTTGTATTAGTCGTAGGTTTTTTGTAGCAAATTATTTGATTTGGTGGTTGCAATAATTTTGAAATATTGTTTTATTTAAGTGCCCAGTCCAATCTGTTGACGGCAGAATTATTTAAGTGTCCAGTAGTATCTGTTGGCGGCAGTATTTGGGCAAATTTGAACATTTTAAACTGTCCATTGCAATATTTTGACGACAGAATTTGGGCAAATTTGAACAGTTTTAACTATCGTAAAATAAAGCTAAAATTTGCTTTATTGCTAACTAGTAGCCCCGGCAAACGTTGTTTTGCCCCACCTTAATTCCGCCTTAATGGCAATAAATAAGATTGTGCAGATTTTTTTTATTGGAAAAAATAGTTTGCTCTTCACTTAAGTGCCTTGTGATACACGACATTTTTTGTTTTATTATCAGGCGCAAAAACAAATAACGCAGATGGTCTTCCGACCCGTAAACATGCCACGTATAACTGACTATGGGGAAAACATGAATGTTCTGGACTTAAACCACAAACTTTTAAGGATTGGCCTTGTGATTTGTTGATTGTCATGGCAAATGCAAGACGTATCGGAAATTGAATTCTTTTTAATTCAAATTGCATATCTGTTGGGATCATCGGGATCCTCGGAATAAGAACTTCCTCACCTATTGAAGCGTAAATTACATTGTTCAGTTTTGGTTGATTTATGTTTCGAAGCATGATTACAACAGAGCCAACCTTTAGGCGTAAATTGTGCGGTGGCACACCCAAAGAGTTTAAGAATTATACTGGATAGTTTGTGGCTTCATCTTCATTTGTAACGCATTTAAATGAATGTATTATTTCAATGATCCTATTTTAAATTATGTAGTTCAGGTCATCTATCTAAAAGTGCTCGTTCACTCAACCATTCATTATTTTTGTAGTTAGAAATAATGTTTAGAAATACATTGCCAATAAAAGAAAGAAAAGTTGTCGGCAGGGCCCTATTCCTGGGGCACATGGCAAACACATATGTGTACGATACGTCAAGCTCAAAGCCTACTTACTTATACTGAAAACTACATTATTATAAGTGAAGCTATTTCGGAGGAGTATAATATAACGCGAACGCTATCGAACGGGATAAAAAGTATCCTATGTCCGTCTCCTGGCTCTAAGCTACCTCCCTACCAATTTTCAGAAAATCTGTTCTGCCGTTCTTGAGTTATAAGTGGTGTAACTAACACGACTTTCTTTTATATATATAGATTTTAATATTAGTAGTAGTTTTTTGTAGTAAATTATTTGTTTTGGTGGTTGCAATAATTTTGAAATATTGTTTTATTTAAGTGCCCAGTCCAATCTGTTGACGCCAGAATTTAAGCAATGTGGACAGTTTTAACTATTGTAAAATAAAATAAAAATTTGTTTTATTGCTAATTTTAATATTAGTCGTGGTTTTTTTTTAGTAAATTATTTGATTTGGTGGTTGTAATAGTTTTGAAATATTGTTTTATTTAAGCGCCCAGTAGAATCTGTTGGGCAAATTTGAACAGTTTAAACTGTCCATTGCAATATTTCGACGACAGAATTTGGGCAAATTTGAACAGTTTTAACTATCGTAAAATAAAGCTAAAATTTGCTTTATTGTTAATTTTAATATTAGTCGTAGTTTTTTTGTAGTAAATTATTTGATTTGGTGGTTGCAATAATTTTGAAATATTGTTTTATTTATGTGCCCAGTCCAATCTGTTGACGGCAGAATTTGGGCAATGTGGACAGTTTTAACTTTTCTAAAATAAAGTAAAAATTTGCCTTACTGCTAATTTTAATATTAATCGTGTTTTTTTGTAGAAAATTATTTGATTTGGTGGTTGTAATAGTTTTGAAATATTGTTTTATTTAAGTGCCCAGTCCAATCTGTTGACGGCAGAATTTGGGCAAATTTGAACAGTTTAAACTGTCCATTGCAATATTTTGACGACAGAAATTGGGCAAATTTGAACAGTTTTAACTATCGTAAAATAAAGCTAAAATTTGCTTTATTGCTAATTTTAATATTAGTCGTGGTTTTTTGTAGTAAATTATTTGATTTGGTGGTTGTAATAGTTTTGAAATATTGTTTTATTTAAGTGTTTAGTGCAATATGTTGACTGCAGAATTTGGGCAAATTTGAACAGTTTTAACTATTGTAAAATAAAGCTAAAATTTGCTTCTATGCTAATTTTAGTATTAGGCGTAGGTTTTTTGTAGCAAATTATTTGATTTGGTGGTTGCAATAATTTTGAAATATTGTTTTATTTAAGTGCCCAGTCCAATCTGTTGACGGCAGAATTATTTAAGTGTCCAGTAGTATCTGTTGGCGGCAGTATTTGGGCAAATTTGAACATTTTAAACTGTCCATTGCAATATTTTGACGACAGAATTTGGGCAAATTTGAACAGTTTTAACTATCGTAAAATAAAGCTAAAATTTGCTTTATTGCTAACTAGTAGCCCCGGCAAACGTTGTTTTGCCCCACCTTAATTCCGCCTTAATGGCAATAAATAAGATTGTGCAGATTTTTTTTATTGGAAAAAATAGTATTCTCTTCACTTAAGTGCCTTGTGATACACGACATTTTTTGTTTTATTATCAGGCGCAAAAACAAATAACGCAGATGGTCTTCCGACCCGTAAACATGCCACGTATAACTGACTATGGGGAAAACATGAATGTTCTGGACTTAAACCACAAACTTTTAAGGATTGGCCTTGTGATTTGTTGATTGTCATGGCAAATGCAAGACGTATCGGAAATTGAATTCTTTTTAATTCAAATTGCATATCTGTTGGGATCATCGGGATCCTTGGAATAAGAACTTCCTCACCTATTGAAGCGTAAATTACATTGTTCACAGTTTTGGTTGATTTATGTTTCGAAGCATGATTACAATAGAGCCAACCTTTAGGCGTAAATTGTGCGGTGGCACACCCAAAGAGTTTAAGAATTATACTGGATAGTTTGTGGCTTCATCTTCATTTGTAACGCATTTAAATGAATGTATTATTTCAATGATCCTATTTTAAATTATGTAGTTCAGGTCATCTATCTAAAAGTGCTCGTTCACTCAACCATTCATTATTTTTGTAGTTAGAAATAATGTTTAGAAATACATTGCCAATAAAAGAAAGAAAAGTTGTCGGCAGGGCCCTATTCCTGGGGCACATGGCAAACACATATGTGTACGATACGTCAAGCTCAAAGCCTACTTACTTATACTGAAAACTACATTATTATAAGTGAAGCTATTTCGGAGGAGTATAATATAACGCGAACGCTATCGAACGGGATAAAAAGTATCCTATGTCCGTCTCCTGGCTCTAAGCTACCTCCCTACCAATTTTCAGAAAATCTGTTCTGCCGTTCTTGAGTTATAAGTGGTGTAACTAACACGACTTTCTTTTAGCTAGCCCTGCCACGTTTCGCTGTGGCAAATTTCAAATTCATTTAATTCTGTAATACTTGTGGGTATACAATATTCTTCGTTTCTCCATTCTCTGCGTAAATACAAAGACTATCTGGTTTTCCGACACGGGAACACGCAACATATAATTGTCCGTGTGAAAAACAATCTGCATCCAAATCTAGACCACACAGCTCCAGAGATTGACCTTGAGCTTTATTAATGGTCATTGCGAACGCCAAACTAATGGGAAACTGCAATCTCTTGAACTGGAACGATATATCAATCGGGATCAGAGGAATCCTAGGAATGAGGACATCTTCACCTTTGAAAGGACCAGTTATGATCGTTGCTTCTACTACGTTGTTCATCAATTTCTTGACTGCGAGTCGCGTACCGTTGCAGAGCTTCGGCTGATTTATATTCCGGAGCATGATAATCGGCACACCTATTTTTAATTTCAATATGTGTGGTGGCATTCCAGGCAGATCAAGTGAGTTTAGAAATTCCGTAGGGTAATTAACTGCTTCCTCTGCCTCCACAACGGTGTCTATCGACTTATATGTAATTTCGTCAGTTTCTATGCTGGATTGGATTACATGATTGAGCTGGTAGACATCTTTGTTCTTGGCAGCGAGAATCGCTCGTCCACTGAGCCAATCGTGATTCCCATAATTTATTCGGATATCGGGGAACACTTTTTGGATAAGTCCTTCCTTCGATGTAACTAAATTACAGAAATTCTCGGGCAATACTATTTTTCTTGACGTCACATTGACTGGCAGCTTTCCGTTCCCAATGTCCAGTAGCTGTCGTAAGAATACGTCAGCTGAGTCATCGTTCTGTAACTGGACACGCATATTCGTCTTCAACTGTAATGTATGCACATGTTGCCACAATATAGAATATTTCAGGCAAGCATTTATCTCGTCAGCTGGTGTCGATCGGGAAATCACAGGCAACGTTTGCCTGAAATCCCCTGCCAGCAATATTAACGCATTCCCAAATGGTTGAACAGCTCCACGCAAATCCCGCAATGATCGATCGAGGGCCTCCAGCGATTTTTTGTGTGCCATCGTGCATTCATCCCAAACAATGATTTTACATCTTTGCAATACTTTTCCCATGCCAGATGCTCTGGAAATGTTGCACGTAGGAGTCTCGATGATTTGCATGTTCAACGGCAACTTCAGCGCTGAATGAGCAGTCCTCCCACCAGGTAACAATGTCGCAGCGATTCCAGATGAAGCAAGAGCTAAAGCTATGTCCTTGTTAGCTCGAACCGTAGCCAGAATCAATGTAATGAGGAATGTTTTCCCCGTTCCTCCTGGAGCATCCAAAAAGAAGATACCCCCAGCCCCACTATTTATCTTTTGCATGACATGATCATAAACCATTCTTTGTTCATGGTTTAATTTCGTAATGTTGGATTGGACCTGGAGATCATGACTGTTGTAATTCTGCTCACGACGCAAATCCACATCAAATGCTGCAGTCGCAGTTCGGGCAGGTGCTGGCATCCCCAATTGACTTATCACTTTATTTGCAATAGCTAAGCACTTGTCTTCAATCCTTATCAAAGTTTCATTTTAAATTCCTTCTGTCAATTCCATGGTCATGTCATAATTTTCTAGACGTACTCTGTGCAAAATATCCCCAGCCATATCCGAACGATATCTTTCCCATAACTCTATTGGAGATGAAGGGAAGCAAGCAGTCAATATGATTGCAAACAATGAGCGAATTTGGTCCGGATGTGCCGTGTTGCACGCATCATGAATGCAGATATCCCACTGTTTTTCGTTCTCCAACAAATTTAAGGCTTGGCACACTCTGCGGAAGGTGGCATGCGTGATGCCGTTGAGATTTTTCAAATACTGGAAAGACCTGGGACCGGCCACATTCACCAACAGCATGCGAAGGAAGAAACATTCATCTTGATTAGGATGCACTGTATAGAGTCTTCAGCTACCCTTGCCCTGTCGCGTTCATTATTTTGAGAGCGAATCAAATCGATTGCTGCAGAACGCGACTTCCTAGCTCTCAATCGTGATCGCTCAAGCCTAGCTGCTCGTCTTTCTGCTGATTCCGCGTTGTGCATCTGCATTGCTCTCAGCCGGTCAGTCTCTCGGATGGAGGCCCGCTCTTCGTTAGTCATATTCGAAATCGTACGTCTTCTTGCTTCTCCATTGCGAGTACGACGACCCAAACTCGACTTTTTTGGTGTCATGACTTCGTTTCTTACTGAAACTGAACAAAAAAATAAAATTTTAATCTCCAATTTCTTCTTTCAATAAGTTTCGAATTATTTCTCATGGCCTGCCTGTAGAGGGCGCAGCAGTAGGGGCACGGGGAAACGCGAAAAAAACTGATATATTCGCCAACACAGATAAGCTATCAACATCAAAAGTAGACAATAACCGTACTGGAACCTCAACGCATGTTGTGTCAAAATTTGGGCTTAAACGGTTCAGAACTTTTCAAGTCTATTAATGATGTAGATACGAACAGAGCATTTTTATATATAGATTTTAATATTAGTAGTAGTTTTTTGTAGTAAATTATTTGTTTTGGTGGTTGCAATAATTTTGAAATATTGTTTTATTTAAGTGCCCAGTCCAATCTGTTGACGGCAGAATTTAAGCAATGTGGACAGTTTTAACTGTTGTAAAATAAAAAAAAAATTTGCTTTATTGCTAATTTTAATATTAGTCGTGGTTTTTTTGTAGTAAATTATTTGATTTGGTGGTTGTAATAGTTTTGAAATATTGTTTTATTTAAGTGCCCAGTAGAATCTGTTGGGCAAATTTGAACAGTTTTAACTATCGTAAAATAAAGCTAAAATTTGCTTTATTGCTAATTTTAATATTAGTCGTAGTTTTTTTGTAGTAAATTATTTGATTTGGTGGTTGCAATAATTTTGAAATATTGTTTTATTTATGTGCCCAGTCCAATCTGTTGACGGCAGAATTTGGGCAATGTGGACAGTTTTAACTGTTCTAAAATAAAGTAAAAATTTGCCTTACTGCTAATTTTAATATTAATCGTGTTTTTTTGTAGAAAATTATTTGATTTGGTGGTTGTAATAGTTTTGAAATATTGTTTTATTTAAGTGCCCAGTCCAATCTGTTGACGGCAGAATTTGGGCAAATTTGAACAGTTTTAACTATTGTAAAATAAAGCTAAAATTTGCTTCTATGCTAATTTTAATACTAGTCGTAGTTTATTTGTAGTAACTTATTTGATTTGATTGTTTCAATAATTTTGAAATATTGTTTTATTGAAGTGCCCAGTCCAATCTGTTGACGGTAGAATTTGGGCAATGTAGACAGTTTTAACTGTTGAAAAATAAAATAAAAATTTGCTTTATTGCTTATTTTAATATTAGTCGTGCTTTTTTTTTTGTAGTTAATTATTTGATTTGGTGGTTGTAATAGTTTTGAAATATTGTTTTATTTAAGTGCCCAGTAGAATCTGTTGGGCAAATTTGAACAGTTTTAACTATCGTAAAATAAAGCTAAAATTTGCTTTATTGCTAATTTTAATATTAGTCGTAGTTTTTTTGTAGTAAATTATTTGATTTGGTGGTTGCAATAATTTTGAAATATTGTTTTATTTATGTGCCCAGTCCAATCTGTTGACGGCAGAATTTGGGCAATGTGGACAGTTTTAACTGTTCTAAAATAAAGTAAAAATTTGCCTTATTGCTAATTTTAATATTAGTCGTGGTTTTTTGTAGTAAATTATTTGATTTGGTGGTTGTAATAGTTTTGAAATATTGTTTTATTTAAGTGTTTAGTGCAATATGTTGACTGCAGAATTTGGGCAAATTTGAACAGTTTTAACTATTGTAAAATAAAGCTAAAATTTGCTTCTATGCTAATTTTAATACTAGTCGTAGTTTATTTGTAGTAACTTATTTGATTTGATTGTTTCAATAATTTTGAAATATTGTTTTATTGAAGTGCCCAGTCCAATCTGTTGACGGTAGAATTTGGGCAATGTAGACAGTTTTAACTGTTGTAAAATAAAATAAAAATTTGCTTTATTGCTTATTTTAATATTAGTCGTGCTTTTTTTTTTGTAGTTAATTATTTGATTTGGTGGTTGTAATAGTTTTGAAATATTGTTTTATTTAAGTGCCCAGTAGAATCTGTTGGGCAAATTTGAACAGTTTTAACTATCGTAAAATAAAGCTAAAATTTGCTTTATTGCTAATTTTAATATTAGTCGTAGTTTTTTTGTAGTAAATTATTTGATTTGGTGGTTGCAATAATTTTGAAATATTGTTTTATTTATGTGCCCAGTCCAATCTGTTGACGGCAGAATTTGGGCAATGTGGACAGTTTTAACTGTTCTAAAATAAAGTAAAAATTTGCCTTATTGCTAATTTTAATATTAGTCGTGGTTTTTTGTAGTAAATTATTTGATTTGGTGGTTGTAATAGTTTTGAAATATTGTTTTATTTAAGTGTTTAGTGCAATATGTTGACTGCAGAATTTGGGCAAATTTGAACAGTTTTAACTATTGTAAAATAAAGCTAAAATTTGCTTCTATGCTAATTTTAATACTAGTCGTAGTTTATTTGTAGTAACTTATTTGATTTGATTGTTTCAATAATTTTGAAATATTGTTTTATTGAAGTGCCCAGTCCAATCTGTTGACGGTAGAATTTGGGCAATGTAGACAGTTTTAACTGTTGTAAAATAAAATAAAAATTTGCTTTATTGCTTATTTTAATATTAGTCGTGCTTTTTTTTTTGTAGTTAATTATTTGATTTGGTGGTTGTAATAGTTTTGAAATATTGCTTTATTTAAGCGCCCAGTAGAATCTGTTGGGCAAATTTAAACAGTTTAAACTGTCCATTGCAATATTTTGACGACAGAATTTGGGCAAATTTGAACAGTTTTAACTATCGTAAAATAAAGCTAAAATTTGCTTTATTGTTAATTTTAATATTAGTCGTAGTTTTTTTGTAGTAAATTATTTGATTTGGTGGTTGCAATATTTTTGAAATATTGTTTTATTGAAGTGCCCAGTCCAATCTGTTGACGGCAGAATTTGGGCAATGTGGACAGTTTTAACTGTTGTAAAATAAAATAAAAATTTGCTTTATTGCTAGTTTTAATATTAGTCGTGTCTATTTGCAGTAAATTATTTGATTTAATGGTTGTAATAGTTTTGAAATATTGTTTTATTTAAGTGTCTAGTGCAATATGTTGACTGCAGAATTTGGGCAAATTTGAACAGTTTTAACTATCGTAAAATAAAGTTAAAAATTTGCTTTATTGCTAATTTTTGTATTAGTCGTAGGTTTTTTGTAGCAAATTATTTGATTTGGTGGTTGCAATAATTTTGAAATATTGTTTTATTTAAGTGCCCAGTCCAATCTGTTGACGGCAGAATTATTTAAGTGTCCAGTAGTATCTGTTGGCGGCAGTATTTGGGCAAATTTGAACATTTTAAACTGTCCATTGCAATATTTTGACGACAGAATTTGGGCAAATTTGAACAGTTTTAACTATCGTAAAATAAAGCTAAAATTTGCTTTATTGCTAACTAGTAGCCCCGGCAAACGTTGTTTTGCCCCACCTTAATTCCGCCTTAATGGCAATAAATAAGATTGTGCAGATTTTTTTTATTGGAAAAAATAGTTTGCTCTTCACTTAAGTGCCTTGTGATACACGACATTTTTTGTTTTATTATCAGGCGCAAAAACAAATAACGCAGATGGTCTTCCGACCCGTAAACATGCCACGTATAACTGACTATGGGGAAAACATGAATGTTCTGGACTTAAACCACAAACTTTTAAGGATTGGCCTTGTGATTTGTTGATTGTCATGGCAAATGCAAGACGTATCGGAAATTGAATTCTTTTTAATTCAAATTGCATATCTGTTGGGATCATCGGGATCCTCGGAATAAGAACTTCCTCACCTATTGAAGCGTAAATTACATTGTTCAGTTTTGGTTGATTTATGCTTCGAAGCATGATTACAACAGACCCAACATTTAGGCGTAAATTGTGCGGTGGCACACCCAAAGAGTTTAAGAATTATACTGGATAGTTTGTGGCTTCATCTTCATTTGTAACGCATTTAAATGAATGTATTATTTCAATGATCCTATTTTAAATTATGTAGTTCAGGTCATCTATCTAAAAGTGCTCGTTCACTCAACCATTCATTATTTTTGTAGTTAGAAATAATGTTTAGAAATACATTGCCAATAAAAGAAAGAAAAGTTGTCGGCAGGGCCCTATTCCTGGGGCACATGGCAAACACATATGTGTACGATACGTCAAGCTCAAAGCCTACTTACTTATACTGAAAACTACATTATTATAAGTGAAGCTATTTCGGAGGAGTATAATATAACGCGAACGCTATCGAACGGGATAAAAAGTATCCTATGTCCGTCTCCTGGCTCTAAGCTACCTCCCTACCAATTTTCAGAAAATCTGTTCTGCCGTTCTTGAGTTATAAGTGGTGTAACTAACACGACTTTCTTTTATATATATAGATTTTAATATTAGTAGTAGTTTTTTGTAGTAAATTATTTGTTTTGGTGGTTGCAATAATTTTGAAATATTGTTTTATTTAAGTGCCCAGTCCAATCTGTTGACGGCAGAATTTAAGCAATGTGGACAGTTTTAACTATTGTAAAATAAAATAAAAATTTGTTTTATTGCTAATTTTAATATTAGTCGTGGTTTTTTTTTAGTAAATTATTTGATTTGGTGGTTGTAATAGTTTTGAAATATTGTTTTATTTAAGCGCCCAGTAGAATCTGTTGGGCAAATTTGAACAGTTTAAACTGTCCATTGCAATATTTCGACGACAGAATTTGGGCAAATTTGAACAGTTTTAACTATCGTAAAATAAAGCTAAAATTTGCTTTATTGTTAATTTTAATATTAGTCGTAGTTTTTTTGTAGTAAATTATTTGATTTGGTGGTTGCAATATTTTTGAAATATTGTTTTATTGAAGTGCCCAGTCCCATCTGTTGACGGCAGAATTTGGGCAATGTGGACAGTTTTAACTGTTCTAAAATAAAGTAAAAATTTGGTTCATTGCTAATTTTAATATTAGACGTAGTTTTTTGTAGAAGACTTATATGATTTGGTACTAATTGCAATATTTCGACGACAGAATTTGGGCAAATTTGAAAAGTTTTAACTATTGTAAAATAAAGCTAAAATTTGGTTCTATGCTATTTTTAATACTAGTCGTAGTTTGTTTGTAGTAACTTATTTGATTTGATTGTTGCAATATTTTTGAAATATTGTTTTATTGAAGTGCCCAGTCCAATCTGTTGACGGCAGAATTTGGGCAATGTGGACAGTTTTAACTGTTGTAAAATAAAATAAAAATTTGCTTTATTGCTAGTTTTAATATTAGTCGTGTCTATTTGGAGTAAATTATTTGATTTAATGGTTGTAATAGTTTTGAAATATTGTTTTATTTAAGTGTCTAGTGCAATATGTTGACTGCAGAATTTGGGCAAATTTGAACAGTTTTAACTATCGTAAAATAAAGCTAAAATTTGATTTATTGTTAATTTTAATATTAGTCGTAGTTTTTTTGTAGTAAATTATTTGATTTGGTGGTTGCAATATTTTTGAAATATTGTTTTATTGAAGTGCCCAGTCCCATCTGTTGACGGCAGAATTTGGGCAATGTGGACAGTTTTAACTGTTCTAAAATAAAGTAAAAATTTGGTTCATTGCTAATTTTAATATTAGACGTAGTTTTTTGTAGAAGACTTATATGATTTGGTACTAATTGCAATATTTCGACGACAGAATTTGGGCAAATTTGAAAAGTTTTAACTATTGTAAAATAAAGCTAAAATTTGGTTCTATGCTATTTTTAATACTAGTCGTAGTTTGTTTGTAGTAACTTATTTGATTTGATTGTTGCAATATTTTTGAAATATTGTTTTATTGAAGTGCCCAGTCCAATCTGTTGACGGCAGAATTTGGGCAATGTGGACAGTTTTAACTGTTGTAAAATAAAATAAAAATTTGCTTTATTGCTAGTTTTAATATTAGTCGTGTCTATTTGCAGTAAATTATTTGATTTAATGGTTGTAATAGTTTTGAAATATTGTTTTATTTAAGTGTCTAGTGCAATATGTTGACTGCAGAATTTGGGCAAATTTGAACAGTTTTAACTATCGTAAAATAAAGTTAAAAATTTGCTTTATTGCTAATTTTTGTATTAGTCGTAGGTTTTTTGTAGCAAATTATTTGATTTGGTGGTTGCAATAATTTTGAAATATTGTTTTATTTAAGTGCCCAGTCCAATCTGTTGACGGCAGAATTATTTAAGTGTCCAGTAGTATCTGTTGGCGGCAGTATTTGGGCAAATTTGAACATTTTAAACTGTCCATTGCAATATTTTGACGACAGAATTTGGGCAAATTTGAACAGTTTTAACTATCGTAAAATAAAGCTAAAATTTGCTTTATTGCTAACTAGTAGCCCCGGCAAACGTTGTTTTGCCCCACCTTAATTCCGCCTTAATGGCAATAAATAAGATTGTGCAGATTTTTTTTATTGGAAAAAATAGTTTGCTCTTCACTTAAGTGCCTTGTGATACACGACATTTTTTGTTTTATTATAAGGCGCAAAAACAAATAACGCAGATGGTCTTCCGACCCGTAAACATGCCACGTATAACTGACTATGGGGAAAACATGAATGTTCTGGACTTAAACCACAAACTTTTAAGGATTGGCCTTGTGATTTGTTGATTGTCATGGCAAATGCAAGACGTATCGGAAATTGAATTCTTTTTAATTCAAATTGCATATCTGTTGGGATCATCGGGATCCTCGGAATAAGAACTTCCTCACCTATTGAAGCGTAAATTACATTGTTCAGTTTTGGTTGATTTATGTTTCGAAGCATGATTACAACAGACCCAACATTTAGGCGTAAATTGTGCGGTGGCACACCCAAAGAGTTTAAGAATTATACTGGATAGTTTGTGGCTTCATCTTCATTTGTAACGCATTTAAATGAATGCATTATTTCAATGATCTTATTTTAAATTATGTAGTTCAGGTCATCTATCTAAAAGTGCTCGTTCACTCAACCATTCATTATTTTTGTAGTTAGAAATAATGTTTAGAAATACATTGCCAATAAAAGAAAGAAAAGTTGTCGGCAGGGCCCTATTCCTGGGGCACATGGCAAACACATATGTGTACGATACGTCAAGCTCAAAGCCTACTTACTTATACTGAAAACTACATTATTATAAGTGAAGCTATTTCGGAGGAGTATAATATAACACGAACGCTATCGAACGGGATAAAAAGTATCCTATGTCCGTCTCCTGGCTCTAAGCTACCTCCCTACCAATTTTCAGAAAATCTGTTCTGCCGTTCTTGAGTTATAAGTGGTGTAACTAACACGACTTTCTTTTATATATATAGATTTTAATATTAGTAGTAGTTTTTTGTAGTAAATTATTTGTTTTGGTGGTTGCAATAATTTTGAAATATTGTTTTATTTAAGTGCCCAGTCCAATCTGTGGACGGCAGTATTTGGGCAATGTGGACAGTTTTAATTGTTGTAAAATAAAATAAAAACTTGCTTTATTGCTAATTTTAATATTAGTCGTGGTTTTTTTGTAGTTAATTATTTGATTTGGTGGTTGTAATAGTTTCGAAATATTGTTATTTTTAAGTGCCCAGTAGAATAAAAATTTGCTTTATTGCCAATTTTAATATTAGTCGTGGTTTTCTGTAGTAAATTATTTGATTTGGTGGTTGCAATAATTTTGAATTATTGTTTTATTTAAGTGTCTAGTGCAGTATGTTGACTGCAGAATTTGGGCAAATTTTAACAGTTTTAACTATCGTAAAATAATGCTTATTTTAATTATTATTTGATTTGGTGGTTGCAATAATTTTGAAATATTGTTTTATTTAAGTGCCCAGTCCAATCTGTTGACGGCAGAATTTGGGCAATGTGGACAGTCTTAACTGGTGTAAAATAAAATAAAAATTTGCTTTATTGCTAATTTTAATATTAGTCGTGGTTTTTTTGTAGTTTTTTATTTGATTTGGTGATTGTAATAGTTTTGAAATATTGTTTTATTTAAGTGCCCAGTAGAATCTGTTGGCGGCAGTATTTGGGCAAATTTGAACAGTTTAAACTGTCCATTGCAATATATTGACGACAGAATTTGGGCAAATTTTAACAGTTTTAACTATCGTAAAATAATGTTTATTTTAATATTAGTCGTAGCTTTTTTTGTAGCAAATTATTTGATTTGGTGGTTGCAATAATTTTGAAATATTGTTTTATTTAAGTGCCCAGTCCAATCTTTTGACGGCAGAATTTGGGCAATGTGGACAGTTTTAATTGTTGTAATATAAAATAAAAATGTACTGCTAATTTTAATATTAGTCGTGGTTTTTTGTAGTAAATTATTTGATTTGGTGGTTGCAATAATTTTGAAATATTGTTTTATTTAAGTGTCTAGTGCAATATGTTGACTGCAGAATTTGGGCAAATTTGAACAGTTTTAACTATCGTAAAATAAAGTTAAAAATTTGCTTTATTGCTAATTTTAATATTAGTCGTAGTTTTTTTGTAGCAAATTATTTGATTTGGTGGTTGCAATAATTTTGAAATATTGTTTTATTTAAGTGCCCAGTCCAATCTGTTGACGGCAGAATTTGGGCAATGTGGACAGTCTTAACTGGTGTAAAATAATATAAAAATTTGCTTTATTGCTAACTTTAATATTAGTCGTGTTCTTTTTGTAGTTAATTATTTGATTTGGTGATTGTAATAGTTTTGAAATATTGTTTTATTAAAGTGCCCAGTAGAATCTGTTGGCGGCAGTATTTGGGCAAATTTGAACAGTTTAAACTGTCCATTGCAATATATTGACGACAGAATTTGGGCAAATTTTAACAGTTTTAACTATCGTAAAATAATGTTTAGTTTAATATTAGTCGTAGTTTTTTTGTAGTAAATTATTTGATTTGGTGGTTGCAATAATTTTGAAATATTGTTTTTTTTTAAGTGCCCAGTGCAATCTGTTGACGGCAAAATTTGGGCAACGTGGACAGTTTTAACTGTTGTAAAATAAAATTAAAATTTGCTTTATTGCTAATTTTAATATTAGTCGTGGTTTTTTTGTAGTTAATTATTTGATTTGGTGGTTGTAATAGTTTTGAAATATTGTTTTATTTAAGTGCCCAGTAGAATCTGTTGGCGGCAGTATTTGGGCAAATTTGAACAGTTTAAACTGTCCATTGCAATATATTGACGACAGAATTTGGGCAAATTTTAACAGTTTTAACTATCGTAAAATAATGTTTATTTTAATATTAGTCGTAGCTTTTTTTGTAGCAAATTATTTGATTTGGTGGTTGCAATAATTTTGAAATATTGTTTTATTTAAGTGCCCAGTCCAATCTTTTGACGGCAGAATTTGGGCAATGTGGACAGTTTTAACTGGTGTAAAATAAAATAAAAGTTTGCTTTATTGCTAATTTTAATATTAGTCGTGGTTTTTTTGTAGTTAATTATTTGATTTGGTGGTTGTAATAGTTTTGAAATATTGTTTTATTAAAGTGCCCAGTAGAATCTGTTGGCGGCAGTATTTGGGCAAATTTGAACAGTTTTAACTATCGTAAAATAAAGCTAAAATTTGCTTTATTGCTAACTAGTAGCCCCGGCAAACGTTGTTTTGCCCCACCTTAATTCCGCCTTAATGGCAATAAATAAGATTGTGCAGATTTTTTTTATTGGAAAAAATAGTTTGCTCTTCACTTAAGTGCCTTGTGATACACGACATTTTTTGTTTTATTATAAGGCGCAAAAACAAATAACGCAGATGGTCTTCCGACCCGTAAACATGCCACGTATAACTGACTATGGGGAAAACATGAATGTTCTGGACTTAAACCACAAACTTTTAAGGATTGGCCTTGTGATTTGTTGATTGTCATGGCAAATGCAAGACGTATCGGAAATTGAATTCTTTTTAATTCAAATTGCATATCTGTTGGGATCATCGGGATCCTCGGAATAAGAACTTCCTCACCTATTGAAGCGTAAATTACATTGTTCAGTTTTGGTTGATTTATGCTTCGAAGCATGATTACAACAGACCCAACATTTAGGCGTAAATTGTGCGGTGGCACACCCAAAGAGTTTAAGAATTATACTGGATAGTTTGTGGCTTCATCTTCATTTGTAACGCATTTAAATGAATGCATTATTTCAATGATCTTATTTTAAATTATGTAGTTCAGGTCATCTATCTAAAAGTGCTCGTTCACTCAACCATTCATTATTTTTGTAGTTAGAAATAATGTTTAGAAATACATTGCCAATAAAAGAAAGAAAAGTTGTCGGCAGGGCCCTATTCCTGGGGCACATGGCAAACACATATGTGTACGATACGTCAAGCTCAAAGCCTACTTACTTATACTGAAAACTACATTATTATAAGTGAAGCTATTTCGGAGGAGTATAATATAACGCGAACGCTATCGAACGGGATAAAAAGTATCCTATGTCCGTCTCCTGGCTCTAAGCTACCTCCCTACCAATTTTCAGAAAATCTGTTCTGCCGTTCTTGAGTTATAAGTGGTGTAACTAACACGACTTTCTTTTATATATATAGATTTTAATATTAGTAGTAGTTTTTTGTAGTAAATTATTTGTTTTGGTGGTTGCAATAATTTTGAAATATTGTTTTATTTAAGTGCCCAGTCCAATCTGTTGACGGCAGAATTTGGGCAATGTGGACAGTTTTAATTGTTGTAAAATAAAATAAAAATTTGCTTTATTGCTAATTTTAATATTAGTCGTGGTTTTTTTGTAGTTAATTATTTGATTTGGTGGTTGTAATAGTTTCGAAATATTGTTATTTTTAAGTGCCCAGTAGAATAAAAATTTGCTTTATTGCCAATTTTAATATTAGTCGTGGTTTTCTGTAGTAAATTATTTGATTTGGTGGTTGCAATAATTTTGAATTATTGTTTTATTTAAGTGTCTAGTGCAGTATGTTGACTGCAGAATTTGGGCAAATTTTAACAGTTTTAACTATCGTAAAATAATGCTTATTTTAATTATTATTTGATTTGGTGGTTGCAATAATTTTGAAATATTGTTTTATTTAAGTGCCCAGTCCAATCTGTTGACGGCAGAATTTGGGCAATGTGGACAGTCTTAAATGGTGTAAAATAAAATAAAAATTTGCTTTATTGCTAATTTTAATATTAGTCGTGGTTTTTTTGTAGTTTTTTATTTGATTTGGTGATTGTAATAGTTTTGAAATATTGTTTTATTTAAGTGCCCAGTGGAATCTGTTGGCGGCAGTATTTGGGCAAATTTGAACAGTTTAAACTGTCCATTGCAATATATTGACGACAGAATTTGGGCAAATTTTAACAGTTTTAACTATCGTAAAATAATGTTTATTTTAATATTAGTCGTAGCTTTTTTTGTAGCAAATTATTTGATTTGGTGGTTGCAATAATTTTGAAATATTGTTTTATTTAAGTGCCCAGTCCAATCTTTTGACGGCAGAATTTGGGCAATGTGGACAGTTTTAATTGTTGTAATATAAAATAAAAATTTACTGCTAATTTTAATATTAGTCGTGGTTTTTTGTAGTAAATTATTTGATTTGGTGGTTGCAATAATTTTGAAATATTGTTTTATTTAAGTGTCTAGTGCAATATGTTGACTGCAGAATTTGGGCAAATTTGAACAGTTTTAACTATCGTAAAATAAAGTTAAAAATTTGCTTTATTGCTAATTTTAATATTAGTCGTAGTTTTTTTGTAGCAAATTATTTGATTTGGTGGTTGCAATAATTTTGAAATATTGTTTTATTTAAGTGCCCAGTCCAATCTGTTGACGGCAGAATTTGGGCAATGTGGACAGTCTTAACTGGTGTAAAATAATATAAAAATTTGCTTTATTGCTAACTTTAATATTAGTCGTGTTCTTTTTGTAGTTAATTATTTGATTTGGTGATTGTAATAGTTTTGAAATATTGTTTTATTAAAGTGCCCAGTAGAATCTGTTGGCGGCAGTATTTGGGCAAATTTGAACAGTTTAAACTGTCCATTGCAATATATTGACGACAGAATTTGGGCAAATTTTAACAGTTTTAACTATCGTAAAATAATGTTTAGTTTAATATTAGTCGTAGTTTTTTTGTAGTAAATTATTTGATTTGGTGGTTGCAATAATTTTGAAATATTGTTTTTTTTTAAGTGCCCAGTGCAATCTGTTGACGGCAAAATTTGGGCAACGTGGACAGTTTTAACTGTTGTAAAATAAAATTAAAATTTGCTTTATTGCTAATTTTAATATTAGTCGTGGTTTTTTTGTAGTTAATTATTTGATTTGGTGGTTGTAATAGTTTTGAAATATTGTTTTATTTAAGTGCCCAGTAGAATCTGTTGGCGGCAGTATTTGGGCAAATTTGAACAGTTTAAACTGTCCATTGCAATATATTGACGACAGAATTTGGGCAAATTTTAACAGTTTTAACTATCGTAAAATAATGTTTATTTTAATATTAGTCGTAGCTTTTTTTGTAGCAAATTATTTGATTTGGTGGTTGCAATAATTTTGAAATATTGTTTTATTTAAGTGCCCAGTCCAATCTTTTGACGGCAGAATTTGGGCAATGTGGACAGTTTTAACTGGTGTAAAATAAAATAAAAGTTTGCTTTATTGCTAATTTTAATATTAGTCGTGGTTTTTTTGTAGTTAATTATTTGATTTGGTGGTTGTAATAGTTTTGAAATATTGTTTTATTAAAGTGCCCAGTAGAATCTGTTGGCGGCAGTATTTGGGCAAATTTGAACAGTTTTAACTATCGTAAAATAAAGCTAAAATTTGCTTTATTGCTAACTAGTAGCCCCGGCAAACGTTGTTTTGCCCCACCTTAATTCCGCCTTAATGGCAATAAATAAGATTGTGCAGATTTTTTTTATTGGAAAAAATAGTTTGCTCTTCACTTAAGTGCCTTGTGATACACGACATTTTTTGTTTTATTATAAGGCGCAAAAACAAATAACGCAGATGGTCTTCCGACCCGTAAACATGCCACGTATAACTGACTATGGGGAAAACATGAATGTTCTGGACTTAAACCACAAACTTTTAAGGATTGGCCTTGTGATTTGTTGATTGTCATGGCAAATGCAAGACGTATCGGAAATTGAATTCTTGTTAATTCAAATTGCATATCTGTTGGGATCATCGG
Organism: Drosophila birchii; assembly: GCA_035046345.1. Taxonomy (NCBI): domain Eukaryota; kingdom Metazoa; phylum Arthropoda; class Insecta; order Diptera; family Drosophilidae; genus Drosophila; species Drosophila birchii. The sequence continues at coordinate 77,353 of JAWNOA010000086.1, read as the reverse complement.
GATCCTCGGAATAAGAACTTCCTCACCTATTGAAGCGTAAATTATATTGTTCAGTTTTGGTTGATTTATGTTTCGAAGCATGATTACAACAGAGCCAACATTTAGGCGTAAATTGTGCGGTGGCACACCCAAAGAGTTTAAGAATTATACTGGATAGTTTGTGGCTTCATCTTCATTTGTAACGCATTTAAATGAATGCATTATTTCAATGATCTTATTTTAAATTATGTAGTTCAGGTCATCTATCTAAAAGTGCTCGTTCACTCAACCATTCATTATTTTTGTAGTTAGAAATAATGTTCAGAAATACATTGCCAATAAAAGAAAGAAAAGTTGTCGGCAGGGCCCTATTCCTGGGGCACATGGCAAACACATATGTGTACGATACGTCAAGCTCAAAGCCTACTTACTTATACTGAAAACTACATTATTATAAGTGAAGCTATTTCGGAGGAGTATAATATAACGCGAACGCTATCGAACGGGATAAAAAGTATCCTATGTCCGTCTCCTGGCTCTAAGCTACCTCCCTACCAATTTTCAGAAAATCTGTTCTGCCGTTCTTGAGTTATAAGTGGTGTAACTAACACGACTTTCTTTTATATATATAGATTTTAATATTAGTAGTAGTTTTTTGTAGTAAATTATTTGTTTTGGTGGTTGCAATAATTTTGAAATATTGTTTTATTTAAGTGCCCAGTCCAATCTGTTGACGGCAGAATTTAAGCAATGTGGACAGTTTTAACTATTGTAAAATAAAATAAAAATTTGTTTTATTGCTAATTTTAATACTAGTCGTGGTTTTTTTTTAGTAAATTATTTGATTTGGTGGTTGTAATAGTTTTGAAATATTGTTTTATTTAAGCGCCCAGTAGAATCTGTTGGGCAAATTTGAACAGTTTAAACTGTCCATTGCAATATTTCGACGACAGAATTTGGGCAAATTTGAACAGTTTTAACTATCGTAAAATAAAGCTAAAATTTGCTTTATTGCTAATTTTAATATTAGTCGTAGTTTTTTTGTAGTAAATTATTTGATTTGGTGGTTGCAATAATTTTGAAATATTGTTTTATTTATGTGCCCAGTCCAATCTGTTGACGGCAGAATTTGGGCAATGTGGACAGTTTTAACTGGTGTAAAATAAAATAAAAGTTTGCTTTATTGCTAATTTTATTATTAGTCGTGGTTTTTTTGTAGTTAATTATTTGATTTGGTGGTTGTAATAGTTTTGAAATATTGTTTTATTGAAGTGCCCAGTAGAATCTGTTGGCGGCAGTATTTGGGCAAATTTGAACAGTTTAAACTGTCCATTGCAATATATTGACGACAGAATTTGGGCAAATTTTAACAGTTTTAACTATCGTAAAATAATGTTTATTTTAATATTAGTCGTAGCTTTTTTTGTAGCAAATTATTTGATTTGGTGGTTGCAATAATTTTGAAATATTGTTTTATTTAAGTGCCCAGTCCAATCTTTTGACGGCAGAATTTGGGCAATGTGGACAGTTTTAATTGTTGTAATATAAAATAAAAATTTACTGCTAATTTTAATATTAGTCGTGGTTTTCTGTAGTAAATTATTTGATTTGGTGGTTGCAATAATTTTGAAATATTGTTTTATTTAAGTGTCTAGTGCAATATGTTGACTGCAGAATTTGGGCAAATTTGAACAGTTTTAACTATCGTAAAATAAAGTTAAAAATTTGCTTTATTGCTAATTTTAATATTAGTCGTAGTTTTTTTGTAGCAAATTATTTGATTTGGTGGTTGCAATAATTTTGAAATATTGTTTTATTTAAGTGCCCAGTCCAATCTGTTGACGGCAGAATTTGGGCAATGTGGACAGTCTTAACTGGTGTAAAATAATATAAAAATTTTCTTTATTGCTAACTTTAATATTAGTCGTGTTCTTTTTGTAGTTAATTATTTGATTTGGTGATTGTAATAGTTTTGAAATATTGTTTTATTAAAGTGCCCAGTAGAATCTGTTGGCGGCAGTATTTGGGCAAATTTGAACAGTTTAAACTGTCCATTGCAATATATTGACGACAGAATTTGGGCAAATTTTAACAGTTTTAACTATCGTAAAATAATGTTTAGTTTAATATTAGTCGTAGTTTTTTTGTAGCAAATTATTTGATTTGGTGGTTGCAATAATTTTGAAATATTGTTTTATTTAAGTGCCCAGTCCAATCTGTTGACGGCAGAATTTGGGCAATGTAAACAGTTTTAACTGGTGTAAAAAAAAAAATAAAAATTTGCTTTATTGCTAATTTTAATATAAGTCGTGGTTTTTTTGTAGTTAATTATTTGATTTGGTGATTGTAATAGTTTTGAAATATTGTTTTATTTAAGTGCCCAGTAGAATCTGTTGGCGGCAGTATTTGGGCAAATTTGAACAGTTTAAACTATCCATTGCAATATATTGACGACAGAATTTGGGCAAATTTTAACAGTTTTAACTATCGTAAAATAATGTTTAGTTTAATATTAGTCGTAGTTTTTTTGTAGCAAATTATTTGATTTGGTGGTTGCAATAATTTTGAAATATTGTTTTATTTAAGTGCCCAGTCCAATCTGTTGACGGCAGAATTTGGGCAATGTAAACAGTTTTAACTGGTGTAAAAAAAAAATAAAAATTTGCTTTATTGCTAATTTTAATATAAGTCGTGGTTTTTTTGTAGTTAATTATTTGATTTGGTGATTGTAATAGTTTTGAAATATTGTTTTATTTAAGTGCCCAGTAGAATCTGTTGGCGGCAGTATTTGGGCAAATTTGAACAGTTTAAACTGTCCATTGCAATATATTGACGACAGAATTTGGGCAAATTTTAACAGTTTTAACCATCGAAAAATAATGCTTATTTTAATATTAGTCGTAGTTTTTTTGTAGCAAATTATTTGATTTGGTGGTTGCAATAATTTTGAAATATTGTTTTATTTAAGTGCCCAGTCAAATCTGTTGACGGCAGAATTTGGGCAATGTGGACAGTTTTAATTGTTGTAATATAAAATAAAAATTTGCTTTATTGCTAATTTTAATATTAGTCGTGATTTTTTTGTAGTAAGTTATTTGATTTGGTGGTTGTAATAGTTTTGAAATATTGTTTTATTTAAGTGCCCAGTAGAATCTGTTGGCGGCAGTATTTGGGCAAATTTAAACAGTTTAAACTGTCCATTGCAATATATTGACGACAGAATTTGGGCAAATTTTAACAGTTTTAACTATCGTAAAATAATGCTTATTTTAATATTAGTCGTAGTTTTTTTCTAGCAAATTATTTGATTTGGTGGTTGCAATAATTTTGAAATATTGTTTTATTTAAGTGCCTAGTCAAATCTGTTGACGGCAGAATTTGGGCAATGTGGACAGTTTTAATTGTTGTAAAATAAAATAAAAATTTGCTTTATTGCTAATTTTAATATTAGTCGTGGTTTTCTGTAGTAAATTATTTGATTTGGTGGTTGCAATAATTTTGAATTATTGTTTTATTTAAGTGTCTAGTGCAATATGTTGACTGCAGAATTTGGGCAAATTTGAACAGTTTTAACTATCGTAAAATAAAGTTAAAAATTTGCTTTATTGCTAATTTTAATATAAGTCGTATTTTTTTTGTAGCAAATTATTTGATTTGGTGGTTGCAATATTTTTGAAATATTGTTTTATTTAAGTGCCCAGTCCAATCTGTTGACGGCAGAATTTGGGCAATGTGGACAGTTTTAACTGGTGTAAAATAAAATAAAAATTTGCTTTATTGCTAATTTTAATATTAGTCGTGGTTTTTTTGTAGTTAATTATTTGATTTGGTGATTGTAATAGTTTTTGAAATATTGTTTTATTTAAGTGCCCAGTAGAATCTGTGGGCGGCAGTATTTGGGCAAACTTGAACAGTTTAAACTGTCCATTGCAATATATTGACGACAGAATTTGGGCAAATTTTAACAGTTTTAACTATCGTAAAATAATGCTTATTTTAATATTAGTCGTAGTTTTTTTGTAGCAAATTATTTGATTTGGTGGTTGCAATAATTTTGAAATATTGTTTTATTTAAGTGCCCAGTCAAATCTGTTGACGGCAGAATTTGGGCAATGTGGACAGTTTTAATTGTTGTAAAATAAAATAAAAATTTGCTTTATTGCTAATTTTAATATTAGTCGTGGTTTTTTGTAGTAAGTTATTTGATTTGGTGGTTGTAATAGTTTTGAAATATTGTTATTTTTAAGTGCCCAGAAGAATCTGTTGGCGGCAGAATTTGGGCAAATTTGAACAGTTTTAACTATTGTAAAATAAAGCTAAAATTTGCTTCTATGCTAATTTTAATACTAGTCGTAGTATGTTTGTAGTAACTTATTTGATTTGATTGTTGCAATAATTTTGAAATATTGTTTTATTGAAGTGCCAAGTCCAATCTTTTGACGGCAGAAATTGGGCAATGTGGACAGTTTTAACTGTTCTAAAATAAAATACAAATTATCTTTATTGTTAATTTTAATATTAGTCGTGGTTTTTTTGTAGTTAATTATTTGATTTGGTGGTTGTAATAGTTTTGAAATATTGTTTTATTTAAGTGCCCAGTAGAATCTGTTCACGGCAGAATTTGGGCAAATTTGAATTTAAGTTGTAAAATAACGCAAAATTTAGCTGTAGTGCTAATTTTAATATTAGTCGTAGTTTTTTTGTAGCAAATTATGCAATTTGGGCAATGTGGACAGTTTTAATTGTTGTAAAATAAAATAAAAATTTGCTTTATTGCCAATTTTAATATTAGTCGTGGTTTTTTGTAGTAAGTTATTTGATTTGGTGGTTGTAATAGTTTTGAAATATTGTTATTTTTAAGTGCCCAGAAGAATCTGTTGGCGGCAGAATTTGGGCTAATTTGAACAGTTTTAACAATTGTAAAATAAAGCTAAAATTTGCTTCTATGCTAATTTTAATACTAGTCGTAGTATGTTTGTAGTAACTTATTTGATTTGATTGTTGCAATAATTTTGAAATATTGTTTTATTGAAGTGCCAAGTCCAATCTTTTGACGGCAGAATTTGGGCAATGTGGACAGTTTTAACTGTTCTAAAATAAAATACAAATTTGCTTTATTGTTAATTTTAATATTAGTCGTGGTTTTTTTGTAGTTAATTATTTGATTTGGTGTTTGTAATAGTTTTGAAATATTGTTATTTTTAAGTGCCCAGTAGAATCTGTTGGCGGCAGAATTTGGGCAAATTTGAACAGTTTTAACTATTGTAAAATAAAGCTAAAATTTGCTTCTATGCTAATTTTAATACTAGTCGTAGTTTGTTTGTTGTAACTTATTTTATTTGATTGTTGCAATAATTTTGAAATATTGTTTTATTGAAGTGCCCAGTCCAATCTTTTGACGGCAGAATTTGGGCAATGTGGACAGTTTTAACTGTTGTAAAATAAAATAAAAGTTTGCTTTATTGCTAATTTTAATATTAGTCGTGTTTTTTTGTAGTTAATTATTTGATTTGGTGGTTGTAATAGTTTTGAAATATTGTTTTATTTAAGTGCCCAGTAGAATCTGTTGGCGGCAGTATTTGGGCAAATTTAAACAGTTTAAACTGTCCATTGCAATATATTGACGACAGAATTTGGGCAAATTTTAACAGTTTTAACTATCGTAAAATAATGCTTATTTTAATATTAGTCGTAGTTTTTTTGTAGCAAATTATTTGATTTGGTGGTTGCAATAATTTTGAAATATTGTTTTATTTAAGTGCCTAGTCAAATCTGTTGACGGCAGAATTTGGGCAATGTGGACAGTTTTAATTGTTGTAAAATAAAATAAAAATTTGCTTTATTGCTAATTTTAATATTAGTCGTGGTTTTCTGTAGTAAATTATTTGATTTGGTGGTTGTAATAGTTTTGAAATATTGTTATTTTTAAGTGCCCAGTAGAATCTGTTGAGCAAATTTGAACAGTTTAAACTGTCCATTGCAATATTTCGACGACAGAATTTGGGCAAATTTGAACAGTTTTAACTATCGTAAAATAAAGTTAAAAATTTGCTTTATTGCTAATTTTAATATTAGTCGTAGTTTTTTTGTAGCAAATTATTTGATTTGGTGGTTGCAATAATTTTGAAATATTGTGTTATTGAAGTGCCCAGTCCAATCTGTTGACGGCAGAATTTGGGCAATGTAGACAGTCTTAAATGGTGTAAAATAAAATAAAAATTTGCTTTATTGCTAATTTTAATATTAGTCGTGGTTTTTTTGTAGTTAATTATTTGATTTGGTGATTGTAATAGTTTTGAAATATTGTTTTATTTAAGTGCCCAGTAGAATCTGTTGGCGGCAGTATTTGGGCAAATTTGAACAGTTTAAACTGTCCATTGCAATATATTGACGACAGAATTTGGGCAAATTTTAACAGTTTTAACTATCGTAGTCGTAGTTTTTTTGAAGCAAATTATTTGATTTGGTAGTTGCAATATTTTTGAAATATTGTTTTTTTTAAGTGCCCAGTCAAATCTGTTGACGGCAGAATTTGGGCAATGTGGACAGTTTTAATTGTTGTAAAATAAAATAAAAATTTGCTTTATTGCTAATTTTAATATTAGTCGTGGTTTTCTGTAGTAAATTATTTAATTTGGTGGTTGCAATAATTTTGAAATATTGTTTTATTTAAGTGCCCAGTCCAATCTGTTGACGGCAGAATTTGGGCAATGTGGACAGTTTTAATTGTTGTAAAATAAAATAAAAATTTGCTTTATTGCTAATTTTAATATTAGTCGTGGTTTTTTTGTAGTTAATTATTTGATTTGGTGGTTGTAATAGTTTCGAAATATTGTTATTTTTAAGTGCCCAGTAGAATAAAAATTTGCTTTATTGCCAATTTTAATATTAGTCGTGGTTTTCTGTAGTAAATTATTTGATTTGGTGGTTGCAATAATTTTGAATTATTGTTTTATTTAAGTGTCTAGTGCAGTATGTTGACTGCAGAATTTGGGCAAATTTTAACAGTTTTAACTATCGTAAAATAATGCTTATTTTAATTATTATTTGATTTGGTGGTTGCAATAATTTTGAAATATTGTTTTATTTAAGTGCCCAGTCCAATCTGTTGACGGCAGAATTTGGGCAATGTGGACAGTCTTAACTGGTGTAAAATAAAATAAAAATTTGCTTTATTGCTAATTTTAATATTAGTCGTGGTTTTTTTGTAGTTTTTTATTTGATTTGGTGATTGTAATAGTTTTGAAATATTGTTTTATTTAAGTGCCCAGTAGAATCTGTTGGCGGCAGTATTTGGGCAAATTTGAACAGTTTAAACTGTCCATTGCAATATATTGACGAAAGAATTTGGACAAATTTTAACAGTTTTAACTATCGTAAAATAATGCTTATTTTAATATTAGTCGTAGTTTTTTTGTAGCAAATTATTTGATTTGGTAGTTGCAATAATTTTGAAATATTGTTTTATTTAAGTGCCCAGTCAAATCTGTTGACGGCAGAATTTGGGCAATGTGGACAGTTTTAATTGTTGTAAAATAAAATAAAAATTTGCTTTATTGCTAATTTTAATATTAGTCGTGGTTTTTTTGTAGTAAGTTATTTGATTTGGTGGTTGTAATAGTTTTGAAATATTGTTATTTTTAAGTGCCCAGTAGAATCTGTTGGCGGCAGGATTTGGGCAAATTTGAACAGTTTTAACTATTGTAAAATAAAGCTAAAATTTGCTTATATGCTAATTTTAATGCTAGTCGTAGTTTGTTTGTAGTAACTTATTTGATTTGATTGTTGCAATAATTTTGAAATATTGTTTTATTGAAGTGCCAAATCCAATCTTTTGACGGCAGAATTTGGACAATGTGGGCAGTTTTAACTGCTGTAAAATAAAATAAAAATTTGCTTTATTGTTAATTTTAATATTAGTCGTGTTTTTTTGTAGTTAATTATTTGATTTGGTGGTTGTAATTGTTTTGAAATATTGTTTTATTTAAGTGCCCAGTAGAATCTGTTCACGGCAGAATTTGGGCAAATTTGAATTTAAGTTGTAAAATAACGTAAAATTTAGCTTTATTGCTAATTTTAATATTAGTCGTAGTTTTTTTGTAGCAAATTATTTGATTTGGTAGTTGCAATATTTTTGAAATATTGTTTTTTTAAGTGCCCAGTCAAATCTGTTGACGGCAGAATTTGGGCAATGTGGACAGTTTTAATTGTTGTAAAATAAAATAAAAATTTGCTTTATTGCTATTTTTAATATTAATCGTGGTTTTCTGTAGTAAATTATTTGATTTGGTGGTTGCAATAATTTTGAAATATTGTTTTATTTAAGTGTCTAGTGCAATATGTTGACTTCAGAATTTGGGCAAATTTGAACAGTTTTAACTATCGTAAAATAAAGTTAAAAATTTGCTTTATTGCTAATTTTAATATTAGTCGTAGTTTTTTTGTAGCAAATTATTTGATTTGGTAGTTGCAATATTTTTGAAATATTGTTTTTTTTAAGTGCCCAGTCAAATCTGTTGACGGCAGAATTTGGGCAATGTGGACAGTTTTAATTGTTGTAAAATAAAATAAAAATTTGCTTTATTGCTAATTTTAATATTAGTCGTGGTTTTGTGTAGTAAATTATTTAATTTGGTGGTTGCAATAATTTTGAAATATTGTTTTATTTAAGTGCCCAGTCCAATCTGTTGACGGCAGAATTTAACTGGTGTAAAATAAAATAAAAATTTGCTTATTGCTAATTTTAATATTAGTCGTGTTTTTTTTGTAGTTAATTATTCGATATGGTGATTGTAATAGTTTTGAAATATTGTTTTATTTAAGTGCACAGTAGAATCTGTTGGCGGCAGTATTTGAGCAAATTTGAACAGTTTAAAATGTCCATTGCAATATATTGACGACAGAATTTGGGCAAATTTTAACAGTTTTAACTATCGTTAAATAATGCTTATTTTAATATTAGTCGTAGTTTTTTTGTAGCAAGTTATTTGATTTGGTGGTTGCAATAATTTTGAAATATTGTTTTATTTAAGTGCCAAGTCAAATCTGTTGACGGCAGAATTTGGGTAATGTGGACAGTTTTAACTGTTGTAAAATAAAATACAAATTTGCTTTATTGTTAATTTTAATATTAGTCGTGTTTTTTTTGTAGTTAATTATTTGATTTGGTGGTTGTAATAGTTTTGAAATATTGTTTTATTTAAGTGCCCAGTAGAATCTGTTCACGGCAGAATTTGCGCAAATTTGAATTTAAGTTGTAAAATAACGTAAAATTTAGCTTTATTGCTAATTTTAATATTAGTCATAGTTTTTTTGTAGCAAATTATTTGAATTGAATTTGGGCAATGTGGACAGTTTTAATTGTTGTAAAATAAAATAAAAATTTGCTTTATTGCTTATTTTAATATTAGTCGTAGTTTTTTTGTAGCAAATTATTTGATTTGGTGGTTGCAATAATTTTGAAATATTGTTTTATTTAAGTGCCCAGTCCAATCTGTTGACGGCAGAATTTGGGCAATGTGGACAGTCTTAACTGGTGTAAAATAAAATAAAAATTTGCTTTATTGCTAATTTTAATATAAGTCGTGGTTTTTTTGTAGTTAATTATTTGATTTGGTGATTGTAATAGTTTTGAAATATTGTTTTATTTAAGTGCCCAGTAGAATCTGTTGGCGGCAGTATTTGGGCAAATTTGAACAGTTTAAACTGTCCATTGCAATATATTGACGAAAGAATTTGGACAAATTTTAACAGTTTTAACTATCGTAAAATAATGCTTATTTTAATATTAGTCGTAGTTTTTTTGTAGCAAATTATTTGATTTGGTAGTTGCAATAATTTTGAAATATTGTTTTATTTAAGTGCCCAGTCAAATCTGTTGACGGCAGAATTTGGGCAATGTGGACAGTTTTAACTGGTGTAAAATAAAATAAAAATTTGCTTTATTGCTAATTTTAATATTAGTCGTGGTTTTTTTGTAGTTAATTATTTGATTTGGTGATTGTAATAGTTTTGAAATATTGTTTTATTTAAGTGCCCAGTAGAATCTGTTGGCGGCAGTATTTGAGCAAATTTGAACAGTTTAAACTGTCCATTGCAATATATTGACGACAGAATTTGGGCAAATTTTAACAGTTTTAACTATCGTTAAATAATGCTTATTTTAATATTAGTCGTAGTTTTTTTGTAGCAAGTTATTTGATTTGGTGGTTGCAATAATTTTGAAATATTGTTTTATTTAAGTGCCAAGTCAAATCTGTTGACGGCAGAATTTGGGTAATGTGGACAGTTTTAACTGTTGTAAAATAAAATACAAATTTGCTTTATTGTTAATTTTAATATTAGTCGTGTTTTTTTTTTTAGTTAATTATTTGATTTGGTGGTTGTAATAGTTTTGAAATATTGTTTTATTTAAGTGCCCGTAGAATCTGTTCACGGAAGAATTTGGGCAAATTTGAATTTAAGTTGTAAAATAACGTAAAATTTAGCTTTATTGCTAATTTAAATATTAGCCATAGTTTCTTTGTAGCAAATTATTTGATTAGAATTTGGGCAATGTGGACAGTTTTAATTGTTGTAAAATAAAATAAAAATTTGATTTATTGCTTATTTTAATATTAGTCGTAGTTTTTTTGTAGCAAATTATTTGATTTGGTGGTTGCAATAATTTTGAAATATTGTTTTATTTTAGTGCCCAGTCCAATCTGTTGACGGCAGAACTTGGGCAATGTGGACAGTTTAAACTGTTGTAAAATAAAATAAAAATTTGCTTTATTGCTAATTTTAATATTAGTCGTGGTTTTTTTGTAGTAAGTTATTTGATTTGGTGGTTGTAATAGTTTTGAAATATTGTTATTTTTAAGTGCCCAGTAGAATCTGTTGGCGGCAGAATTTGGGCAAATTTGAACAGTTTTAACTATTGTAAAATAAAGCTAAAATTTGCTTCTATGCTAATTTTAAATCTAATCGTAGTTTGTTTGTAGTAACTTATTTGATTTGATTGTTGCAATAATTTTGAAATATTGTTTTATTGAAGTGCCCAGTCCAATGTTTTGACGGCCGAATTTGGGCAATGTGAACAGTTTTAACTGTTGTAAAATAAAATAAAAGTTTGCTTTATTGCTAATTTTAATATTAGTCGTGGTTCTTTTGTATTTAAATATTTGATTTGGTGGTTGTAATAGTTTTGAAATATTGTTTTATTTAAGTGCCCAGTAGAATCTGTTGGCGGCAGTATTTGGGCAAATTTGAACAGTTTAAACTGTCCATTGCAATATATTGACGACAGAACTTGGGCAAATTTTAACAGTTTTAACTATCGTAAAATAATGCTTATTTTAATATTAGTCGTAGTTTTTTTGTAGCAAATTATTTGATTGAAATATTGTTTTATTTTAGTGCCCAGTCCAATCTGTTGACGGCAGAATTTGGGCAATGTGGACAGTTTTAGCTGGTGTAAAATAAAATAAAAATTTGCTTTATTGCTAATTTTTATATAAGTCGTGGTTTTTTTTGTAGTTAATTATTTGATTTGGTGATTTTAATAGTTTTGAAATATTGTTTTATTTAAGTGCCCAGTAGAATCTGTTGGCGGCAGTATTTGGGCAAATTTGAACAGTTTAAACTGTCCATTGCAATATATTGACGACAGAATTTGGGCAAATTTTAACAGTTTTAACTATCGTAAAATAATGCTTATTTTAATATTAGTCGTAGTTTTTTTGTAGCATATTATTTGATTTGGTGATTGCAATAATTTTGAAATATTGTTTTATTTTAGTGCCCAGTCCAATCTGTTGACGGCAGAATTTGGGCAATGTGGACAGTTTCAACTATTGTAAAATAAAATAAAAATTTGCTTTATTGCTAATTTTAATATTAGTCGTGGTTTTTTTGTAGTAAGTTATTTGATTTGGTGGTTGTAATAGTTTTGAAATATTGTTATTTTTAAGTGCCCAGTAGAATCTGTAGGCGGCAAAATTTGGGCAAATTTGAACAGTTTTAACTAATGTAAAATAAAGCTAAAATTTGCTTCTATGCTAATTTTAAATCTAATCGTAGTTTGTTTGTAGTAACTTATTTGATTTGATTGTTGCAATAATTTTGAAATATTGTTTTATTGAAGTGCCCAGTCCAATGTTTTGACGGCAGAATTTGGGCAATGTGAACAGTTTAAACTGTTGTAAAATAAAATAAAAGTTTGCTTTATTGCTAATTTTAATATTAGTCGTGGTTTTTTTGTAGTTAATTATTTGATTTGGTGATTGTAATAGTTTTGAAATATTGTTTTATTTAAGTGCCCAGTAGAATCTGTTGGCGGCAGTATTTGGGCAAATTTGAACAGTTTAAACTGTCCATTGCAATAAATTGACGACAGAATTTGGGCAAATTTTAACAGTTTTAACTATCGTAAAATAAAGCTAAAATTTGCTTCTATGCTAATTTTAATACTAGTCGTAGTTTGTTTGTAGAAACTTATTTGATTTGATTGTTGCAATAATTTTGAAATATTGTTTTATTGAAGTGCCCAGTCCAATGTTTTGACGGCAGAATTTGGGCAATGTGAACAGTTTTAACTGTTGTAAAATAAAATAAAAACTTGCTTTATTGCTAATTTTAATATTAGTCGTGGTTCTTTTGTAGTTAATTATTTGATTTGGTGATTGTAATAGTTTTGAAATATTGTTTTATTTAAGTGCCCAGTAGAATCTGTTGGCGGCAGTATTTGAGCAAATTTGAACAGTTTAAACTGTCCATTGCAATATATTGACGACAGAATTTGGGCAAATTTTAACAGTTTTAACTATCGTTAAATAATGCTTATTTTAATATTAGTCGTAGTTTTTTTGTAGCAAGTTATTTGATTTGGTGGTTGCAATAATTTTGAAATATTGTTTTATTTAAGTGCCAAGTCAAATCTGTTGACGGCAGAATTTGGGTAATGTGGACAGTTTTAACTGTTGTAAAATAAAATACAAATTTGCTTTATTGTTAATTTTAATATTAGTCGTGTTTTTTTTTTGTAGTTAATTATTTGATTTGGTGGTTGTAATAGTTTTGAAATATTGTTTTATTTAAGTGCCCGTAGAATCTGTTCACGGAAGAATTTGGGCAAATTTGAATTTAAGTTGTAAAATAACGTAAAATTTAGCTTTATTGCTAATTTAAATATTAGCCATAGTTTCTTTGTAGCAAATTATTTGATTAGAATTTGGGCAATGTGGACAGTTTTAATTGTTGTAAAATAAAATAAAAATTTGATTTATTGCTTATTTTAATATTAGTCGTAGTTTTTTTGTAGCAAATTATTTGATTTGGTGGTTGCAATAATTTTGAAATATTGTTTTATTTTAGTGCCCAGTCCAATCTGTTGACGGCAGAACTTGGGCAATGTGGACAGTTTAAACTGTTGTAAAATAAAATAAAAATTTGCTTTATTGCTAATTTTAATATTAGTCGTGGTTTTTTTGTAGTAAGTTATTTGATTTGGTGGTTGTAATAGTTTTGAAATATTGTTATTTTTAAGTGCCCAGTAGAATCTGTTGGCGGCAGAATTTGGGCAAATTTGAACAGTTTTAACTATTGTAAAATAAAGCTAAAATTTGCTTCTATGCTAATTTTAAATCTAATCGTAGTTTGTTTGTAGTAACTTATTTGATTTGATTGTTGCAATAATTTTGAAATATTGTTTTATTGAAGTGCCCAGTCCAATGTTTTGACGGCCGAATTTGGGCAATGTGAACAGTTTTAACTGTTGTAAAATAAAATAAAAGTTTGCTTTATTGCTAATTTTAATATTAGTCGTGGTTCTTTTGTATTTAAATATTTGATTTGGTGGTTGTAATAGTTTTGAAATATTGTTTTATTTAAGTGCCCAGTAGAATCTGTTGGCGGCAGTATTTGGGCAAATTTGAACAGTTTAAACTGTCCATTGCAATATATTGACGACAGAACTTGGGCAAATTTTAACAGTTTTAACTATCGTAAAATAATGCTTATTTTAATATTAGTCGTAGTTTTTTTGTAGCAAATTATTTGATTGAAATATTGTTTTATTTTAGTGCCCAGTCCAATCTGTTGACGGCAGAATTTGGGCAATGTGGACAGTTTTAGCTGGTGTAAAATAAAATAAAAATTTGCTTTATTGCTAATTTTTATATAAGTCGTGGTTTTTTTTGTAGTTAATTATTTGATTTGGTGATTTTAATAGTTTTGAAATATTGTTTTATTTAAGTGCCCAGTAGAATCTGTTGGCGGCAGTATTTGGGCAAATTTGAACAGTTTAAACTGTCCATTGCAATATATTGACGACAGAATTTGGGCAAATTTTAACAGTTTTAACTATCGTAAAATAATGCTTATTTTAATATTAGTCGTAGTTTTTTTGTAGCATATTATTTGATTTGGTGATTGCAATAATTTTGAAATATTGTTTTATTTTAGTGCCCAGTCCAATCTGTTGACGGCAGAATTTGGGCAATGTGGACAGTTTCAACTATTGTAAAATAAAATAAAAATTTGCTTTATTGCTAATTTTAATATTAGTCGTGGTTTTTTTGTAGTAAGTTATTTGATTTGGTGGTTGTAATAGTTTTGAAATATTGTTATTTTTAAGTGCCCAGTAGAATCTGTAGGCGGCAAAATTTGGACAAATTTGAACAGTTTTAACTAATGTAAAATAAAGCTAAAATTTGCTTCTATGCTAATTTTAAATCTAGTCGTAGTTTGTTTGTAGTAACTTATTTGATTTGATTGTTGCAATAATTTTGAAATATTGTTTTATTGAAGTGCCCAGTCCAATGTTTTGACGGCAGAATTTGGGCAATGTGAACAGTTTAAACTGTTGTAAAATAAAATAAAAGTTTGCTTTATTGCTAATTTTAATATTAGTCGTGGTTTTTTTGTAGTTAATTATTTGATTTGGTGATTGTAATAGTTTTGAAATATTGTTTTATTTAAGTGCCCAGTAGAATCTGTTGGCGGCAGTATTTGGGCAAATTTGAACAGTTTAAACTGTCCATTGCAATAAATTGACGACAGAATTTGGGCAAATTTTAACAGTTTTAACTATCGTAAAATAAAGCTAAAATTTGCTTCTATGCTAATTTTAATACTAGTCGTAGTTTGTTTGTAGAAACTTATTTGATTTGATTGTTGCAATAATTTTGAAATATTGTTTTATTGAAGTGCCCAGTCCAATGTTTTGACGGCAGAATTTGGGCAATGTGAACAGTTTTAACTGTTGTAAAATAAAATAAAAACTTGCTTTATTGCTAATTTTAATATTAGTCGTGGTTCTTTTGTAGTTAATTATTTGATTTGGTGATTGTAATAGTTTTGAAATATTGTTTTATTTAAGTGCCCAGTAGAATCTGTTGGCGGCAGAATTTGGGCAAATTTGAACAGTTTAAACTGTCCATTGCAATATATTGACGACAGAATTTGGGCAAATTTTAACAGTTTTAACTATCGTAAAATAATGCTTATTTTAATATTAGACGTAGTTTTTTTGTAGCAAATTATTTGATTTGGTGGTTGCAATAATTTTGAAATATTGTTTTATTTAAGTGCCCAGTCCAATCTGTTGACGGCAGAATTTGGGCAATGTGGACAGTTTTAACTGGTGTCAAATAAAATAAAAATTTGCTTTATTGCTAATTTTAATATTAGTCGTGTTTTTTTTGTAGATAATTATTTGATTTGGTGATTGTAATAGTTTTGAAATATTGTTTTATTTAAGTGCCCAGTAGAATCTGTTGGCGGCAGTATTTGGGCAAATTTGAACAGTTTAAACTGTCCATTGCAATATATTGACGACAGAATTTGGGCAAATTTTAACAGTTTTAACTATCGTAAAATAATGCTTATTTTAATATTAGTCGTAGTTTTTTTGTAGCAAATTATTTGATTTGGTGGTTGCAATATTTTTGAAATATTGTTTTTTTTAAGTGCCCAGTGCAATCTGTTGACGGCAGAATTTGGGCAATGTGGACAGTTTTAACTGTTGTAAAATAAAATAAAAATTTGCTTTATTGCTAATTTTAATATTAGTTGTGGTTTTTTTGTAGTTAATTATTTGATTTGGTGGTTGTAATAGTTTTGAAATATTGTTTTATTTAAGTGCCCAGTAGAATCTGTTGGCGGCAGTATTTGGGCAAATTTGAACAGTTTAAACTGTCCATTGCAATATATTGACGACAGAATTTGGGCAAATTTTAACAGTTTTAACTATCGTAAAATAATGCTTATTTTAATATTAGTCGTAGTTTTTTTGTAGCAAATTATTTGATTTGGTGGTTGCAATATTTTTGAAATATTGTTTTTTTTAAGTGCCCAGTGCAATCTGTTGACGGCAGAATTTGGGCAATGTGGACAGTTTTAACTGTTGTAGAATAAAATAAAAATTTGCTCTATTGCTAATTTTAATATTAGTTGTGGTTTTTTTGTAGTTAATTATTTGATTTGGTGGTTGTAATAGTTTTGAAATATTGTTTTCTTTAAGTACCCAGTAGAATCTGTAGGCGGCAGAATTTGGGAAAATTTGAACAGTTTAAACTTTACTAAAATAAAGTAGAAATTTGCTTCATGGCTAATTTAAATATTAGATGTAGTTTTTTTGTAGTAAATTTTTTGATTTGGTGGGTTCAATAATTTGAAATATTGTTTTATGTAAGTGCCCAGTGCAATCTGTGGACGGCAGAATTTGGGCAATGTGGACAGTTTTAACTATTGTAAAATAAAATAAAAAATTTGCTTTATTGCTAATTTTAATAGTAGTCGTAGTTCTTTTGTAGTAAATTATTTGATTTGGTAGTTGCAATATTTTTGAAAAACTGTTTTTTTTAAGTGCCCAGTCCAATCTGTTGACGGCAGAATTTGGGCAATGTGGACAGTTTTAACTGTCGTAAAATAAATTAAAAATTTGCTTTATTGCTAATTTTAATATTAGTCGTAGTTTTTTTGTAGTAAATTATTTGATTTGGTGGTTGCAATAATTTTGAAATATTGTTTTATTTAAGTGCCCAGTCCAATCTGTTGACGGCAGAATTTGGGCAATATGGACAGTTTTAACTGGTGTTAAATAAAATAAAAATTTGCTTTATTGCTAATTTTAATATTAGTCGTGGTTTTTTTGTAGTTAATTATTTGATTTGGTGATTGTAATAGTTGTGAAATATTGTTTTATTTATGTGCCCAGTAGAATCTGTTGGCGGCAGTATTTGGGCAAATTTGAACAGTTTAAACTGTCCATTGCAATATATTGACGACAGAATTTGGACAAATTTTAACAGTTTTAACTATCGTAATTTAATGTTTATTTTAATATTAGTCGTAGCTTTTTTTGTAGCAAATTATTTGATTTGGTGGTTGCAATATTTTTGAAATATTGTTTTTTTTAAGTGCCCAGTGCAATCTGTTGACGGCAGAATTTGGGCAATGTGGACAGTTTTAACTGTTGTAAAATAAAATTAAAATTTGCTTTATTGCTAATTTTAATATAAGTCGTGGTTTTTTTTTAGTTAATTATTTGATTTGGTGGTTGTAATAGTTTTGAAATATTGTTTTATTTAAGTGCCCAGTAGAATCTGTTGGCGGCAGTATTTGGGCAAATTTGAACAGTTTAAACTGTCCATTGCAATATATTGACGACAGAAGTTGGGCAAATTTTAACAGTTTTAACTATCGTAAAATATTGCTTATTTTAATATTAGACGTAGTTTTTTTGTAGCAAATTATTTGATTTGGTGGTTGCAATAATTTTAAAATATTGTTTTATTTAAGTGCCCAGTCCAATCTGTTGACGGCAGAATTTGGGCTATATGGACAGTTTTAACTGGTGTTAAATAAAATAAAAATTTGCTTTATTGCTAATTTTAATATTAGTCGTGGTTTTTTTGTAGTTAATTATTTGATTTGGTGATTGTAATAGTTTTGAAATATTGTTTTATTTAAGTGCCCAGTAGAATCTGTTGGCGGCAGTATTTGGGCAAATCTGAACAGTTTAAACTGTCCATTGCAATATATTGACGACAGAATTTGGGCAAATTTTAACAGTTTTACCTATCGTAAAATAATGCTTATTTTAATATTAGTCGTGGTTTTTTTGTAGAAAATTATTCGATTTGGTGGTTGCAATAATTTTGAAATATTGTTTTATTTAAGTGCCCAGTCAAATCTGTTGACGGCAGAATTTGGGCAATGTGGACAGTTTTAATTGTTGTAAAATAAAATAAAAATTTGCTTTATTGCTAATTTTAATATTAGTCGAGGTTTTCTGTAGTAAATCATTTGATTTGGTGGTTGCAATAGTTTTGAATTATTGTTTTATTTAAGTGTCTAGTGCAATATGGACAGTTTTAACTGGTGTTAAATAAAATAAAAATTTGCTTTATTGCTAATTTTAATATTAGTCGTGGTTTTTTTGTAGTTAATTATTTGATTTGGTGATTGTAATAGTTTTGAAATATTGTTTTATTTATGTGCCCAGTAGAATCTGTTGGCGGCAGTATTTGGGCAAATTTGAACAGTTTAAACTGTCCATTGCAATATATTGACGACAGAATTTGGGCAAATTTTAACAGTTTTAACTATCGTAAAATAATGCTTATTTTAATATTAATCGTAGTTTTTTCGTAGCAAATTATTTGATTTGGTGGTTGTAATATTTTTGAAATATTGTTTTTTAAAGTGCCCAGTGCAATCTGTTGACGGCAGAATTTGGGCAATATGGACAGTTTTAACTGGTGTTAAATAAAATAAAAATTTGCTTTATTGCTAATTTTAATATTAGTCGTGGTTTTTTTGTAGTTAATTATTTGATTTGGTGATTGTAATAGTTGTGAAATATTGTTTTATTTATGTGCCCAGTAGAATCTGTTGGCGGCAGTATTTGGGCAAATTTGAACAGTTTAAACTGTCCATTGCAATATATTGACGACAGAATTTGGACAAATTTTAACAGTTTTAACTATCGTAATTTAATGCTTATTTTAATATTAGTCGAAGTTTTTTTGTAGCAAATTATTTGATTTGGTGGTTGCAATATTTTTAAAATATTGTTTTTTTTAAGTGCCCAGTGCAATCTGTTGACGGCAGAATTTGGGCAATGTGGACAGTTTTAACTGTTGTAAAATAAAAGTAAAATTTGCTTTATTGCTAATTTTAATATAAGTCGTGGTTTTTTTTTAGTTAATTATTTGATTTGGTGGTTGTAATAGTTTTGAAATATTGCTTTATTTAAGTGCCCAGTAGAATCTGTTGGCGGCAGTATTTGGGCAAATTTGAACAGTTTAAACTGTCCATTGCAATATATTGACGACAGAAGTAGGGCAAATTTTAACAGTTTTAACTATCGTAAAATATTGCTTATTTTAATATTAGACGTAGTTTTTTTGTAGCAAATTATTTGATTTGGTGGTTGCAATAATTTTAAAATATTGTTTTATTTAAGTGCCCAGTCTAATCTGTTGACGGCAGTATTTGGGCAATATGGACAGTTTTAACTGGTGTTAAATAAAATAAAAATTTGCTTTATTGCTAATTTTAATATTAGTCGTGGTTTTTTTGTAGTTAATTATTTGATTTGGTGATTGTAATAGTTTTGAAATATTGTTTTATTTAAGTGCCCAGTAGAATCTGTTGGCGGCAGTATTTGGGCAAATCTGAACAGTTTAAACTGTCCATTGCAATATATTGACGACAGAATTTGGGCAAATTTTAACAGTTTTACCTATCGTAAAATAATGCTTATTTTAATATTAGTCGTGGTTTTTTTGTAGAAAATTATTCGATTTGGTGGTTGCAATAATTTTGAAATATTGTTTTATTTAAGTGCCCAGTCAAATCTGTTGACGGCAGAATTTGGGCAATGTGGACAGTTTTAACTGTTGTAAAATAAAATAAAAATTTGCTTTATTGCTAATTTTAATATCAGTCGTGGTTTTTTTTAGTTAATTATTTGATTTGGTGGTTGTAATAGTTTTGAAATATTGTTTTATTTAAGTGCCCAGTAGAATCTGTTGGCGGCAGTATTTGGGCAAATTTGAACAGTTTAAACTGTCCATTGCAATATATTGACGACAGAAGTTGGGCAAATTTTAACAGTTTTAACTATCGTAAAATAATGCTTATTTTAATATTAATCGTAGTTTTTTCGTAGCAAATTATTTGATTTGGTGGTTGTAATATTTTTGAAATATTGTTTTTTAAAGTGCCCAGTGCAATCTGTTGACGGCAGAATTTGGGCAATGTGGACAGTTTTAACTGTTGTAAAATAAAATAAAAATTTGCTTTATTGCTAATTTTAATATCAGTCGTGGTTTTTTTTAGTTAATTATTTGATTTGGTGGTTGTAATAGTTTTGAAATATTGTTTTATTTAAGTGCCCAGTAGAATCTGTTGGCGGCAGTATTTGGGCAAATTTGAACAGTTTAAACTGTCCATTGCAATATATTGACGACAGAAGTTGGGCAAATTTTAACAGTTTTAACTATCGTAAAATAATGCTTATTTTAATATTAATCGTAGTTTTTTCGTAGCAAATTATTTGATTTGGTGGTTGTAATATTTTTGAAATATTGTTTTTTAAAGTGCCCAGTGCAATCTGTTGACGGCAGAATTTGGGCAATGTGGACAGTTTTAATTGTTGTAAAATAAAATAAAAATTTGCTTTATTGCTAATTTTAATATTAGTCGAGGTTTTCTGTAGTAAATCATTTGATTTGGTGGTTGCAATAGTTTTGAATTATTGTTTTATTTAAGTGTCTAGTGCAATATGGACAGTTTTAACTGGTGTTAAATAAAATAAAAATTTGCTTTATTGCTAATTTTAATATTAGTCGTGGTTTTTTTGTAGTTAATTATTTGATTTGGTGATTGTAATAGTTTTGAAATATTGTTTTATTTATGTGCCCAGTAGAATATGTTGGCGGCAGTATTTGGGCAAATTTGAACAGTTTAAACTGTCCATTGCAATATATTGACGACAGAATTTGGGCAAATTTTAACAGTTTTAACTATCGTAAAATAATGCTTATTTTAATATTAATCGTAGTTTTTTCGTAGCAAATTATTTGATTTGGTGGTTGTAATATTTTTGAAATATTGTTTTTTAAAGTGCCCAGTGCAATCTGTTGACGGCAGAATTTGGGCAATGTGGACAGTTTTAACTGTTGTAAAATAAAATAAAAATTTGCTTTATTGCTAATTTTAATATCAGTCGTGGTTTTTTTTAGTTAATTATTTGATTTGGTGGTTGTAATAGTTTTGAAATATTGTTTTATTTAAGTGCCCAGTAGAATCTGTTGGCGGCAGTATTTGGGCAAATTTGAACAGTTTAAACTGTCCATTGCAATATATTGACGACAGAAGTTGGGCAAATTTTAACAGTTTTAACTATCGTAAAATATTGCTTATTTTAAAATTAGACGTAGTTTTTTTGTAGCAAATTATTTGATTTGGTGGTTGCAATAATTTTGAAATATTGTTTTATTTAAGTGCCCAGTCCAATCTGTTGACGGCAGAATTTGGGCAATATGGACAGTTTTAACTGGTGTTAAATAAAATAAAAATATGCTTTATTGCTAATTTTAATATTAGTCGTGGTTTTTTTGTAGTTAATTATTTGATTTGGTGATTGTAATAGTTTTGAAATATTGTTTTATTTAAGTGCCCAGTAGAATCTGTTGGCGGCAGTATTTGGGCAAATTTGAACAGTTTAAACTGTCCATTGCAATATATTGACGACAGAATTTGAGCAAATTTTAACAGTTTTAACTATCGTAAAATAATGCTTATTTTAATATTAGTCGTAGTTTTTTTTGTAGCAAATTATTTGATTTGGTGGTTGCAATATTTTTGAAATATTGTTTTTTTATGTGCCCAGTGCAATCTGTTGACGGCAGAATTTGGGCAATGTGGACAGTTTTAACTGTTGTAAAATAAAGTTCAAATTTGCTTTATTGCTAATTTTAATATTTGTCGTGGTTTTTTTGTAGTTAATTATTTGATTTGGTGATTGTAATAGTTTTGAAATATTGTTTTATTTAAGTGACCAGTAGAATCTGTTGGCGGCAGTATTTGGGCAAATTTAAACAGTTTAAACTGTCCATTGCAATATATTGACGACAGAATTTGGGCAAATTTTAACAGTTTTACCTATCGTAAAATAATGCTTATTGTAATTTAAGTCGTAGTTTTTTTGTAGAAAATTATTCGATTTGGTGGTTGCAATAATTTTGAAATATTGTTTTATTTAAGTGCCCAGTCAAATCTGTTGACGGCAGAATTTGGGCAATGTGGACAGTTTTAATTGTTGTAAAATAAAATAAAAATTTGCTTTATTGCTAATTTTAATATTAGTCGTGGTTTTTTTGTAGTTAATTATTTGATTTGGTGATTGTAATAGTTTTGAAATATTGTTTTATTTATGTGCCCAGTAGAATCTGTTGGCGGCAGTATTTGGGCAAATTTGAACAGTTTAAACTGTCCATTGCAATATATTGACGACAGAATTTGGGCAAATTTTAACAGTTTTAACTATCGTAAAATAATGCTTATTTTAATATTAATCGTAGTTTTTTCGTAGCAAATTATTTGATTTGGTGGTTGTAATATTTTTGAAATATTGTTTTTTAAAGTGCCCAGTGCAATCTGTTGACGGCAGAATTTGGGCAATGTGGACAGTTTTAACTGTTGTAAAATAAAATAAAAATTTGCTTTATTGCTAATTTTAATATCAGTCGTGGTTTTTTTTAGTTAATTATTTGATTTGGTGGTTGTAATAGTTTTGAAATATTGTTTTATTTAAGTGCCCAGTAGAATCTGTTGGCGGCAGTATTTGGGCAAATTTGAACAGTTTAAACTGTCCATTGCAATATATTGACGACAGAAGTTGGGCAAATTTTAACAGTTTTAACTATCGTAAAATATTGCTTATTTTAATATTAGACGTAGTTTTTTTGTAGCAAATTATTTGATTTGGTGGTTGCAATAATTTTGAAATATTGTTTTATTTAAGTGCCCAGTCCAATCTGTTGACGGCAGAATTTGGGCAATATGGACAGTTTTAACTGGTGTTAAATAAAATAAAAATATGCTTTATTGCTAATTTTAATATTAGTCGTGGTTTTTTTGTAGTTAATTATTTGATTTGGTGATTGTAATAGTTTTGAAATATTGTTTTATTTAAGTGCCCAGTAGAATCTGTTGGCGGCAGTATTTGGGCAAATTTGAACAGTTTAAACTGTCCATTGCAATATATTGACGACAGAATTTGAGCAAATTTTAACAGTTTTAACTATCGTAAAATAATGCTTATTTTAATATTAGTCGTAGTTTTTTTGTAGCAAATTATTTGATTTGGTGGTTGCAATATTTTTGAAATATTGTTTTTTTATGTGCCCAGTCCAATCTGTTGACGGCAGCATTTGGGCAATGTGGACAGTTTTAACTGTTGTAAAATAAAGTTCAAATTTGCTTTATTGCTAATTTTAATATTAGTCGTGGTTTTTTTGTAGTTAATTATTTGATTTGGTGATTGTAATAGTTTTGAAATATTGTTTTATTTAAGTGACCAGTAGAATCTGTTGGCGGCAGTATTTGGGCAAATTTAAACAGTTTAAACTGTCCATTGCAATATATTGACGACAGAATTTGGGCAAATTTTAACAGTTTTACCTATCGTAAAATAATGCTTATTGTAATTTAAGTCGTAGTTTTTTTGTAGAAAATTATTCGATTTGGTGGTTGCAATAATTTTGAAATATTGTTTTATTTAAGTGCCCAGTCAAATCTGTTGACGGCAGAATTTGGGCAATGTGGACAGTTTTAATTGTTGTAAAATAAAATAAAAATTTGCTTTATTGCTAATTTTAATATTAGTCGTGGTTTTCTGTAGTAAATCATTTGATTTGGTGGTTGCAATAGTTTTGAATTATTGTTTTATTTAAGTGTCTAGTGCAATATGTTGACTGCAGAATTTGGGCGAATTTGAACAGATTTAACTATCGTAAAATAAAGTTAAAAATTTGCTTTATTGCTAATTTTAATATTAGTCGTAGTTTTTTTGTAGCAAATTATTTGATTTGGTGGTTGCAATAATTTTGAAATATTGTTTTATTTAAGTGCCCAGTCCAATCTGTTGACGGCAGAATTTGGGCAATGTGGACAGTTTTAACTGGTGTCAAGTAAAATAAAAATTTGCTTTATTGCTAATTTTAATATTAGTCGTGGTTTTTTTGTAGTTAATTATTTGATTTGGTGGTTGTAATAGTTTTGAAATATTGTTTTATTTATGTGCCCAGTAGAATCTGCTGACGGCAGAATTTGGGCAAAATTGAACAGTTTAAACTGTCCATTGCAATATATTGACGACAGAATTTGGGCAAATTTTAACAGTTTTAACTATCGTAAAATAATGTTTATTTTAATATTAGTCGTAGTTTTTTCGTAGCAAATTATTTGATTTGGTGGTTGCAATATTTTTGAAATATTGTTTTTTTAAAGTGCCTAGTGCAATCTGTTGACGGCAGAATTTGGGCAATGTGGACAGTTTTAACTGTTGTAAAATAAAATAAAAATATGCTTTATTGCTAATTTTAATATTAGTCGTGGTTTTTTTGTAGTTAAGTATTTGATTTGGTGATTGTAATAGTTTTGAAATATTGTTTTATTTAAGTGCCCAGTAGAATCTGTTGGCGGCAGTATTTGGGCAAATTTGAACAGTTTAAACTGTCCATTGCAATATATTGACGACAGAATTTGGGCAAATTTTAACAGTTTTAACTATCGTAAAATAATGCTTATTTTAATATTAGTCGTTGTTTTTTTGTAGCAAATTATTTGATTTGGTGGTTGCAATATTTTTGAAATATTGTTTTTTTATGTGCCCAGTGCAATCTGTTGACGGCAGAATTTGGGCAATGTGGACAGTTTTAACTGTTGTAAAATAAAATTAAAGTTTGCTTTATTGCTAATTTTAATATTAGTCGTGGTTTTTTTGTAGTTAATTATTTGATTTGGTGATTGTAATAGTTTTGAAATATTGTTTTATTTAAGTGCCCAGTAGAATCTGTTGGCGGCAGTATTTGGGCAAATTTAAACAGTTTAAACTGTCCATTGCAATATATTGACGACAGAATTTGGGCAAATTTTAACAGTTTTACCTATCGTAAAATAATGCTTATTGTAATTTACGTCGTAGTTTTTTTGTAGAAAATTATTCGATTTGGTGGTTGCAATAATTTTGAAATATTGTTTTATTTAAGTGCCCAGTCAAATCTGTTGACGGCAGAATTTGGGCAATGTGGACAGTTTTAATTGTTGTAAAATAAAATAAAAATTTGCTTTATTGCTAATTTTAATATTAGTCGTGGTTTTCTGTAGTAAATCATTTGATTTGGTGGTTGCAATAGTTTTGAATTATTGTTTTATTTAAGTGTCTAGTGCAATATGTTGACTGCAGAATTTGGGCAAATTTGAACAGATTTAACTATCGTAAAATAAAGTTAAAAATTTGTTTTATTGCTAATTTTAATATTAGTCGTAGTTTTTTTGTAGCAAATTATTTGATTTGGTGGTTGCAGTAATTTTGAAATATTGTTTTATTTAAGTGCCCAGTCCAATCTGTTGACGGCAGAATTTGGGCAATATGGACAGTTTTAACTGGTGTTAAATAAAATAAAAATTTGCTTTATTGCTAATTTTAATATTAGTCGTGATTTTTTTGTAGTTAATTATTTGATTTGGTGATTGTAATAGTTTTGAAATATTGTTTTTTTATGTGCCCAGTGCAATCTGTTGACGGCAGAATTTGGGCAATGTGGACAGTTTTAACTGTTGTAAAATAAAATTAAAGTTTGTTTTATTGCTATTTTTAATATTAGTCGTGGTTTTTTTGTAGTTAATTATTTGATTTGGTGATTGTAATAGTTTTGAAATATTGTTTTATTTAAGTGCCCAGTAGAATCTGTTGGCGGCAGTATTTGGGCAAATTTAAACAGTTTAAACTGTCCATTGCAATATATTGACGACAGAATTTGGGCAAATTTTAACAGTTTTACCTATCGTAAAATAATGCTTATTGTAATTTAAGTCGTAGTTTTTTTGTAGAAAATTATTCGATTTGGTGGTTGCAATAATTTTGAAATATTGTTTTATTTAAGTGCCCAGTCAAATCTGTTGACGGCAGAATTTGGGCAATGTGGACAGTTTTAATTGTTGTAAAATAAAATAAAAATTTGCTTTATTGCTAATTTTAATATTAGTCGTGGTTTTCTGTAGTAAATCATTTGATTTGGTGGTTGCAATAGTTTTGAATTATTGTTTTATTTAAGTGTCTAGTGCAATATGTTGACTGCAGAATTTGGGCGAATTTGAACAGATTTAACTATCGTAAAATAAAGTTAAAAATTTGCTTTATTGCTAATTTTAATATTAGTCGTAGTTTTTTTGTAGCAAATTATTTGATTTGGTGGTTGCAATAATTTTGAAATATTGTTTTATTTAAGTGCCCAGTCCAATCTGTTGACGGCTGAATTTGGGCAATGTGGACAGTTTTAACTGGTGTCAAATAAAATAAAAATTTGCTTTATTGCTAATTTTAATATTAGTCGTGGTTTTTTTGTAGCTAATTATTTGATTTGGTGGTTGTAATAGTTTTGAAATATTGTTTTATTTAAGTGCCCAGTAGAATCTGTTGGCGGCAGTATTTGGGCAAATTTGAACAGTTTAAACTGTCCATTGCAATATATTGACGACAGAATTTGGGCAAATTTTAACAGTTTTAACTATCGTAAAATAATGCTTATTTTAATATTAGTCGTTGTTTTTTTGTAGCAAATTATTTGATTTGGTGGTTGCAATATTTTTGAAATATTGTTTTTTTATGTGCCCAGTGCAATCTGTTGACGGCAGAATTTGGGCAATGTGGACAGTTTTAACTGTTGTAAAATAAAGTTCAAATTTGCTTTATTGCTAATTTTAATATTAGTCGTGGTTTTTTTGTAGTTAATTATTTGATTTGGTGATTGTAATAGTTTTGAAATATTGTTTTATTTAAGTGACCAGTAGAATCTGTTGGCGGCAGTATTTGGGCAAATTTAAACAGTTTAAACTGTCCATTGCAATATATTGACGACAGAATTTGGGCAAATTTTAACAGTTTTACCTATCGTAAAATAATGCTTATTGTAATTTAAGTCGTAGTTTTTTTGTAGAAAATTATTCGATTTGGTGGTTGCAATAATTTTGAAATATTGTTTTATTTAAGTGCCCAGTCAAATCTGTTGACGGCAGAATTTGGGCAATGTGGACAGTTTTAATTGTTGTAAAATAAAATAAAAATTTGCTTTATTGCTAATTTTAATATTAGTCGTGGTTTTTTTGTAGTTAATTATTTGATTTGGTGATTGTAATAGTTTTGAAATATTGTTTTATTTATGTGCCCAGTAGAATCTGTTGGCGGCAGTATTTGGGCAAATTTGAACAGTTTAAACTGTCCATTGCAATATATTGACGACAGAATTTGGGCAAATTTTAACAGTTTTAACTATCGTAAAATAATGCTTATTTTAATATTAATCGTAGTTTTTTCGTAGCAAATTATTTGATTTGGTGGTTGTAATATTTTTGAAATATTGTTTTTTAAAGTGCCCAGTGCAATCTGTTGACGGCAGAATTTGGGCAATGTGGACAGTTTTAACTGTTGTAAAATAAAATAAAAATTTGCTTTATTGCTAATTTTAATATCAGTCGTGGTTTTTTTTAGTTAATTATTTGATTTGGTGGTTGTAATAGTTTTGAAATATTGTTTTATTTAAGTGCCCAGTAGAATCTGTTGGCGGCAGTATTTGGGCAAACTTGAACAGTTTAAACTGTCCATTGCAATATATTGACGACAGAAGTTGGGCAAATTTTAACAGTTTTAACTATCGTAAAATATTGCTTATTTTAATATTAGACGTAGTTTTTTTGTAGCAAATTATTTGATTTGGTGATTGTAATAGTTTTGAAATATTGTTTTATTTAAGTGCCCAGTAGAATCTGTTGGCGGCAGAATTTGGGCAAGTTTTGAAATATTGTTTTATTTAAGTGCCCAGTAGAATCTGTTGGCGGCAGTATTTGGGCAAATTTGAACAGTTTAAACTGTCCATTGCAATATATTGACGACAGAATTTGAGCAAATTTTAACAGTTTTAACTATCGTTAAATAATGCTTATTTTAATATTAGTCGTAGTTTTTTTGTAGCAAATTATTTGATTTGGTGGTTGCAATATTTTTGAAATATTGTTTTTTTATGTGCCCAGTGCAATCTGTTGACGGCAGCATTTGGGCAATGTGGACAGTTTTAACTGTTGTAAAATAAAGTTCAAATTTGCTTTATTGCTAATTTTAATATTAGTCGTGGTTTTTTTGTAGTTAATTATTTGATTTGGTGATTGTAATAGTTTTGAAATATTGTTTTATTTAAGTGACCAGTAGAATCTGTTGGCGGCAGTATTTGGGCAAATTTAAACAGTTTAAACTGTCCATTGCAATATATTGACGACAGAATTTGGGCAAATTTTAACAGTTTTACCTATCGTAAAATAATGCTTATTGTAATTTAAGTCGTAGTTTTTTTGTAGAAAATTATTCGATTTGGTGGTTGCAATAATTTTGAAATATTGTTTTATTTAAGTGCCCAGTCAAATCTGTTGACGGCAGAATTTGGGCAATGTGGACAGTTTTAATTGTTGTAAAATAAAATAAAAATTTGCTTTATTGCTAATTTTAATATTAGTCGTGGTTTTCTGTAGTAAATCATTTGATTTGGTGGTTGCAATAGTTTTGAATTATTGTTTTATTTAAGTGTCTAGTGCAATATGTTGACTGCAGAATTTGGGCGAATTTGAACAGATTTAACTATCGTAAAATAAAGTTAAAAATTTGCTTTATTGCTAATTTTAATATTAGTCGTAGTTTTTTTGTAGCAAATTATTTGATTTGGTGGTTGCAATAATTTTGAAATATTGTTTTATTTAAGTGCCCAGTCCAATCTGTTGACGGCAGAATTTGGGCAATGTGGACAGTTTTAACTGGTGTCAAGTAAAATAAAAATTTGCTTTATTGCTAATTTTAATATTAGTCGTGGTTTTTTTGTAGTTAATTATTTGATTTGGTGGTTGTAATAGTTTTGAAATATTGTTTTATTTATGTGCCCAGTAGAATCTGCTGACGGCAGAATTTGGGCAAAATTGAACAGTTTAAACTGTCCATTGCAATATATTGACGACAGAATTTGGGCAAATTTTAACAGTTTTAACTATCGTAAAATAATGTTTATTTTAATATTAGTCGTAGTTTTTTCGTAGCAAATTATTTGATTTGGTGGTTGCAATATTTTTGAAATATTGTTTTTTTAAAGTGCCCAGTGCAATCTGTTGACGGCAGAATTTGGGCAATGTGGACAGTTTTAACTGTTGTAAAATAAAATAAAAATTTGCTTTATTGCTAATTTTAATATTAGTCGTGGTTTTTTTGTAGTTAAGTATTTGATTTGGTGATTGTAATAGTTTTGAAATATTGTTTTATTTAAGTGCCCAGTAGAATCTGTTGGCGGCAGTATTTGGGCAAATTTGAACAGTTTAAACTGTCCATTGCAATATATTGACGACAGAATTTGGGCAAATTTTAACAGTTTTAACTATCGTTAAATAATGCTTATTTTAATATTAGTCGTAGTTTTTTTGTAGCAAATTATTTGATTTGGTGGTTGCAATAATTTTGAAATATTGTTTTATTTAAGTGCCCAGTCCAATCTGTTGACGGCAGAATTTGGGCAATATGGACAGTTTTAACTGGTGTTAAATAAAATAAAAATATGCTTTATTGCTAATTTTAATATTAGTCGTGGTTTTTTTGTAGTTAATTATTTGATTTGGTGATTGTAATAGTTTTGAAATATTGTTTTATTTAAGTGACCAGTAGAATCTGTTGGCGGCAGTATTTGGGCAAATTTAAACAGTTTAAACTGTCCATTGCAATATATTGACGACAGAATTTGGGCAAATTTTAACAGTTTTACCTATCGTAAAATAATGCTTATTGTAATTTAAGTCGTAGTTTTTTTGTAGAAAATTATTCGATTTGGTGGTTGCAATAATTTTGAAATATTGTTTTATTTAAGTGCCCAGTCAAATCTGTTGACGGCAGAATTTGGGCAATGTGGACAGTTTTAATTGTTGTAAAATAAAATAAAAATTTGCTTTATTGCTAATTTTAATATTAGTCGTGGTTTTCTGTAGTAAATCATTTGATTTGGTGGTTGCAATAGTTTTGAATTATTGTTTTATTTAAGTGTCTAGTGCAATATGTTGACTGCAGAATTTGGGCGAATTTGAACAGATTTAACTATCGTAAAATAAAGTTAAAAATTTGCTTTATTGCTAATTTTAATATTAGTCGTAGTTTTTTTGTAGCAAATTATTTGATTTGGTGGTTGCAATAATTTTGAAATATTGTTTTATTTAAGTGCCCAGTCCAATCTGTTGACGGCAGAATTTGGGCAATGTGGACAGTTTTAACTGGTGTCAAGTAAAATAAAAATTTGCTTTATTGCTAATTTTAATATTAGTCGTGGTTTTTTTGTAGTTAATTATTTGATTTGGTGGTTGTAATAGTTTTGAAATATTGTTTTATTTATGTGCCCAGTAGAATCTGCTGACGGCAGAATTTGGGCAAAATTGAACAGTTTAAACTGTCCATTGCAATATATTGACGACAGAATTTGGGCAAATTTTAACAGTTTTAACTATCGTAAAATAATGTTTATTTTAATATTAGTCGTAGTTTTTTCGTAGCAAATTATTTGATTTGGTGGTTGCAATATTTTTGAAATATTGTTTTTTTAAAGTGCCCAGTGCAATCTGTTGACGGCAGAATTTGGGCAATGTGGACAGTTTTAACTGTTGTAAAATAAAATAAAAATTTGCTTTATTGCTAATTTTAATATTAGTCGTGGTTTTTTTGTAGTTAAGTATTTGATTTGGTGATTGTAATAGTTTTGAAATATTGATTTATTTAAGTGCCCAGTAGAATCTGTTGGCGGCAGTATTTGGGCAAATTTGAACAGTTTAAACTGTCCATTGCAATATATTGACGACAGAATTTGGGCAAATTTTAACAGTTTTAACTATCGTAAAATAATGCTTATTTTAATATTAGTCGTTGTTTTTTTGTAGCAAATTATTTGATTTGGTGGTTGCAATATTTTTGAAATATTGTTTTTTTATGTGCCCAGTGCAATCTGTTGACGGCAGAATTTGGGCAATGTGGACAGTTTTAACTGTTGTAAAATAAAATTAAAGTTTGCTTTATTGCTAATTTTAATATTAGTCGTGGTTTTTTTGTAGTTAATTATTTGATTTGGTGATTGTAATAGTTTTGAAATATTGTTTTATTTAAGTGCCCAGTAGAATCTGTTGGCGGCAGTATTTGGGCAAATTTAAACAGTTTAAACTGTCCATTGCAATATATTGACGACAGAATTTGGGCAAATTTTAACAGTTTTACCTATCGTAAAATAATGCTTATTGTAATTTACGTCGTAGTTTTTTTGTAGAAAATTATTCGATTTGGTGGTTGCAATAATTTTGAAATATTGTTTTATTTAAGTGCCCAGTCAAATCTGTTGACGGCAGAATTTGGGCAATGTGGACAGTTTTAATTGTTGTAAAATAAAATAAAAATTTGCTTTATTGCTAATTTTAATATTAGTCGTGGTTTTCTGTAGTAAATCATTTGATTTGGTGGTTGCAATAGTTTTGAATTATTGTTTTATTTAAGTGTCTAGTGCAATATGTTGACTGCAGAATTTGGGCAAATTTGAACAGATTTAACTATCGTAAAATAAAGTTAAAAATTTGTTTTATTGCTAATTTTAATATTAGTCGTAGTTTTTTTGTAGCAAATTATTTGATTTGGTGGTTGCAGTAATTTTGAAATATTGTTTTATTTAAGTGCCCAGTCCAATCTGTTGACGGCAGAATTTGGGCAATATGGACAGTTTTAACTGGTGTTAAATAAAATAAAAATTTGCTTTATTGCTAATTTTAATATTAGTCGTGATTTTTTTGTAGTTAATTATTTGATTTGGTGATTGTAATAGTTTTGAAATATTGTTTTTTTATGTGCCCAGTGCAATCTGTTGACGGCAGAATTTGGGCAATGTGGACAGTTTTAACTGTTGTAAAATAAAATTAAAGTTTGTTTTATTGCTATTTTTAATATTAGTCGTGGTTTTTTTGTAGTTAATTATTTGATTTGGTGATTGTAATAGTTTTGAAATATTGTTTTATTTAAGTGCCCAGTAGAATCTGTTGGCGGCAGTATTTGGGCAAATTTGAACAGTTTAAACTGTCCATTGCAATATATTGACGACAGAATTTGAGCAAATTTTTACAGTTTTAACTATCGTAAAATAATGCTTATTTTAATATTAGTCGTAGTTTTTTTGTAGCAAATTATTTGATTTGGTGGTTGCAATATTTTTGAAATATTGTTTTTTTATGTGCCCAGTGCAATCTGTTGACGGCAGCATTTGGGCAATGTGGACAGTTTTAACTGTTGTAAAATAAAGTTCAAATTTGCTTTATTGCTAATTTTAATATTAGTCGTGGTTTTTTTGTAGTTAATTATTTGATTTGGTGATTGTAATAGTTTTGAAATATTGTTTTATTTAAGTGACCAGTAGAATCTGTTGGCGGCAGTATTTGGGCAAATTTAAACAGTTTAAACTGTCCATTGCAATATATTGACGACAGAATTTGGGCAAATTTTAACAGTTTTACCTATCGTAAAATAATGCTTATTGTAATTTAAGTCGTAGTTTTTTTGTAGAAAATTATTCGATTTGGTGGTTGCAATAATTTTGAAATATTGTTTTATTTAAGTGCCCAGTCAAATCTGTTGACGGCAGAATTTGGGCAATGTGGACAGTTTTAATTGTTGTAAAATAAAATAAAAATTTGCTTTATTGCTAATTTTAATATTAGTCGTGGTTTTCTGTAGTAAATCATTTGATTTGGTGGTTGCAATAGTTTTGAATTATTGTTTTATTTAAGTGTCTAGTGCAATATGTTGACTGCAGAATTTGGGCGAATTTGAACAGATTTAACTATCGTAAAATAAAGTTAAAAATTTGCTTTATTGCTAATTTTAATATTAGTCGTAGTTTTTTTGTAGCAAATTATTTGATTTGGTGGTTGCAATAATTTTGAAATATTGTTTTATTTAAGTGCCCAGTCCAATCTGTTGACGGCAGAATTTGGGCAATGTGGACAGTTTTAACTGGTGTCAAGTAAAATAAAAATTTGCTTTATTGCTAATTTTAATATTAGTCGTGGTTTTTTTGTAGTTAATTATTTGATTTGGTGGTTGTAATAGTTTTGAAATATTGTTTTATTTATGTGCCCAGTAGAATCTGCTGACGGCAGAATTTGGGCAAAATTGAACAGTTTAAACTGTCCATTGCAATATATTGACGACAGAATTTGGGCAAATTTTAACAGTTTTAACTATCGTAAAATAATGTTTATTTTAATATTAGTCGTAGTTTTTTCGTAGCAAATTATTTGATTTGGTGGTTGCAATATTTTTGAAATATTGTTTTTTTAAAGTGCCCAGTGCAATCTGTTGACGGCAGAATTTGGGCAATGTGGACAGTTTTAACTGTTGTAAAATAAAATAAAAATTTGCTTTATTGCTAATTTTAATATTAGTCGTGGTTTTTTTGTAGTTAAGTATTTGATTTGGTGATTGTAATAGTTTTGAAATATTGTTTTATTTAAGTGCCCAGTAGAATCTGTTGGCGGCAGTATTTGGGCAAATTTGAACAGTTTAAACTGTCCATTGCAATATATTGACGACAGAATTTGGGCAAATTTTAACAGTTTTAACTATCGTAAAATAATGCTTATTTTAATATTAGTCGTTGTTTTTTTGTAGCAAATTATTTGATTTGGTGGTTGCAATATTTTTGAAATATTGTTTTTTTATGTGCCCAGTGCAATCTGTTGACGGCAGAATTTGGGCAATGTGGACAGTTTTAACTGTTGTAAAATAAAATTAAAGTTTGCTTTATTGCTAATTTTAATATTAGTCGTGGTTTTTTTGTAGTTAATTATTTGATTTGGTGATTGTAATAGTTTTGAAATATTGTTTTATTTAAGTGCCCAGTAGAATCTGTTGGCGGCAGTATTTGGGCAAATTTAAACAGTTTAAACTGTCCATTGCAATATATTGACGACAGAATTTGGGCAAATTTTAACAGTTTTACCTATCGTAAAATAATGCTTATTGTAATTTACGTCGTAGTTTTTTTGTAGAAAATTATTCGATTTGGTGGTTGCAATAATTTTGAAATATTGTTTTATTTAAGTGCCCAGTCAAATCTGTTGACGGCAGAATTTGGGCAATGTGGACAGTTTTAATTGTTGTAAAATAAAATAAAAATTTGCTTTATTGCTAATTTTAATATTAGTCGTGGTTTTCTGTAGTAAATCATTTGATTTGGTGGTTGCAATAGTTTTGAATTATTGTTTTATTTAAGTGTCTAGTGCAATATGTTGACTGCAGAATTTGGGCAAATTTGAACAGATTTAACTATCGTAAAATAAAGTTAAAAATTTGTTTTATTGCTAATTTTAATATTAGTCGTAGTTTTTTTGTAGCAAATTATTTGATTTGGTGGTTGCAGTAATTTTGAAATATTGTTTTATTTAAGTGCCCAGTCCAATCTGTTGACGGCAGAATTTGGGCAATATGGACAGTTTTAACTGGTGTTAAATAAAATAAAAATTTGCTTTATTGCTAATTTTAATATTAGTCGTGATTTTTTTGTAGTTAATTATTTGATTTGGTGATTGTAATAGTTTTGAAATATTGTTTTTTTATGTGCCCAGTGCAATCTGTTGACGGCAGAATTTGGGCAATGTGGACAGTTTTAACTGTTGTAAAATAAAATTAAAGTTTGTTTTATTGCTATTTTTAATATTAGTCGTGGTTTTTTTGTAGTTAATTATTTGATTTGGTGATTGTAATAGTTTTGAAATATTGTTTTATTTAAGTGCCCAGTAGAATCTGTTGGCGGCAGTATTTGGGCAAATTTAAACAGTTTAAACTGTCCATTGCAATATATTGACGACAGAATTTGGGCAAATTTTAACAGTTTTACCTATCGTAAAATAATGCTTATTGTAATTTAAGTCGTAGTTTTTTTGTAGAAAATTATTCGATTTGGTGGTTGCAATAATTTTGAAATATTGTTTTATTTAAGTGCCCAGTCAAATCTGTTGACGGCAGAATTTGGGCAATGTGGACAGTTTTAATTGTTGTAAAATAAAATAAAAATTTGCTTTATTGCTAATTTTAATATTAGTCGTGGTTTTCTGTAGTAAATCATTTGATTTGGTGGTTGCAATAGTTTTGAATTATTGTTTTATTTAAGTGTCTAGTGCAATATGTTGACTGCAGAATTTGGGCGAATTTGAACAGATTTAACTATCGTAAAATAAAGTTAAAAATTTGTTTTATTGCTAATTTTAATATTAGTCGTAGTTTTTTTGTAGCAAATTATTTGATTTGGTGGTTGCAATAATTTTGAAATATTGTTTTATTTAAGTGCCCAGTCCAATCTGTTGACGGCTGAATTTGGGCAATGTGGACAGTTTTAACTGGTGTCAAATAAAATAAAAATTTGCTTTATTGCTAATTTTAATATAAGTCTTTTTTTTTTTTTGTAGTTAATTATTTGATTTGGTGATTGTAATAGTTTTGAAATATTGTTTTATTTAAGTGCCCAGTAGAATCTGTTGGCGGCAGTATTTGGGCAAATTTGAACAGCTTAAACTGTTGTTAAATAAAATTAAAATTTGCTTTATTGCTAATTTTAATATTAGTCGTGGTTTTTTTGTAGTAAG
The DNA here is from genome assembly GCA_035046345.1 of Drosophila birchii. Taxonomy (NCBI): domain Eukaryota; kingdom Metazoa; phylum Arthropoda; class Insecta; order Diptera; family Drosophilidae; genus Drosophila; species Drosophila birchii. Next base: position 41,416 of record JAWNOA010000086.1, on the reverse strand, counting down.
TTATTTGATTTGGTGATTGTAATAGTTTTGAAATATTTTTTTATTTAAGTGCCCAGTAGAATCTGTTGGCGGCAGTATTTGGGCAAATTTAAACTGTTTTATTTATGTGCCCAGTAGAATCTGTTGACGGCAGAATTTGGGCAAAATTGAACAGTTTAAACTGTCCATTGCAATATATTGACGACAGAATTTGGGCAAATTTTAACAGTTTTAACTATCGTAAAATAATGTTTATTTTAATATTAGTCGTAGTTTTTTCGTAGCAAATTATTTGATTTGGTGGTTGCAATATTTTTGAAATATTGTTTTTTTAAAGTGCCCAGTGCAATCTGTTGACGGCAGAATTTGGGCAATGTGGACAGTTTTAACTGTTGTAAAATAAAATAAAAATTTGCTTTATTGCTAATTTTAATATTAGTCGTGTTTTTTTTGTAGTTAAGTATTTGATTTGGTGATTGTAATAGTTTTGAAATATTGTTTTATTTAAGTGCCCAGTAGAATCTGTTGGCGGCAGTATTTGGGCAAATTTGAACAGTTTAAACTGTCCATTGCAATATATTGACGACAGAATTTGGGCAAATTTTAACAGTTTTAACTATCGTAAAATAATGCTTATTTTAATATTAGTCGTTGTTTTTTTGTAGCAAATTATTTGATTTGGTGGTTGCAATATTTTTGAAATATTGTTTTTTTATGTGCCCAGTGCAATCTGTTGACGGCAGAATTTGGGCAATGTGGACAGTTTTAACTGTTGTAAAATAAAATTAAAGTTTGCTTTATTGCTAATTTTAATATTAGTCGTGGTTTTTTTGTAGTTAATTATTTGATTTGGTGATTGTAATAGTTTTGAAATATTGTTTTATTTAAGTGCCCAGTAGAATCTGTTGGCGGCAGTATTTGGGCAAATTTAAACAGTTTAAACTGTCCATTGCAATATATTGACGACAGAATTTGGGCAAATTTTAACAGTTTTACCTATCGTAAAATAATGCTTATTGTAATTTAAGTCGTAGTTTTTTTGTAAAAAATTATTTGATTTGGTGGTTGCAATAATTTTGAAATATTGTTTTATTTAAGTGCCCAGTCAAATCTGTTGACGGCAGAATTTGGGCAATGTGGACAGTTTTAATTGTTGTAAAATAAAATAAAAATTTGCTTTATTGCTAATTTTAATATTAGTCGTGGTTTTCTGTAGTAAATCATTTGATTTGGTGGTTGCAATAGTTTTGAATTATTGTTTTATTTAAGTGTCTAGTGCAATATGTTGACTGCAGAATTTGGGCGAATTTGAACAGATTTAACTATCGTAAAATAAAGTTAAAAATTTGTTTTATTGCTAATTTTAATATTAGTCGTAGTTTTTTTGTAGCAAATTATTTGATTTGGTGGTTGCAGTAATTTTGAAATATTGTTTTATTTAAGTGCCCAGTCCAATCTGTTGACGGCAGAATTTGGGCAATATGGACAGTTTTAACTGGTGTTAAATAAAATAAAAATTTGCTTTATTGCTAATTTTAATATTAGTCGTGGTTTTTTTGTAGTTAAGTATTTGATTTGGTGATTGTAATAGTTTTGAAATATTGTTTTATTTATGTGCCCAGTAGAGTCTGTTGGCGGCAGTATTTGGGCAAAATTGAACAGTTTAAACTGTCCATTGCAATATATTGACGACAGAATTTGGGCAAATTTTAACAGTTTTAACTATCGTAAAATAATGCTTATTTTAATATTAGTCGTAGTTTTTTTGTAGCAAATTATTTGATTTGGTGGTTGCAATATTTTTGAAATATTGTTTTTTTATGTGCCCAGTGCAATCTGTTGACGGCAGAATTTGGGCAATGTGGACAGTTTTAACTGTTGTAAAATAAAATTAAAGTTTGCTTTATTGCTATTTTTAATATTAGTCGTGGTTTTTTTGTAGTTAATTATTTGATTTGGTGATTGTAATAGTTTTGAAATATTGTTTTATTTAAGTGCCCAGTAGAATCTGTTGGCGGCAGTATTTGGGCAAATTTAAACAGTTTAAACTGTCCATTGCAATATATTGACGACAGAATTTGGGCAAATTTTAACAGTTTTACCTATCGTAAAATAATGCTTATTGTAATTTAAGTCGTAGTTTTTTTGTAGAAAATTATTCGATTTGGTGGTTGCAATAATTTTGAAATATTGTTTTATTTAAGTGCCCAGTCAAATCTGTTGACGGCAGAATTTGGGCAATGTGGACAGTTTTAATTGTTGTAAAATAAAATAAAAATTTGCTTTATTGCTAATTTTAATATTAGTCGTGGTTTTCTGTAGTAAATCATTTGATTTGGTGGTTGCAATAGTTTTGAATTATTGTTTTATTTAAGTGTCTAGTGCAATATGTTGACTGCAGAATTTGGGCGAATTTGAACAGATTTAACTATCGTAAAATAAAGTTAAAAATTTGCTTTATTGCTAATTTTAATATTAGTCGTAGTTTTTTTGTAGCAAATTATTTGATTTGGTGGTTGCAATAATTTTGAAATATTGTTTTATTTAAGTGCCCAGTCCAATCTGTTGACGGCTGAATTTGGGCAATGTGGACAGTTTTAACTGGTGTCAAATAAAATAAAAATTTGCTTTATTGCTAATTTTAATATTAGTCGTGGTTTTTTTGTAGCTAATTATTTGATTTGGTGGTTGTAATAGTTTTGAAATATTGTTTTATTTAAGTGCCCAGTAGAATCTGTTGGCGGCAGTATTTGGGCAAATTTGAACAGTTTAAACTGTCCATTGCAATATATTGACGACAGAATTTGGGCAAATTTTAACAGTTTTAACTATCGTAAAATAATGCTTATTTTAATATTAGTCGTAGTTTTTTTGTAGCAAATTATTTGATTTGGTAGTTGCAATATTTTTGAAATATTGTTTTTTTTAAGTGCCCAGTGCAATCTGTTGACGCTAATTTTTATATTAGTCGTGGTTTTCTGTAGTAAATTATTTGATTTGGTGGTTGCAATAATTTTGAATTATTGTTTTATTTAAGTGTCTAGTGCAATATGTTGACTGCAGAATTTGGGCAAATTTGAACAGTTTTAACTATCTTAAAATAAAGTTAAAAATTTGCTTTATTGCTAATTTTAATATTAGTCGAATTTTTTTTGTAGCAAATTATTTGATTTGGTGGTTGCAATAATTTTGAAATATTGTTTTATTTATGTGCCCAGTCCAATCTGTTGACGGCAGAATTTGGGCAATGTGGACAGTTTTAACTGGTGTAAAATAAAATAAAAATTTGCTTTATTGCTAATTTTAATATAAGTCTTTTTTTTTTTTGTAGTTAATTATTTGATTTGGTGATTGTAATAGTTTTGAAATATTGTTTTATTTAAGTGCCCAGTAGAATCTGTTGGCGGCAGTATTTGGGCAAATTTGAACAGTTTAAACTGTTGTTAAATAAAATTAAAATTTGCTTTATTGCTAATTTTAATATTAGTCGTGGTTTTTTTGTAGTAAGTTATTTGATTTGGTGATTGTAATAGTTTTGAAATATTGTTTTATTTAAGTGCCCATTAGAATCTGTTGGCGGCAGTATTTGGGCAAATTTAAACTGTTTAAACTGTCCATTGAAATATATTGACGACAGAATTTGGGCAAATTTTAACAGTTTTAACTATCGTAAAATAATGCTTATTTTAGTATTAGTCGTAGTTTTTTTGTTGCAAATTATTTGATTTGGTGGTTGCAATATTTTTGAAATATTGTTTTTTTTTATGTGCCCAGTGCAATCTGTTGACGGCAGAATTTGGGCAATGTGGACAGTTTTAACTGTTGTAAAATAAAATAAAAATTTGCTTTATTGCTAATTTTAATATTAGTCGTGGTTTTTTTGTAGTAAGTTATTTGATTTGGTGATTGTAATAGTTTTGAAATATTGTTTTATTTAAGTGCCGAGTAGAATCTGTTGGCGGCAGTATTTGGGCAAATTTAAACAGTTTAAACTGTCCATTGCAATATATTGACGACAGAATTTGGGCAAATTTTAACAGTTTTAACTATCGTGAAATAATGCTTATTTTAATATTAGTCGTAGTTTTTTTGTAGCAAATTATTTGATTTGGTGGTTGCAATAATTTTGAAATATTGTTTTATTTAAGTGCCCAGTCAAACCTGTTGACGGCAGAATTTGGGCAATGTGGACATATGTGCCCAGTGCAATCTGTTGACGGCAGAATTTGGGCAATGTGGACAGTTTTAATTGTTGTAAAATAAAATAAAAATTTGCTTTATTGCTAATTTTAATATTAGTCGTGGTTTTCTTGTAGTTAATTATTTGATTTGGTGATTGTAATAGTTTTGAATTATTGTTTTATTTAAGTGTTTAGTGCAATATGTTGACTGCAGAATTTGGGCGAATTTGAACAGATTTAACTATCGTAAAATAAAGTTAAAAATTTGCTTTATTGCTAATTTTAATATTAGTCGTAGTTTTTTTGTAGCAAATTATTTGATTTGGTGGTTGCAATAATTTTGAAATATTTTTTTATTTAAGTGCCCAGTCAAATCTGTTGACGGCAGAATTTGGGCAATGTGGACAGTTTTAACTGGTGTCAAATAAAATAAAAATTTGCTTTATTGCTAATTTTAATATTAGTCGTGGTTTTTTTGTAGTTAATTATTTGATTTGGTGGTTGTAATAGTTTTGAAATATTGTTTTATTTAAGTGCCCAGTAGAATCTGTTGGCGGCAGTATTTGGGCAAATTTGAACAGTTTAAACTGTCCATTGCAATATATTGACGACAGAATTTGGGCAAATTTTAACAGTTTTAACTATCGTAAAATAATGCTTATTTTAATATTAGTCGTAGTTTTTTTGTAGCAAATTATTTGATTTGGTAGTTGCAATATTTTTGAAATATTGTTTTTTTTAAGTGCCCAGTGCAATCTGTTGACGCTAATTTTTATATTAGTCGTGGTTTTCTGTAGTAAATTATTTGATATGGTGGTTGCAATAATTTTGAATTATTGTTTTATTTAAGTGTCTAGTGCAATATGTTGACTGCAGAATTTGGGCAAATTTGAACAGTTTTAACTATCTTAAAATAAAGTTAAAAATTTGCTTTATTGCTAATTTTAATATTAGTCGTAGTTTTTTTGTAGCAAATTATTTGATTTGGTGGTTGCAATAATTTTGAAATATTGTTTTATTTAAGTGCCCAGTCCAATCTGTTGACGGCAGAATTTGGGCAATGTGGACAGTTTTAACTGGTGTAAAATAAAATAAAAATTTGCTTTATTGCTAATTTTAATATAAGTCGTGGTTCTTTTTGTAGTTAATTATTTGATTTGGTGATTGTAATAGTTTTGAAATATTGTTTTATTTAAGTGCCCAGTAGAATCTGTTGGCGGCAGTATTTGGGCAAATTTGAACAGTTTAAACTGTTGTTAAATAAAATTAAAATTTGCTTTATTGCTAATTTTAATATTAGTCGTGGTTTTTTTGTAGTAAGTTATTTGATTTGGTGATTGTAATAGTTTTGAAATATTGTTTTATTTAAGTGCCCAGTAGAATCTGTTGGCGGCAGTATTTGGGCAAATTTAAACTGTTTAAACTGTCCATTGAAATATATTGACGACAGAATTTGGGCAAATTTTAACAGTTTTAACTATCGTAAAATAATGCTTATTTTAGTATTAGTCGTAGTTTTTTTGTTGCAAATTATTTGATTTGGTAGTTGCAATATTTTTGAAATATTGTTTTTTTTTATGTGCCCAGTGCAATCTGTTGACGGCAGAATTTGGGCAATGTGGACAGTTTTAACTGTTGTAAAATAAAATAAAAATTTGCTTTATTGCTAATTTTAATATTAGTCGTGGTTTTTTTGTAGTAAGTTATTTGATTTGGTGATTGTAATAGTTTTGAAATATTGTTTTATTTAAGTGCCCAGTAGAATCTGTTGGCGGCAGTATTTGGGCAAATTTAAACAGTTTAAACTGTCCATTGCAATATATTGACGACAGAATTTGGGCAAATTTTAACAGTTTTAACTATCGTGAAATAATGCTTATTTTAATATTAGTCGTAGTTTTTTTGTAGCAAATTATTTGATTTGGTGGTTGCAATAATTTTGAAATATTGTTTTATTTAAGTGCCCAGTCAAACCTGTTGACGGCAGAATTTGGGCAATGTGGACAGTTTTAATTGTTGTAAAATAAAATAAAAATTTGCTTTATTGCTAATTTTAATATTAGTCGTGGTTTTCTGTAGTAAATTATTTGATTTGGTGGTTGCAATAATTTTGAATTATTGTCTTATTTAAGTGTCTAGTGCAATATGTTGACTGAATTTGGGCAAATTTGAACAGATTTAACTATCGTAAAATAAAGTTAAAAATTTGCTTTATTGCTAATTTTAATATTAGTCGTAGTTTTTTTGTAGCAAATTATTTGATTTGGTAGTTGTTTTTTTAAGTGCCCAGTGCAATCTTTTGACGGCAGAATTTGGGCAATGTGGACAGTTTTAACTGTTGTAAAATAAAATAAAAATTTGCTTTATTGCTAATTTTAATATTAGTTGCAATAATTTTGAATTATTGTTTTATTTAAGTGTCTAGTGCAATATGTTGACTGCAGAATTTGGGCAAATTTGAACAGTTTTAACTATCGTAAAATAATGCTTATTTTACTATTAGTCGTAGTTTTTTTGTAGCAAATTATTTGATTTGGTGGTTGCAATAATTTTGAAATATTGTTTTATTTATGTGCCCAGTCCAATCTGTTGACGGCAGAATTTGGGCAATGTGGACAGTTTTAACTGGTGTAAAATAAAATAAAAATTTGCTTTATTGCTAATTTTAATATTAGTCGAATTTTTTTTGTAGCAAATTATTTGATTTGGTGGTTGCAATAATTTTGAAATATTGTTTTATTTATGTGCCCAGTCCAATCTGTTGACGGCAGAATTAGGGCAATGTGGACAGTTTTAACTGGTGTAAAATAAAATAAAAATTTGCTTTATTGCTAATTTTAATATAAGTCTTTTTTTTTTTTTGTAGTTAATTATTTGATTTGGTGATTGTAATAGTTTTGAAATATTGTTTTATTTAAGTGCCCAGTAGAATCTGTTGGCGGCAGTATTTGGGCAAATTTGAACAGTTTAAACTGTTGTTAAATAAAATTAAAATTTGCTGTATTGCTAATTTTAATATTAGTCGTGGTTTTTTTGTAGTAAGTTATTTGATTTGGTGATTGTAATAGTTTTGAAATATTGTTTTATTTAAGTGCCCAGTAGAATCTGTTGGCGGCAGTATTTGGGCAAATTTAAACTGTTTAAACTGTCCATTGAAATATATTGACGACAGAATTTGGGCAAATTTTAACAGTTTTAACTATCGTAAAATAATGCTTATTTTAGTATTAGTCGTAGTTTTTTTGTTGCAAATTATTTGATTTGGTAGTTGCAATATTTTTGAAATATTGTTTTTTTTTATGTGCCCAGTGCAATCTGTTGACGGCAGAATTTGGGCAATGTGGACAGTTTTAACTGTTGTAAAATAAAATAAAAATTTGCTTTATTGCTAATTTTAATATTAGTCGTGGTTTTTTTGTAGTAAGTTATTTGATTTGGTGATTGTAATAGTTTTGAAATATTGTTTTATTTAAGTGCCCAGTAGAATCTGTTGGCGGCAGTATTTGGGCAAATTTAAACAGTTTAAACTGTCCATTGCAATATATTGACGACAGAATTTGGGCAAATTTTAACAGTTTTAACTATCGTGAAATAATGCTTATTTTAATATTAGTCGTAGTTTTTTTGTAGCAAATTATTTGATTTGGTGGTTGCAATAATTTTGAAATATTGTTTTATTTAAGTGCCCAGTCAAACCTGTTGACGGCAGAATTTGGGCAATGCGGACAGTTTTAATTGTTGTAAAATAAAATAAAAATTTGCTTTATTGCTAATTTTAATATTAGTCGTGGTTTTCTGTAGTAAATTATTTGATTTGGTGGTTGCAATAATTTTGAATTATTGTCTTATTTAAGTGTCTAGTGCAATATGTTGACTGAATTTGGGCAAATTTGAACAGATTTAACTATCGTAAAATAAAGTTAAAAATTTGCTTTATTGCTAATTTTAATATTAGTCGTAGTTTTTTTGTAGCAAATTATTTGATTTGGTAGTTGTTTTTTTAAGTGCCCAGTGCAATCTTTTGACGGCAGAATTTGGGCAATGTGGACAGTTTTAACTGTTGTAAAATAAAATAAAAATTTGCTTTATTGCTAATTTTAATATTAGTTGCAATAATTTTGAATTATTGTTTTATTTAAGTGTCTAGTGCAATATGTTGACTGCAGAATTTGGGCAAATTTGAACAGTTTTAACTATCGTAAAATAATGCTTATTTTACTATTAGTCGTAGTTTTTTTGTAGCAAATTATTTGATTTGGTGGTTGCAATAATTTTGAAATATTGTTTTATTTAAGTGCCCAGTCCAATCTGTTGACGGCAGAATTTGGGCAATGTGGACAGTTTTAACTGGTGTAAAATAAAATAAAAATTTGCTTTATTGCTAATTTTAATATAAGTCGTGGTTTTTTTTGTAGTTAATTATTTGATTTGGTGATTGTAATAGTTTTGAAATATTGTTTTATTTAAGTGCCCAGTAGAATCTGTTGGCGGCAGTATTTGGGCAAATTTAAACAGTTTAAACTGTCCATTGCAATATATTGACGACAGAATTTGGGCAAATTTTAACAGTTTTAACTATCGTGAAATAATGCTTATTTTAATATTAGTCGTAGTTTTTTTGTAGCAAATTATTTGATTTGGTGGTTGCAATAATTTTGAAATATTGTTTTATTTAAGTGCCCAGTCAAACCTGTTGACGGCAGAATTTGGGCAATGCGGACAGTTTTAATTGTTGTAAAATAAAATAAAAATTTGCTTTATTGCTAATTTTAATATTAGTCGTGGTTTTCTGTAGTAAATTATTTGATTTGGTGGTTGCAATAATTTTGAATTATTGTCTTATTTAAGTGTCTAGTGCAATATGTTGACTGAATTTGGGCAAATTTGAACAGATTTAACTATCGTAAAATAAAGTTAAAAATTTGCTTTATTGCTAATTTTAATATTAGTCGTAGTTTTTTTGTAGCAAATTATTTGATTTGGTAGTTGTTTTTTTAAGTGCCCAGTGCAATCTTTTGACGGCAGAATTTGGGCAATGTGGACAGTTTTAACTGTTGTAAAATAAAATAAAAATTTGCTTTATTGCTAATTTTAATATTAGTTGCAATAATTTTGAATTATTGTTTTATTTAAGTGTCTAGTGCAATATGTTGACTGCAGAATTTGGGCAAATTTGAACAGTTTTAACTATCGTAAAATAATGCTTATTTTACTATTAGTCGTAGTTTTTTTGTAGCAAATTATTTGATTTGGTGGTTGCAATAATTTTGAAATATTGTTTTATTTAAGTGCCCAGTCCAATCTGTTGACGGCAGAATTTGGGCAATGTGGACAGTTTTAACTGGTGTAAAATAAAATAAAAATTTGCTTTATTGCTAATTTTAATATAAGTCGTGGTTTTTTTTGTAGTTAATTATTTGATTTGGTGATTGTAATAGTTTTGAAATATTGTTTTATTTAAGTGCCCAGTAGAATCTGTTGGCGGCAGTATTTGGGCAAATTTGAACAGTTTAAACTGTCCATTGCAATATATTGACGACAGAATTTGGGCAAATTTTAACAGTTTTAACTATCGTAAAATAATGCTTATTTTAATATTAGTCGTAGTTTTTTTGTAGCAAATTATTTGATTTGGTGGTTGCAATATTTTTGAAATATTGTTTTTTTATGTGCCCAGTGCAATCTGTTGACGGCAGAATTTGGGCAATGTGGACAGTTTTAACTGTTGTAAAATAAAATAAAAATTTGCTTTATTGCTAATTTTAATATTAGTCGTGGTTTTTTTGTAGTTAATTATTTGATTTGGTGATTGTAATAGTTTTGAATTATTGTTTTATTTAAGTGTTTAGTGCAATATGTTGACTGCAGAATTTGGGCGAATTTGAACAGATTTAACTATCGTAAAATAAAGTTAAAAATTTGCTTTATTGCTAATTTTAATATTAGTCGTAGTTTTTTTGTAGCAAATTATTTGATTTGGTGGTTGCAATAATTTTGAAATATTTTTTTATTTAAGTGCCCAGTCAAATCTGTTGACGGCAGAATTTGGGCAATGTGGACAGTTTTAACTGGTGTCAAATAAAATAAAAATTTGCTTTATTGCTAATTTTAATATTAGTCGTGGTTTTTTTGTAGTTAATTATTTGATTTGGTGGTTGTAATAGTTTTGAAATATTGTTTTATTTAAGTGCCCAGTAGAATCTGTTGGCGGCAGTATTTGGGCAAATTTGAACAGTTTAAACTGTCCATTGCAATATATTGACGACAGAATTTGGGCAAATTTTAACAGTTTTAACTATCGTAAAATAATGCTTATTTTAATATTAGTCGTAGTTTTTTTGTAGCAAATTATTTGATTTGGTAGTTGCAATATTTTTGAAATATTGTTTTTTTTAAGTGCCCAGTGCAATCTGTTGACGCTAATTTTTATATTAGTCGTGGTTTTCTGTAGTAAATTATTTGATTTGGTGGTTGCAATAATTTTGAATTATTGTTTTATTTAAGTGTCTAGTGCAATATGTTGACTGCAGAATTTGGGCAAATTTGAACAGTTTTAACTATCTTAAAATAAAGTTAAAAATTTGCTTTATTGCTAATTTTAATATTAGTCGTAGTTTTTTTGTAGCAAATTATTTGATTTGGTGGTTGCAATAATTTTGAAATATTGTTTTATTTAAGTGGCCAGTCCAATCTGTTGACGGCAGAATTTGGGCAATGTGGACAGTTTTAACTGGTGTAAAATAAAATAAAAATTTGCTTTATTGCTAATTTTAATATAAGTCGTGGTTCTTTTTGTAGTTAATTATTTGATTTGGTGATTGTAATAGTTTTGAAATATTGTTTTATTTAAGTGCCCAGTAGAATCTGTTGGCGGCAGTATTTGGGCAAATTTGAACAGTTTAAACTGACCATTGCAATATATTGACGACAGAATTTGGGCAAATTTTAACAGTTTTAACTATCGTAAAATAATGCTTATTTTAGTATTAGTCGTAGTTTTTTTGTTGCAAATTATTTGATTTGGCAGTTGCAATATTTTTGAAATATTGTTTTTTTTATGTGCCCAGTGCAATCTGTTGACGGCAGAATTTGGGCAATGTGGACAGTTTTAACTGTTGTAAAATAAAACTAAAATTTGCTTTATTGCTAATTTTAATATTAGTCGTGGTTTTTTTGTAGTAAGTTATTTGATTTGGTGGGTGTAATAGTTTTGAAATATTGTTTTATTTAAGTGCCCAGTAGAATCTGTTGGCGGCAGTATTTGGGCAAATTTAAACAGTTTAAACTGTCCATTGCAATATATTGACGACAGAATTTGGGCAAATTTAAACAGTTTTATCTATCGTGAAACAATGCTTATTTTAATATTAGTCGTAGTCTTTTTGTAGCAAATTATTTGATTTGGTGGTTGCAATAATTTTGAAATATTGTTTTATTTAAGTGTCTAGTGCAATATGTTGACTGCAGAATTTGGGCAAATTTGAACAGATTTAACTATCGTAAAATAAAGTTAAAAATTTGCTTTATTGCTAATTTTAATATTAGTCGTAGTTTTTTTGTAGCAAATTATTTGATTTGGTAGTTGCAATATTTTTGAATTATTGTTTTATTTAAGTGTCTAGTGCAATATGTTGACTGCAGAATTTGGGCAAATTTGAACAGATTTAACTATCGTAAAATAAAGTTAAAAATTTGCTTTATTGCTAATTTTAATATTAGTCGTAGTTTTTTTGTAGCAAATTATTTGATTTGGTAGTTGCAATATTTTTGAAATATTGTTTTTTTTTAAGTGTCTAGTGCAATATGTTGACGGCAGAATTTGGGCAATGTGGACAGTTTTAACTGGTGTAAAATAAAATAAAAATTTGCTTTATTGCTAATTTTAATATAAGTCGTGGTTCTTTTTGTAGTTAATTATTTGATTTGGTGATTGTAATAGTTTTGAAATATTGTTTTATTTAAGTGCCCAGTCAAACCTGTTGACGGCAGAATTTGGGCAATGTGGACAGTTTTAATTGTTGTGAAATAAAATAAAAATTTGCTTTATTGCTAATTTTAATATTAGTCGTGGTTTTCTGTAGTAAATTATTTGATTTGGTGGTTGCAATAATTTTGAATTATTGTTTTATTTAAGTGTCTAGTGCAATATGTTGACTGCAGAATTTGGGCAAATTTGAACAGATTTAACTATCGTAAAATAAAGTTAAAAATTTGCTTTATTGCTAATTTTAATATTAGTCGTAGTTTTTTTGTAGCAAATTATTTGATTTGGTAGTTGCAATATTTTTGAAATATTGTTTTTTTTTAAGTGCCCAGTGCAATCTGTTGACGGCAGAATTTGGGCAACGTGGACAGTTTTAACTGTTGTAAAATAAATAAAAAATTTGCTTTATTGCTAATTTTAATACTAGTCGTAGTTATTTTGTAGTAAATTATTTGATTTGGTGGTTGTAATAGTTTTGAAATATTGTTTTATTTAAGTGCCCAGTAGAATCTGTTGGCGGCAGTATTTGGGCAAATTTGAACAGTTTAAACTGACCATTGCAATATATTGACGACAGAATTTGGGCAAATTTTAACAGTTTTAACTATCGTAAAATAATGCTTATTTTAGTATTAGTCGTAGTTTTTTTGTTGCAGTTTTAACTATCGTAAAATAATGCTTATTTTAATATTAGTCGTAGTTTTTTTGTAGCAAATTATTTGATTTGGTGGTTGCAATATTTTTGAAATATTGTTTTTTTATGTGCCCAGTGCAATCTGTTGACGGCAGAATTTGGGCAATGTGGACAGTTTTAACTGTTGTAAAATAAAATTAAAATTTGCTTTATTGCTAATTTTAATATTAGTCGTGGTTTTTTTGTAGTTAATTATTTGATTTGGTGATTGTAATAGTTTTGAAATATTGTTTTATTTAAGTGCCCAGTAGAATCTGTTGGCGGCAGTATTTGGGCAAATTTAAACAGTTTAAACTGTCCATTGCAATATATTGACGACAGAATTTGGGCAAATTTTAACAGTTTTACCTATCGTAAAATAATGCTTATTGTAATATTAGTCGTAGTTTTTTTGTAGAAAATTATTCGATTTGGTGGTTGCAATAATTTTGAAATATTGTTTTATTTAAGTGTCTAGTGCAATATGTTGACTGCAGAATTTGGGCAAATTTGAACAGATTTAACTATCGTAAAATAAAGTTAAAAATTTGCTTTATTGCTAATTTTAATATTAGTCGTAGTTTTTTTGTAGCAAATTATTTGATTTGGTAGTTGCAATATTTTTGAATTATTGTTTTATTTAAGTGTCTAGTGCAATATGTTGACTGCAGAATTTGGGCAAATTTGAACAGATTTAACTATCGTAAAATAAAGTTAAAAATTTGCTTTATTGCTAATTTTAATATTAGTCGTAGTTTTTTTGTAGCAAATTATTTGATTTGGTAGTTTCAATATTTTTGAAATATTGTTTTTTTTAAGTGTCTAGTGCAATATGTTGACGGCAGAATTTGGGCAATGTGGACAGTTTTAACTGGTGTAAAATAAAATAAAAATTTGCTTTATTGCTAATTTTAATATAAGTCGTGGTTCTTTTTGTAGTTAATTATTTGATTTGGTGATTGTAATAGTTTTGAAATATTGTTTTATTTAAGTGCCCAGTCAAACCTGTTGACGGCAGAATTTGGGCAATGTGGACAGTTTTAATTGTTGTGAAATAAAATAAAAATTTGCTTTATTGCTAATTTTAATATTAGTCGTGGTTTTCTGTAGTAAATTATTTGATTTGGTGGTTGCAATAGTTTTGAATTATTGTTTTATTTAAGTGTCTAGTGCAATATGTTGACTGCAGAATTTGGGCGAATTTGAACAGATTTAACTATCGTAAAATAAAGTTAAAAATTTGCTTTATTGCTAATTTTAATATTAGTCGTAGTTTTTTTGTAGCAAATTATTTGATTTGGTAGTTGCAATAATTTTGAAATATTGTTTTATTTAAGTGCCCAGTCCAATCTGTTGACGGCTGAATTTGGGCAACGTGGACAGTTTTAACTGTTGTAAAATAAATAAAAAATTTGCTTTATTGCTAATTTTAATACTAGTCGTAGTTTTTTTGTAGTAAATTATTTGATTTGGTGGTTGTAATAGTTTTGAATTATTGTTTTATTTAAGTGCCCAGTAGAATCTGTTGGCGGCAGTATTTGGGCAAATTTGAACAGTTTAAACTGACCATTGCAATATATTGACGACAGAATTTGGGCAAATTTTAACAGTTTTAACTATCGTAAAATAATGCTTATTTTAGTATTAGTCGTAGTTTTTTTGTTGCAGTTTTAACTATCGTAAAATAATGCTTATTTTAATATTAGTCGTAGTTTTTTTGTAGCAAATTATTTGATTTGGTGGTTGCAATATTTTTGAAATATTGTTTTTTTATGTGCCCAGTGCAATCTGTTGACGGCAGAATTTGGGCAATGTGGACAGTTTTAACTGTTGTAAAATAAAATTAAAATTTGCTTTATTGCTAATTTTAATATTAGTCGTGGTTTTTTTGTAGTTAATTATTTGATTTGGTGATTGTAATAGTTTTGAAATATTGTTTTATTTAAGTGCCCAGTAGAATCTGTTGGCGGCAGTATTTGGGCAAATTTAAACAGTTTAAACTGTCCATTGCAATATATTGACGACAGAATTTGGGCAAATTTTAACAGTTTTACCTATCGTAAAATAATGCTTATTGTAATATTAGTCGTAGTTTTTTTGTAGAAAATTATTCGATTTGGTGGTTGCAATAATTTTGAAATATTGTTTTATTTAAGTGCCCAGTCAAATCTGTTGACGGCAGAATTTGGGCAATGTGGACAGTTTTAATTGTTGTAAAATAAAATTAAAGTTTGCTTTATTGCTAATTTTAATATTAGTCGTGGTTTTTTTGTAGTTAATTATTTGATTTGGTGATTGTAATAGTTTTGAAATATTGTTTTATTTAAGTGCCCAGTAGAATCTGTTGGCGGCAGTATTTGGGCAAATTTAAACAGTTTAAACTGTCCATTGCAATATATTGACGACAGAATTTGGGCAAATTTTAACAGTTTTAACTATCGTAAAATAATGCTTATTGTAATTTAAGTCGTAGTTTTTTTGTAGAAAATTATTCGATTTGGTGGTTGCAATAATTTTGAAATATTGTTTTATTTAAGTGCCCAGTCAAATCTGTTGACGGCAGAATTTGGGCAATGTGGACAGTTTTAATTGTTGTAAAACAAAATAAAAATTTGCTTTATTGCTAATTTTAATATTAGTCGTGGTTTTCTGTAGTAAATCATTTGATTTGGTGGTTGCAATAGTTTTGAATTATTGTTTTATTTAAGTGTCTAGTGCAATATGTTGACTGCAGAATTTGGGCGAATTTGAACAGATTTAACTATCGTAAAATAAAGTTAAAAATTTGCTTTATTGCTAATTTTAATATTAGTCGTAGTTTTTTTGTAGCAAATTATTTGATTTGGTGGTTGCAATAATTTTGAAATATTGTTTTATTTAAGTGCCCAGTCCAATCTGTTGACGGCTGAATTTGGGCAATGTGGACAGTTTTAACTGGTGTCAAATAAAATAAAAATTTGCTTTATTGCTAATTTTAATATTAGTCGTGGTTTTTTTGTAGCTAATTATTTGATTTGGTGGTTGTAATAGTTTTGAAATATTGTTTTATTTAAGTGCCCAGTAGAATCTGTTGGCGGCAGTATTTGGGCAAATTTGAACAGTTTAAACTGTCCATTGCAATATATTGACGACAGAATTTGGGCAAATTTTAACAGTTTTAACTATCGTAAAATAATGCTTATTTTAATATTAGTCGTAGTTTTTTTGTAGCAAATTATTCGATTTGGTGATTGCAATACTTTTGAAATATTGTTTTATTTAAGTGCCCAGTCAAATCTGTTGACGGCAGAATTTGGGCAATGTGGACAGTTTTAATTGTTGTAAAATAAAATAAAAATTTGCTTTATTGCTAATTTTAATATTAGTCGTGGTTTTCTGTAGTAAATCATTTGATTTGGTGGTTGCAATAGTTTTGAATTATTGTTTTATTTAAGTGTCTAGTGCAATATGTTGACTGCAGAATTTGGGCAAATTTGAACAGATTTAACTATCGTAAAATAAAGTTAAAAATTTGTTTTATTGCTAATTTTAATATTAGTCGTAGTTTTTTTGTAGCAAATTATTTGATTTGGTGGTTGCAGTAATTTTGAAATATTGTTTTATTTAAGTGCCCAGTCCAATCTGTTGACGGCAGAATTTGGGCAATATGGACAGTTTTAACTGGTGTTAAATAAAATAAAAATTTGCTTTATTGCTAATTTTAATATTAGTCGTGGTTTTTTTGTAGTTAATTATTTGATTTGGTGATTGTAATAGTTTTGAAATATTGTTTTATTTATGTGCCCAGTAGAATCTGTTGGCGGCAGTATTTGGGCAAAATTGAACAGTTTAAACTGTCCATTGCAATATATTGACGACAGAATTTGGGCAAATTTTAACAGTTTTAACTATCGTAAAATAATGCTTATTTTAATATTAGTCGTAGTTTTTTTGTAGCAAATTATTTGATTTGGTGGTTGCAATATTTTTGAAATATTGTTTTTTTATGTGCCCAGTGCAATCTGTTGACGGCAGAATTTGGGCAATGTGGACAGTTTTAACTGTTGTAAAATAAAATTAAAGTTTGCTTTATTGCTATTTTTAATATTAGTCGTGGTTTTTTTGTAGTTAATTATTTGATTTGGTGATTGTAATAGTTTTGAAATATTGTTTTATTTAAGTGCCCAGTAGAATCTGTTGGCGGCAGTATTTGGGCAAATTTAAACAGTTTAAACTGTTTATTGCAATATATTGACGACAGAATTTGGGCAAATTTTAACAGTTTTACCTATCGTAAAATAATGCTTATTGTAATTTAAGTCGTAGTTTTTTTGTAGAAAATTATTCGATTTGGTGGTTGCAATAATTTTGAAATATTGTTTTATTTAAGTGCCCAGTCAAATCTGTTGACGGCAGAATTTGGGCAATGTGGACAGTTTTAATTGTTGTAAAATAAAATAAAAATTTGCTTTATTGCTAATTTTAATATTAGTCGTGGTTTTCTGTAGTAAATCATTTGATTTGGTGGTTGCAATAGTTTTGAATTATTGTTTTATTTAAGTGTCTAGTGCAATATGTTGACTGCAGAATTTGGGCGAATTTGAACAGATTTAACTATCGTAAAATAAAGTTAAAAATTTGCTTTATTGCTAATTTTAATATTAGTCGTAGTTTTTTTGTAGCAAATTATTTGATTTGGTGGTTGCAATAATTTTGAAATATTGTTTTATTTAAGTGCCCAGTCCAATCTGTTGACGGCTGAATTTGGGCAATGTGGACAGTTTTAACTGGTGTCAAATAAAATAAAAATTTGCTTTATTGCTAATTTTAATATTAGTCGTGGTTTTTTTGTAGCTAATTATTTGATTTGGTGGTTGTAATAGTTTTGAAATATTGTTTTATTTAAGTGCCCAGTAGAATCTGTTGGCGGCAGTATTTGGGCAAATTTGAACAGTTTAAACTGTCCATTGCAATATATTGACGACAGAATTTGGGCAAATTTTAACAGTTTTAACTATCGTAAAATAATGCTTATTTTAATATTAGTCGTAGTTTTTTTGTAGCAAATTATTTGATTTGGTAGTTGCAATATTTTTGAAATATTGTTTTTTTTAAGTGCCCAGTGCAATCTGTTGACGCTAATTTTTATATTAGTCGTGGTTTTCTGTAGTAAATTATTTGATTTGGTGGTTGCAATAATTTTGAATTATTGTTTTATTTAAGTGTCTAGTGCAATATGTTGACTGCAGAATTTGGGCAAATTTGAACAGTTTTAACTATCTTAAAATAAAGTTAAAAATTTGCTTTATTGCTAATTTTAATATTAGTCGAATTTTTTTTGTAGCAAATTATTTGATTTGGTGGTTGCAATAATTTTGAAATATTGTTTTATTTATGTGCCCAGTCCAATCTGTTGACGGCAGAATTTGGGCAATGTGGACAGTTTTAACTGGTGTAAAATAAAATAAAAATTTGCTTTATTGCTAATTTTAATATTAGTCGTGGTTTTTTTGTAGTTAATTATTTGATTTGGTGATTGTAATAGTTTTGAAATATTGTTTTATTTAAGTGCCCAGTAGAATCTGTTGGCGGCAGTATTTGGGCAAATTTGAACAGTTTAAACTGTTGTTAAATAAAATTAAAATTTGCTTTATTGCTAATTTTAATATTAGTCGTGGTTTTTTTGTAGTAAGTTATTTGATTTGGTGATTGTAATAGTTTTGAAATATTGTTTTATTTAAGTGCCCAGTAGAATCTGTTGGCGGCAGTATTTGGGCAAATTTAAACTGTTTAAACTGTCCATTGCAATATATTGACGACAGAATTTGGGCAAATTTTAACAGTTTTAACTATCGTAAAATAATGCTTATTTTAATATTAGTCGTAGTTTTTTTGTAGCAAATTATTTGATTTGGTGGTTGCAATATTTTTGAAATATTGTTTTTTTAAGTGCCCAGTCAATCTGTTGACGGCAGAATTTGGGCAATGTGGACAGTTTTAACTGTTGTAAAATAAAATAAAAATTTGCTTTATTGCTAATTTTAATATTAGTCGTGGTTTTTTTGTAGTTAAGTATTTGATTTGGTGATTGTAATAGTTTTGAAATATTGTTTTATTTAAGTGCCCAGTAGAATCTGTTGGCGGCAGTATTTGGGCAAATTTGAACAGTTTAAACTGTCCATTGCAATATATTGACGACAGAATTTGGGCAAATTTTAACAGTTTTAACTATCGTAAAATAATGCTTATTTTAATATTAGTCGTAGTTTTTTTGTAGCAAATTATTTGATTTGGTGGTTGCAATATTTTTGAAATATTGTTTTATTTAAGTGCCCAGTCAAATCTGTTGACGGCAGAATTTGGGCAATGTGGACAGTTTTAATTGTTGTAAAATAAAATAAAAATTTGCTTTATTGCTAATTTTAATATTAGTCGTGGTTTTCTGTAGTAAATCATTTGATTTGGTGGTTGCAATAGTTTTGAATTATTGTTTTATTTAAGTGCCCAGTAGAATCTGTTGGCGGCAGTATTTGGGCAAATTTAAACAGTTTAAACTGTCCATTGCAATATATTGACGACAGAATTTGGGCAAATTTTAACAGTTTTACCTATCGTAAAATAATGCTTATTGTAATTTAAGTCGTAGTTTTTTTGTAGAAAATTATTCGATTTGGTGGTTGCAATAATTTTGAAATATTGTTTTATTTAAGTGCCCAGTCAAATCTGTTGACGGCAGAATTTGGGCAATGTGGACAGTTTTAATTGTTGTAAAATAAAATAAAAATTTGCTTTATTGCTAATTTTAATATTAGTCGTGGTTTTCTGTAGTAAATCATTTGATTTGGTGGTTGCAATAGTTTTGAATTATTGTTTTATTTAAGTGTCTAGTGCAATATGTTGACTGCAGAATTTGGGCGAATTTGAACAGATTTAACTATCGTAAAATAAAGTTAAAAATTTGCTTTATTGCTAATTTTAATATTAGTCGTAGTTTTTTTGTAGCAAATTATTTGATTTGGTGGTTGCAATAATTTTGAAATATTGTTTTATTTAAGTGCCCAGTCCAATCTGTTGACGGCTGAATTTGGGCAATGTGGACAGTTTTAACTGGTGTCAAATAAAATAAAAATTTGCTTTATTGCTAATTTTAATATTAGTCGTGGTTTTTTTGTAGCTAATTATTTGATTTGGTGGTTGTAATAGTTTTGAAATATTGTTTTATTTAAGTGCCCAGTAGAATCTGTTGGCGGCAGTATTTGGGCAAATTTGAACAGTTTAAACTGTCCATTGCAATATATTGACGACAGAATTTGGGCAAATTTTAACAGTTTTAACTATCGTAAAATAATGCTTATTTTAATATTAGTCGTAGTTTTTTTGTAGCAAATTATTCGATTTGGTGATTGCAATACTTTTGAAATATTGTTTTATTTAAGTGCCCAGTCAAATCTGTTGACGGCAGAATTTGGGCAATGTGGACAGTTTTAATTGTTGTAAAATAAAATAAAAATTTGCTTTATTGCTAATTTTAATATTAGTCGTGGTTTTCTGTAGTAAATCATTTGATTTGGTGGTTGCAATAGTTTTGAATTATTGTTTTATTTAAGTGTCTAGTGCAATATGTTGACTGCAGAATTTGGGCAAATTTGAACAGATTTAACTATCGTAAAATAAAATTAAAAATTTGTTTTATTGCTAATTTTAATATTAGTCGTAGTTTTTTTGTAGCAAATTATTTGATTTGGTGGTTGCAGTAATTTTGAAGTATTGTTTTATTTAAGTGCCCAGTCCAATCTGTTGACGGCAGAATTTGGGCAATATGGACAGTTTTAACTGGTGTTAAATAAAATAAAAATTTGCTTTATTGCTAATTTTAATATTAGTCGTGGTTTTTTTGTAGTTAATTATTTGATTTGGTGATTGTAATAGTTTTGAAATATTGTTTTATTTATGTGCCCAGTAGAATCTGTTGGCGGCAGTATTTGGGCAAAATTGAACAGTTTAAACTGTCCATTGCAATATATTGACGACAGAATTTGGGCAAATTTTAACAGTTTTAACTATCGTAAAATAATGCTTATTTTAATATTAGTCGTAGTTTTTTTGTAGCAAATTATTTGATTTGGTGGTTGCAATATTTTTGAAATATTGTTTTTTTATGTGCCCAGTGCAATCTGTTGACGGCAGAATTTGGGCAATGTGGACAGTTTTAACTGTTGTAAAATAAAATTAAAGTTTGCTTTATTGCTATTTTTAATATTAGTCGTGGTTTTTTTGTAGTTAATTATTTGATTTGGTGATTGTAATAGTTTTGAAATATTGTTTTATTTAAGTGCCCAGTAGAATCTGTTGGCGGCAGTATTTGGGCAAATTTAAACAGTTTAAACTGTCCATTGCAATATATTGACGACAGAATTTGGGCAAATTTTAACAGTTTTACCTATCGTAAAATAATGCTTATTGTAATTTAAGTCGTAGTTTTTTTGTAGAAAATTATTCGATTTGGTGGTTGCAATAATTTTGAAATATTGTTTTATTTAAGTGCCCAGTCAAATCTGTTGACGGCAGAATTTGGGCAATGTGGACAGTTTTAATTGTTGTAAAATAAAATAAAAATTTGCTTTATTGCTAATTTTAATATTAGTCGTGGTTTTCTGTAGTAAATCATTTGATTTGGTGGTTGCAATAGTTTTGAATTATTGTTTTATTTAAGTGTCTAGTGCAATATGTTGACTGCAGAATTTGGGCGAATTTGAACAGATTTAACTATCGTAAAATAAAGTTAAAAATTTGCTTTATTGCTAATTTTAATATTAGTCGTAGTTTTTTTGTAGCAAATTATTTGATTTGGTGGTTGCAATAATTTTGAAATATTGTTTTATTTAAGTGCCCAGTCCAATCTGTTGACGGCTGAATTTGGGCAATGTGGACAGTTTTAACTGGTGTCAAATAAAATAAAAATTTGCTTTATTGCTAATTTTAATATTAGTCGTGGTTTTTTTGTAGCTAATTATTTGATTTGGTGGTTGTAATAGTTTTGAAATATTGTTTTATTTAAGTGCCCAGTAGAATCTGTTGGCGGCAGTATTTGGGCAAATTTGAACAGTTTAAACTGTCCATTGCAATATATTGACGACAGAATTTGGGCAAATTTTAACAGTTTTAACTATCGTAAAATAATGCTTATTTTACTATTAGTCGTAGTTTTTTTGTAGCAAATTATTTGATTTGGTAGTTGCAATATTTTTGAAATATTGTTTTTTTTAAGTGCCCAGTGCAATCTGTTGACGCTAATTTTTATATTAGTCGTGGTTTTCTGTAGTAAATTATTTGATTTGGTGGTTGCAATAATTTTGAATTATTGTTTTATTTAAGTGTCTAGTGCAATATGTTGACTGCAGAATTTGGGCAAATTTGAACAGTTTTAACTATCTTAAAATAAAGTTAAAAATTTGCTTTATTGCTAATTTTAATATTAGTCGAATTTTTTTTGTAGCAAATTATTTGATTTGGTGGTTGCAATAATTTTGAAATATTGTTTTATTTATGTGCCCAGTCCAATCTGTTGACGGCAGAATTTGGGCAATGTGGACAGTTTTAACTGGTGTAAAATAAAATAAAAATTTGCTTTATTGCTAATTTTAATATAAGTCTTTTTTTTTTGTAGTTAATTATTTGATTTGGTGATTGTAATAGTTTTGAAATATTGTTTTATTTAAGTGCCCAGTAGAATCTGTTGGCGGCAGTATTTGGGCAAATTTGAACAGTTTAAACTGTTGTTAAATAAAATTAAAATTTGCTTTATTGCTAATTTTAATATTAGTCGTGGTTTTTTTGTAGTAAGTTATTTGATTTGGTGATTGTAATAGTTTTGAAATATTGTTTTATTTAAGTGCCCAGTAGAATCTGTTGGCGGCAGTATTTGGGCAAATTTAAACTGTTTAAACTGTCCATTGAAATATATTGACGACAGAATTTGGGCAAATTTTAACAGTTTTAACTATCGTAAAATAATGCTTATTTTAGTATTAGTCGTAGTTTTTTTGTTGCAAATTATTTGATTTGGTAGTTGCAATATTTTTGAAATATTGTTTTTTTTTATGTGCCCAGTGCAATCTGTTGACGGCAGAATTTGGGCAATGTGGACAGTTTTAACTGTTGTAAAATAAAATAAAAATTTGCTTTATTGCTAATTTTAATATTAGTCGTGGTTTTTTTGTAGTAAGTTATTTGATTTGGTGATTGTAATAGTTTTGAAATATTGTTTTATTTAAGTGCCCAGTAGAATCTGTTGGCGGCAGTATTTGGGCAAATTTAAACAGTTTAAACTGTCCATTGCAATATATTGACGACAGAATTTGGGCAAATTTTAACAGTTTTAACTATCGTGAAATAATGCTTATTTTAATATTAGTCGTAGTTTTTTTGTAGCAAATTATTTGATTTGGTGGTTGCAATAATTTTGAAATATTGTTTTATTTAAGTGCCCAGTCAAACCTGTTGACGGCAGAATTTGGGCAATGTGGACAGTTTTAATTGTTGCAAAATAAAATAAAAATTTGCTTTATTGCTAATTTTAATATTAGTCGTGGTTTTCTGTAGTAAATTATTTGATTTGGTGGTTGCAATAATTTTGAATTATTGTCTTATTTAAGTGTCTAGTGCAATATGTTGACTGAATTTGGGCAAATTTGAACAGATTTAACTATCGTAAAATAAAGTTAAAAATTTGCTTTATTGCTAATTTTAATATTAGTCGTAGTTTTTTTGTAGCAAATTATTTGATTTGGTAGTTGTTTTTTTAAGTGCCCAGTGCAATCTGTTGACGGCAGAATTTGGGCAATGTGGACAGTTTTAACTGTTGTAAAATAAAATAAAAATTTGCTTTATTGCTAATTTTAATATTAGTTGCAATAATTTTGAATTATTGTTTTATTTAAGTGTCTAGTGCAATATGTTGACTGCAGAATTTGGGCAAATTTGAACAGTTTTAACTATCGTAAAATAATGCTTATTTTACTATTAGTCGTAGTTTTTTTGTAGCAAATTATTTGATTTGGTGGTTGCAATAATTTTGAAATATTGTTTTATTTAAGTGCCCAGTCCAATCTGTTGACGGCAGAATTTGGGCAATGTGGACAGTTTTAACTGGTGTAAAATAAAATAAAAATTTGCTTTATTGCTAATTTTAATATAAGTCGTGGTTTTTTTGTAGTTAATTATTTGATTTGGTGATTGTAATAGTTTTGAAATATTGTTTTATTTAAGTGCCCAGTAGAATCTGTTGGCGGCAGTATTTGGGCAAATTTGAACAGTTTAAACTGTCCATTGCAATATATTGACGACAGAATTTGGGCAAATTTTAACAGTTTTAACTATCGTAAAATAATGCTTATTTTAATATTAGTCGTAGTTTTTTTGTAGCAAATTATTTGATTTGGTGGTTGCAATATTTTTGAAATATTGTTTTTTTATGTGCCCAGTGCAATCTGTTGACGGCAGAATTTGGGCAATGTGGACAGTTTTAACTGTTGTAAAATAAAATAAAAATTTGCTTTATTGCTAATTTTAATATTAGTCGTGGTTTTTTTGTAGTTAATTATTTGATTTGGTGATTGTAATAGTTTTGAATTATTGTTTTATTTAAGTGTTTAGTGCAATATGTTGACTGCAGAATTTGGGCGAATTTGAACAGATTTAACTATCGTAAAATAAAGTTAAAAATTTGCTTTATTGCTAATTTTAATATTAGTCGTAGTTTTTTTGTAGCAAATTATTTGATTTGGTGGTTGCAATAATTTTGAAATATTTTTTTATTTAAGTGCCCAGTCAAATCTGTTGACGGCAGAATTTGGGCAATGTGGACAGTTTTAACTGGTGTCAAATAAAATAAAAATTTGCTTTATTGCTAATTTTAATATTAGTCGTGGTTTTTTTGTAGTTAATTATTTGATTTGGTGGTTGTAATAGTTTTGAAATATTGTTTTATTTAAGTGCCCAGTAGAATCTGTTGGCGGCAGTATTTGGGCAAATTTGAACAGTTTAAACTGTCCATTGCAATATATTGACGACAGAATTTGGGCAAATTTTAACAGTTTTAACTATCGTAAAATAATGCTTATTTTAATATTAGTCGTAGTTTTTTTGTAGCAAATTATTTGATTTGGTAGTTGCAATATTTTTGAAATATTGTTTTTTTTAAGTGCCCAGTGCAATCTGTTGACGCTAATTTTTATATTAGTCGTGGTTTTCTGTAGTAAATTATTTGATTTGGTGGTTGCAATAATTTTGAATTATTGTTTTATTTAAGTGTCTAGTGCAATATGTTGACTGCAGAATTTGGGCAAATTTGAACAGTTTTAACTATCTTAAAATAAAGTTAAAAATTTGCTTTATTGCTAATTTTAATATTAGTCGTAGTTTTTTTGTAGCAAATTATTTGATTTGGTGGTTGCAATAATTTTGAAATATTGTTTTATTTAAGTGCCCAGTCCAATCTGTTGACGGCAGAATTTGGGCAATGTGGACAGTTTTAACTGGTGTAAAATAAAATAAAAATTTGCTTTATTGCTAATTTTAATATAAGTCGTGGTTCTTTTTGTAGTTAATTATTTGATTTGGTGATTGTAATAGTTTTGAAATATTGTTTTATTTAAGTGCCCAGTAGAATCTGTTGGCGGCAGTATTTGGGCAAATTTGAACAGTTTAAACTGACCATTGCAATATATTGACGACAGAATTTGGGCAAATTTTAACAGTTTTAACTATCGTAAAATAATGCTTATTTTAGTATTAGTCGTAGTTTTTTTGTTGCAAATTATTTGATTTGGTAGTTTCAATATTTTTGAAATATTGTTTTTTTTTATGTGCCCAGTGCAATCTGTTGACGGCAGAATTTGGGCAATGTGGACAGTTTTAACTGTTGTAAAATAAAACTAAAATTTGCTTTATTGCTAATTTTAATATTAGTCGTGGTTTTTTTGTAGTAAGTTATTTGATTTGGTGGGTGTAATAGTTTTGAAATATTGTTTTATTTAAGTGCCCAGTAGAATCTGTTGGCGGCAGTATTTGGGCAAATTTAAACAGTTTAAACTGTCCATTGCAATATATTGACGACAGAATTTGGGCAAATTTAAACAGTTTTATCTATCGTGAAACAATGCTTATTTTAATATTAGTCGTAGTTTTTTTGTAGCAAATTATTTGATTTGGTGGTTGCAATAATTTTGAAATATTGTTTTATTTAAGTGCCCAGTCAAACCTGTTGACGGCAGAATTTGGGCAATGTGGACAGTTTTAATTGTTGTGAAATAAAATAAAAATTTGCTTTATTGCTAATTTTAATATTAGTCGTGGTTTTCTGTAGTAAATTATTTGATTTGGTGGTTGCAATAATTTTGAATTATTGTTTTATTTAAGTGTCTAGTGCAATATGTTGACTGCAGAATTTGGGCAAATTTGAACAGATTTAACTATCGTAAAATAAAGTTAAAAATTTGCTTTATTGCTAATTTTAATATTAGTCGTAGTTTTTTTGTAGCAAATTATTTGATTTGGTAGTTGCAATATTTTTGAAATATTGTTTTTTTTTAAGTGCCCAGTGCAATCTGTTGACGGCAGAATTTGGGCAACGTGGACAGTTTTAAGTGTTGTAAAATAAAATAAAAATTTGCTTTATTGCTAATTTTAATATTAGTCGTGGTTTTCTGTAGTAAATTATTTGATTTGGTGGTTGCAATAATTTTGAATTATTGTTTTATTTAAGTGTCTAGTGCAATATGCTGACTGCAGAATTTGGGCAAATTTGAACAGTTTTAACTATCGTAAAATAAAGTTAAAAATTTGCTTTATTGCTAATTTTAATATTAGTCGTAGTTTTTTTGTAGCAAATTATTTGATTTGATGGTTGCAATAATTTTGAAATATTGTTTTATTTAAGTGCCCAGTCCAATCTGTTGACGGCAGAATTTGGGCAATGTGGACAGTTTTAACTGTTGTAAAATAAATAAAAAATTTGCTTTATTGCTAATTTTAATACTAGTCGTAGTTTTTTTGTAGTAAATTATTTGATTTGGTGGTTGTAATAGTTTTGAAATATTGTTTTATTTAAGTGCCCAGTAGAATCTGTTGGCGGCAGTATTTGGGCAAATTTGAACAGTTTAAACTGACCATTGCAATATATTGACGACAGAATTTGGGCAAATTTTAACAGTTTTAACTATCGTAAAATAATGCTTATTTTAGTATTAGTCGTAGTTTTTTTGTTGCAGTTTTAACTATCGTAAAATAATGCTTATTTTAATATTAGTCGTAGTTTTTTTGTAGCAAATTATTTGATTTGGTGGTTGCAATATTTTTGAAATATTGTTTTTTTATGTGCCCAGTGCAATCTGTTGACGGCAGAATTTGGGCAATGTGGACAGTTTTAACTGTTGTAAAATAAAATAAAAATTTGCTTTATTGCTAATTTTAATATTAGTCGTGGTTTTCTGTAGTAAATTATTTGATTTGGTGGTTGCAATAATTTTGAATTATTGTTTTATTTAAGTGTCTAGTGCAATATGCTGACTGCAGAATTTGGGCAAATTTGAACAGTTTTAACTATCGTAAAATAAAGTTAAAAATTTGCTTTATTGCTAATTTTAATATTAGTCGTAGTTTTTTTGTAGCAAATTATTTGATTTGGTGGTTGCAATAATTTTGAAATATTGTTTTATTTAAGTGCCCAGTCCAATCTGTTGACGGCAGAATTTGGGCAATGTGGACAGTTTTAACTGGTGTAAAATAAAATAAAAATTTGCTTTATTGCTAATTTTAATATAAGTCGTGGTTCTTTTTTTAGTTAATTATTTGATTTGGTGATTGTAATAGTTTTGAAATATTGTTTTATTTAAGTGCCCAGTAGAATCTGTTGGCGGCAGTATTTGGGCAAATTTGAACAGTTTAAACTGACCATTGCAATATATTGACGACAGAATTTGGGCAAATTTTAACAGTTTTAACTATCGTAAAATAATGCTTATTTTAGTATTAGTCGTAGTTTTTTTGTTGCAAATTATTTGATTTGGTAGTTGCAATATTTTTGAAATATTGTTTTTTTTATGTGCCCAGTGCAATCTGTTGACGGCAGAATTTGGGCAATGTGGACAGTTTTAACTGTTGTAAAATAAAACTAAAATTTGCTTTATTGCTAATTTTAATATTAGTCGTGGTTTTTTTGTAGTAAGTTATTTGATTTGGTGGGTGTAATAGTTTTGAAATATTGTTTTATTTAAGTGCCCAGTAGAATCTGTTGGCGGCAGTATTTGGGCAAATTTAAACAGTTTAAACTGTCCATTGCAATATATTGACGACAGAATTTGGGCAAATTTAAACAGTTTTATCTATCGTGAAACAATGCTTATTTTAATATTAGTCGTAGTTTTTTTGTAGCAAATTATTTGATTTGGTGGTTGCAATAATTTTGAAATATTGTTTTATTTAAGTGCCCAGTCAAACCTGTTGACGGCAGAATTTGGGCAATGTGGACAGTTTTAATTGTTGTGAAATAAAATAAAAATTTGCTTTATTGCTAATTTTAATATTAGTCGTGGTTTTCTGTAGTAAATTATTTGATTTGGTGGTTGCAATAATTTTGAATTATTGTTTTATTTAAGTGTCTAGTGCAATATGTTGACTGCAGAATTTGGGCAAATTTGAACAGATTTAACTATCGTAAAATAAAGTTAAAAATTTGCTTTATTGCTAATTCTAATATTAGTCGTAGTTTTTTTGTAGCAAATTATTTGATTTGGTAGTTGCAATATTTTTGAAATATTGTTTTTTTTTAAGTGCCCAGTGCAATCTGTTGACGGCAGAATTTGGGCAACGTGGACAGTTTTAACTGTTGTAAAATAAAATAAAAATTTGCTTTATTGCTAATTTTAATATTAGTCGTGGTTTTCTGTAGTAAATTATTTGATTTGGTGGTTGCAATAATTTTGAATTATTGTTTTATTTAAGTGTCTAGTGCAATATGCTGACTGCAGAATTTGGGCAAATTTGAACAGTTTTAACTATCGTAAAATAAAGTTAAAAATTTGCTTTATTGCTAATTTAAATATTAGTCGTAGTTTTTTTGTAGCAAATTATTTGATTTGATGGTTGCAATAATTTTGAAATATTGTTTTATTTAAGTGCCCAGTCCAATCTGTTGACGGCAGAATTTGGGCAATGTGGACAGTTTTAACTGTTGTAAAATAAATAAAAAATTTGCTTTATTGCTAATTTTAATACTAGTCGTAGTTTTTTTGTAGTAAATTATTTGATTTGGTGGTTGTAATAGTTTTGAAATATTGTTTTATTTAAGTGCCCAGTAGAATCTGTTGGCGGCAGTATTTGGGCAAATTTGAACAGTTTAAACTGACCATTGCAATATATTGACGACAGAATTTGGGCAAATTTTAACAGTTTTAACTATCGTAAAATAATGCTTATTTTAGTATTAGTCGTAGTTTTTTTGTTGCAAATTATTTGATTTGGTAGTTGCAATATTTTTGAAATATTGTTTTTTTTATGTGCCCAGTGCAATCTGTTGACGGCAGAATTTGGGCAATGTGGACAGTTTTAACTGTTGTAAAATAAAACTAAAATTTGCTTTATTGCTAATTTTAATATTAGTCGTGGTTTTTTTGTAGTAAGTTATTTGATTTGGTGGGTGTAATAGTTTTGAAATATTGTTTTATTTAAGTGCCCAGTAGAATCTGTTGGCGGCAGTATTTGGGCAAATTTAAACAGTTTAAACTGTCCATTGCAATATATTGACGACAGAATTTGGGCAAATTTAAACAGTTTTATCTATCGTGAAACAATGCTTATTTTAATATTAGTCGTAGTTTTTTTGTAGCAAATTATTTGATTTGGTGGTTGCAATAATTTTGAAATATTGTTTTATTTAAGTGCCCAGTCAAACTTGTTGACGGCAGAATTTGGGCAATGTGGACAGTTTTAATTGTTGTGAAATAAAATAAAAATTTGCTTTATTGCTAATTTTAATATTAGTCGTGGTTTTCTGTAGTAAATTATTTGATTTGGTGGTTGCAATAATTTTGAATTATTGTTTTATTTAAGTGTCTAGTGCAATATGTTGACTGCAGAATTTGGGCAAATTTGAACAGATTTAACTATCGTAAAATAAAGTTAAAAATTTGCTTTATTGCTAATTTTAATATTAGTCGTAGTTTTTTTGTAGCAAATTATTTGATTTGGTAGTTGCAATATTTTTGAAATATTGTTTTTTTTTAAGTGCCCAGTGCAATCTGTTGACGGCAGAATTTGGGCAACGTGGACAGTTTTAACTGTTGTAAAATAAAATAAAAATTTGCTTTATTGCTAATTTTAATATTAGTCGTGGTTTTCTGTAGTAAATTATTTGATTTGGTGGTTGCAATAATTTTGAATTATTGTTTTATTTAAGTGTCTAGTGCAATATGCTGACTGCAGAATTTGGGCAAATTTGAACAGTTTTAACTATCGTAAAATAAAGTTAAAAATTTGCTTTATTGCTAATTTAAATATTAGTCGTAGTTTTTTTGCAGCAAATTATTTGATTTGATGGTTGCAATAATTTTGAAATATTGTTTTATTTAAGTGCCCAGTCCAATCTGTTGACGGCAGAATTTGGGCAATGTGGACAGTTTTAACTGTTGTAAAATAAATAAAAAATTTGCTTTATTGCTAATTTTAATACTAGTCGTAGTTTTTTTTGTAGTAAATTATTTGATTTGGTGGTTGTAATAGTTTTGAAATATTGTTTTATTTAAGTGCCCAGTAGAATCTGTTGGCGGCAGTATTTGGGCAAATTTGAACAGTTTAAACTGACCATTGCAATATATTGACGACAGAATTTGGGCAAATTTTAACAGTTTTAACTATCGTAAAATAATGCTTATTTTAGTATTAGTCGTGGTTTTTTTGTTGCAAATTATTTGATTTGGTAGTTGCAATATTTTTGAAATATTGTTTTTTTTATGTGCCCAGTGCAATCTGTTGACGGCAGAATTTGGGCAATGTGGACAGTTTTAACTGTTGTAAAATAAAACTAAAATTTGCTTTATTGCTAATTTTAATATTAGTCGTGGTTTTTTTGTAGTAAGTTATTTGATTTGGTGGGTGTAATAGTTTTGAAATATTGTTTTATTTAAGTGCCCAGTAGAATCTGTTGGCGGCAGTATTTGGGCAAATTTAAACAGTTTAAACTGTCCATTGCAATATATTGACGACAGAATTTGGGCAAATTTAAACAGTTTTAACTATCGTGAAATAATGCTTATTTTAATATTAGTCGTAGTTTTTTTGTAGCAAATTATTTGATTTGGTAGTTGCAATATTTTTGAAATA
Organism: Drosophila birchii; assembly: GCA_035046345.1. NCBI lineage: Eukaryota > Metazoa > Arthropoda > Insecta > Diptera > Drosophilidae > Drosophila > Drosophila birchii. Next base: position 10,242 of record JAWNOA010000086.1, on the reverse strand, counting down.
TTGTTTTTTTTTAAGTGCCCAGTGCAATCTGTTGACGGCAGAATTTGGGCAACGTGGACAGTTTTAACTGTTGTAAAATAAAATAAAAATTTGCTTTATTGCTAATTTTAATATTAGTCGTGGTTTTCTGTAGTAAATTATTTGATTTGGTGGTTGCAATAATTTTGAATTATTGTTTTATTTAAGTGTCTAGTGCAATATGTTGACTGCAGAATTTGGGCAAATTTGAACAGTTTTAACTATCGTAAAATAAAGTTAAAAATTTGCTTTATTGCTAATTTTAATATTAGTCGTAGTTTTTTTGTAGCAAATTATTTGATTTGATGGTTGCAATAATTTTGAAATATTGTTTTATTTAAGTGCCCAGTCCAATCTGTTGACGGCAGAATTTGGGCAATGTGGACAGTTTTAACTGGTGTAAAATAAAATAAAAATTTGCTTTATTGCTAATTTTAATATAAGTCGTGGTTTTTTTTTGTAGTTAATTATTTGATTTGGCGATTGTAATAGTTTTGAAATATTGTTTTATTTAAGTGCCCAGTAGAATCTGTTGGCGGCAGTATTTGGGCAAATTTGAACAGTTTAAACTGTCCATTGCAATATATTGACGACAGAATTTGGGCAAATCTTAACAGTTTTAATTATCGTAGAATTTGGGCAATGTGGACAGTTTTAACTGTTGTAAAATAAAACTAAAATTTGCTTTATTGCTAATTTTAATATTAGTCGTAGTTTTTTTGTAGCAAATTATTTAATTTGGTGGTTGCAATAATTTTGAAATATTGTTTTATTTAAGTGCCCAGTCAAACCTGTTGACGGCAGAATTTGGGCAATGTGGACAGTTTTAATTGTTGTGAAATAAAATAAAAATTTGCTTTATTGCTAATTTTAATATTAGTCATGGTTTTCTGTAGTAAAATATTTGATTTGGTGGTTGCAATAATTTTGAATTATTGTTTTATTTAAGTGTCTAGTGCAATATGTTGACTGCAGAATTTGGGCAAATTTGAACAGATTTAACTATCGTAAAATAAAGTTAAAAATTTGCTTTATTGCTAATTTTAATATTAGTCGTAGTTTTTTTGTAGCAAATTATTTGATTTGGTAGTTGCAATATTTTTGAAATATTGTTTTTTTTTTTAAGTGCCCAGTGCAATCTGTTGACGGCAGAATTTGGGCAACGTGGACAGTTTTAACTGTTGTAAAATAAAATAAAAATTTGCTTTATTGCTAATTTTAATATTAGTCGTGGTTTTCTGTAGTAAATTATTTGATTTGGTGGTTGCAATAATTTTGAATTATTGTTTTATTTAAGTGTCTAGTGCAATATGTTGACTGCAGAATTTGGGCAAATTTGAACAGTTTTAACTATCGTAAAATAAAGTTAAAAATTTGCTTTATTGCTAATTTTAATATTAGTCGTAGTTTTTTTGTAGCAAATTATTTGATCTGATGGTTGCAATAATTTTGAAATATTGTTTTATTTAAGTGCCCAGTCCAATCTGTTGACGGCAGAATTTGGGCAATGTGGACAGTTTTAACTGGTGTAAAATAAAATAAAAATTTGCTTTATTGCTAATTTTAATATAAGTCGTGGTTTTTTTTGTAGTTAATTATTTGATTTGGCGATTGTAATAGTTTTGAAATATTGTTTTATTTAAGTGCCCAGTAGAATCTGTTGGCGGCAGTATTTGGGCAAATTTGAACAGTTTAAACTGTTTTTTTTGCTTTTTGCTTTTTTTTCTTTTTTTTTTTTTTGATTTGTATGTATAGTTTTGTTTTTTATTATGCCCATAGAATCTGTTGGCGGCAGTATTTGGCATTTACTTACTTCCATTGCAATATATTGACGACAGAATTTGGGCAAATCTTAACTGTTTTAATTATCGTAAAATAATGCTTATTGTAATATTAGTCGTAGTTTTTTTGTAGCAAATTATTTGATTTGGTAGTTGCAATATTTTTGAAATATTGTTTTTTTTTAAGTGCCCAGTGCAATCTGTTGACGGCAGAATTTGGGCAATGTGGACAGTTTTAACTGTTGTAAAATAAAATAAAAATTTGCTTTATTGCTAATTTTAATATTAGTCGTGGTTTTCTTGTAGTAAATTATTTGATTTGGTGGTTGCAATAATTTTGAATTATTGTTTTATTTAAGTGTCTAGTGCAATATGTTGACTGCAGAATTTGGGCAAATTTGAACAGTTTTAACTATCCAGTAAAATATTGAAAAAGTTAAGAAATTTTAACAGCTTTAACTATCGTGAAATAATGCTAATTTTAATATTAGTCGTAGTTTTTTTGTAGCAAATTATTTGATTTGGTGGTTGCAATAATTTTGAAATATTGTTTTATTTAAGTGCCAAGTCCAATCTGTTGACGGCAGAATTTGGGCAATGTGGACAGTTTTAACTGGTGTAAAATAAAATAAAAAATTTGCTTTATTGCTAATTTTAATATAAGTCGTGGTTTTTTTTGTAGTTAATTATTTGATTTGGTGATTGTAATAGTTTTGAAATATTGTTTTATTTAAGTGTCTAGTGCAATATGTTGACTGCAGAATTTGGGCAAATTTGAACAGTTTTAACTATCGTAAAATAAAGTTAAAAATTTGCTTTATTGCTAATTTTAATATTAGTCGTAGTTTTTTTTGCCCAGTAGAATCTGTTGGCGGCAGTATTTGGGCAAATTTGAACAGTTTAAACTGTCCATTGCAATATATTGACGACAGAATTTGGGCAAATTTTAACAGTTTTAACTATCGTAAAATAATGCTTATTTTAATATTAGTCGTAGTTTTTTTGTAGCAAATTATTTGATTTGGTAGTTGCAATATTTTTGAAATATTGTTTTTTTTAAGTGCCCAGTGCAATCTGTTGACGGCAGAATTTGGGCAATGTGGACAGTTTTAACTGTTGTAAAATAAAATAAAAATTTGCTTTATTGCTAATTTTAATATTAGTCGTGGTTTTTTTGTAGTTAGTTATTTGATTTGGTGGTTGTAATAGTTTTGAAATATTGTTTTATTTAAGTGCCCAGTAGAATCTGTTGGCGGCAGTATTTGGGCAAATTTAAACAGTTTAAACTGTCCATTGCAATATATTGACGACAGAATTTGGGCAAATTTTAACAGTTTTAACTATCGTGAAATAATGCTTATTTTAATATTAGTCGTAGTTTTTTTGTAGCAAATTATTTGATTTGGTGGTTGCAATATTTTTGAAATATTGTTTTTTTTAAGTGCCCAGTGCAATCTGTTGACGGCAGAATTTGGGCAATGTGGACAGTTTTAACTGTTGTAAAATAAAATAAAAATTTGCTTTATTGCTAATTTTAATATTAGTCGTGGTTTTCTGTAGTAAATTATTTGATTTGGTGGTTGCAATAATTTTGAATTATTGTTTTATTTAAGTGTCTAGTGCAATATGTTGACTGCAGAATTTGGGCAAATTTGAACAGATTTAACTATCGTAAAATAAAGTTAAAAATTTGCTTTATTGCTAATTTTAATATTAGTCGAAGTTTTTTTTGTAGCAAATTATTTGATTTGGTAGTTGCAATATTTTTGAAATATTGTTTTTTTTTAAGTGCCCAGTGCAATCTGTTGACGGCAGAATTTGGGCAATGTGGACAGTTTTAACTGTTGTAAAATAAAATAAAAATTTGCTTTATTGCTAATTTTAATATTAGTCGTGGTTTTCTGTAGTAAATTATTTGATTTGGTGGTTGCAATAATTTTGAATTATTGTTTTATTTAAGTGTCTAGTCAAACCTGTTCACGGCAGAATTTGGGCAAATGTGGACAGTTTTAACTGTCCATTGAAATAAAATAACGACAGAATTTGGGCAAATTTTAACAGTTTTAACTATCGTAAAATAATGCTTATTTTAATATTAGTCGTAGTTTTTTTGTAGCAAATTATTTGATTTGGTAGTTGCAATATTTTTGAAATATTGTTTTTTTTTAAGTGCCCAGTGCAATCTGTTGACGCTAATTTTAATATTAGTCGTGGTTTTCTGTAGTAAATTAGTTGATTTGGTGGTTGCAATAATTTTGAATTATTGTTTTATTTAAGTGTCTAGTGCAATATGTTGACTGCAGAATTTGGGCAAATTTGAACAGTTTTAACTATCGTAAAATAAAGTTAAAAATTTGCTTTATTGCTAATTTTAATATTAGTCGTAGTTTTTTTGTAGCAAATTATTTGATTTGATGGTTGCAATAATTTTGAAATATTGTTTTATTTAAGTGCCCAGTCCAATCTTTTGACGGCAGAATTTGGGCAATGTGGACAGTTTTAACTGGTGTAAAATAAAATAAAAATTTGCTTTATTGCTAATTTTAATATAAGTCGTGGTTTTTTTTGTAGTTAATTATTTGATTTGGCGATTGTAATAGTTTTGAAATATTGTTTTATTTAAGTGCCCAGTAGAATCTGTTGGCGGCAGTATTTGGGCAAATTTGAACAGTTTAAACTGTCCATTGCAATATATTGACGACAGAATTTGGGCAAATCTTAACAGTTTTAATTATCGTAAAATAATGCTTATTGTAATATTAGTCGTAGTTTTTTTGTAGCAAATTATTTGATTTGGTAGTTTCAATATTTTTGAAATATTGTTTTTTTTATGTGCCCAGTGCAATCTGTTGACGGCAGAATTTGGGCAATGTGGACAGTTTTAACTGTTGTAAAATAAAACTAAAATTTGCTTTATTGCTAATTTTAATATTAGTCGTGGTTTTTTTGTAGTAAATTATTTGATTTGGTGGGTGTAATAGTTTTGAAATATTGTTTTATTTAAGTGCCCAGTAGAATCTGTTGGCGGCAGTATTTGGGCAAATTTAAACAGTTTAAACTGTCCATTGCAATATATTGACGACAGAATTTGGGCAAATTTAAACAGTTTTAACTATCGTGAAATAATGCTTATTTTAATATTAGTCGTAGTTTTTTTGTAGCAAATTATTTGATTTGGTGGTTGCAATAATTTTGAAATATTGTTTTATTTAAGTGCCCAGTCAAACCTGTTGACGGCAGAATTTGGGCAATGTGGACAGTTTTAATTGTTGTGAAATAAAATAAAAATTTGCTTTATTGCTAATTTTAATATTAGTCATGGTTTTCTGTAGTAAATTATTTGATTTGGTGGTTGCAATAATTTTGAATTATTGTTTTATTTAAGTGTCTAGTGCAATATGTTGACTGCAGAATTTGGGCAAATTTGAACAGATTTAACTATCGTAAAATAAAGTTAAAAATTTGCTTTATTGCTAATTTTAATATTAGTCGTAGTTTTTTTGTAGCAAATTATTTGATTTGGTAGTTGCAATATTTTTGAAATATTGTTTTTTTTTTAAGTGCCCAGTGCAATCTGTTGACGGCAGAATTTGGGCAACGTGGACAGTTTTAACTGTTGTAAAATAAAATAAAAATTTGCTTTATTGCTAATTTTAATATTAGTCGTGGTTTTCTGTAGTAAATTATTTGATTTGGTGGTTGCAATAATTTTGAATTATTGTTTTATTTAAGTGTCTAGTGCAATATGTTGACTGCAGAATTTGGGCAAATTTGAACAGTTTTAACTATCGTAAAATAAAGTTAAAAATTTGCTTTATTGCTAATTTTAATATTAGTCGTAGTTTTTTTGTAGCAAATTATTTGATTTGATGGTTGCAATAATTTTGAAATATTGTTTTATTTAAGTGCCCAGTCCAATCTGTTGACGGCAGAATTTGGGCAATGTGGACAGTTTTAACTGGTGTAAAATAAAATAAAAATTTGCTTTATTGCTAATTTTAATATTAGTCGTGGTTTTTTTGTAGTTAATTATTTGATTTGGTGGTTGTAATAGTTTTGAAATATTGTTTTATTTAAGTGCCCAGTAGAATCTGTTGGCGGCAGTATTTGGGCAAATTTGAACAGTTTAAACTGTCCATTGCAATATATTGACGACAGAATTTGGGCAAATTTTAACAGTTTTAACTATCGTAAAATAATGCTTATTTTAATATTAGTCGTAGTTTTTTTGTAGCAAATTATTTGATTTGGTAGTTGCAATATTTTTGAAATATTGTTTTTTTTTAAGTGCCCAGTGCAATCTGTTGACGGCAGAATTTGGGCAATGTGGACAGTTTTAACTGTTGTAAAATAAAATAAAAATTTGCTTTATTGCTAATTTTAATATTAGTCGTGGTTTTCTGTAGTAAATTATTTGATTTGGTGGTTGCAATAATTTTGAATTATTGTTTTATTTAAGTGTCTAGTGCAATATGTTGACTGCAGAATTTGGGCAAATTTGAACAGTTTTAACTATCGTAAAATAAAGTTAAAAATTTGCTTTATTGCTAATTTTAATATTAGTCGTAGTTTTTTTGTAGCAAATTATTTGATTTGGTGGTTGCAATAATTTTGAAATATTGTTTTATTTAAGTGCCCAGTCCAATCTGTTGACGGCAGAATTTGGGCAATGTGGACAGTTTTAACTGGTGTAAAATAAAATAAAAATTTGCTTTATTGCTAATTTTAATATAAGTCGTGGTTCTTTTTGTAGTTAATTATTTGATTTGGTGATTGTAATAGTTTTGAAATATTGTTTTATTTAAGTGCCCAGTAGAATCTGTTGGCGGCAGTATTTGGGCAAATTTGAACAGTTTAAACTGACCATTGCAATATATTGACGACAGAATTTGGGCAAATTTTAACAGTTTTAACTATCGTAAAATAATGCTTATTTTAGTATTAGTCGTAGTTTTTTTGTTGCAAATTATTTGATTTGGTAGTTGCAATATTTTTGAAATATTGTTTTTTTTATGTGCCCAGTGCAATCTGTTGACGGCAGAATTTGGGCAATGTGGACAGTTTTAACTGTTGTAAAATAAAATAAAAATTTGCTTTATTGCTAATTTTAATATTAGTCGTGGTTTTTCTGTAGTAAATTATTTGATTTGGTGGTTGCAATAATTTTGAATTATTGTTTTATTTAAGTGTCTAGTGAAATCTGTTGACGGCAGAATTTGGGCAAATTTGAACAGTTTTAACTGTCCATTGCAATATATTGACGAAGAATTTGGGCAAATTAACAGTTTTGCTTTCGTAAATATGCTAATTTTAATATTAGTCATAGTTTTTTTGTAGTAAATTATTTGATTTGGTGGTTGCAATAATTTTGAAATATTGTTTTATTTAAGTGCCTAGTGCAATATGTTGACTGCAGAATTTGGGCAATTTGGACAGTTTTAACTGTTGTAAAATAAAATAAAAATTTGCTTTATTGCTAATTTTAATATTAGTCGTGGTTTTTTTTGTAGTAAATTATTTGATTTGGTAGTTGCAATATTTTTGAAATATTGTTTTTTTTAAGTGCCCAGTGCAATATGTTGACGGCAGAATTTGGGCAAATTTGAACAGTTTTAACTGTTGTAAAATAAAATAAAAATTTGCTTTATTGCTAATTTTAATATTAGTCGTGGTTTTTTTGTAGCAAATTATTTGATTTGGTAGTTGCAATATTTTTGAAATATTGTTTTTTTTAAGTGCCCAGTGCAATCTGTTGACGGCAGAATTTGGGCAATGTGGACAGTTTTAACTGTTGTAAAATAAAATAAAAATTTGCTTTATTGCTAATTTTAATATTAGTCGTGGTTTTCTGTAGTAAATTATTTGATTTGGTGGTTGCAATAATTTTGAATTATTGTTTTATTTAAGTGTCTAGTGCAATATGTTGACTGCAGAATTTGGGCAAATTTGAACAGTTTTAACTATCGTACAATAAAGTTAAAAATTTGCTTTATTGCTAATTTTAATATTAGTCGTAGTTTTTTTGTAGCAAATTATTTGATCTGATGGTTGCAATAATTTTGAAATATTGTTTTATTTAAGTGCCCAGTCCAATCTGTTGACGGCAGAATTTGGGCAATGTGGACAGTTTTAACTGGTGTAAAATAAAATAAAAATTTGCTTTATTGCTAATTTTAATATAAGTCGTGGTTTTTTTGTAGTTAATTATTTGATTTGGTGATTGTAATAGTTTTGAAATATTGTTTTATTTAAGTGCCCAGTAGAATCTGTTGGCGGCAGTATTTGGGCAAATTTGAACAGTTTAAACTGACCATTGCAATATATTGACGACAGAATTTGGGCAAATTTTAACAGTTTTAACTATCGTAAAATAATGCTTATTTTAGTATTAGTCGTAGTTTTTTTGTAGCAAATTATTTGATTTGGTAGTTGCAATATTTTTGAAATATTGTTTTTTTTATGTGCCCAGTGCAATCTGTTGACGGCAGAATTTGGGCAATGTGGACAGTTTTAACTGTTGTAAAATAAAACTAAAATTTGCTTTATTGCTAATTTTAATATTAGTCGTGGTTTTTTTGTAGTAAATTATTTGATTTGGTGGGTGTAATAATTTTGAAATATTGTTTTATTTAAGTGCCCAGTAGAATCTGTTGACGGCAGTATTTGGGCAAATTTAAACAGTTTAAACTGTCCATTGCAATATATTGACGACAGAATTTGGGCAAATTTAAACAGTTTTAACTTTCGTGAAATAATGCTTATTTTAATATTAGTCGTAGTTTTTTTGTAGCAAATTATTTGATTTGGTGGTTGCAATAATTTTGAAATATTGTTTTATTTAAGTGCCCAGTCAAACCTGTTGACGGCAGAATTTGGGCAATGTGGACAGTTTTAATTGTTGTGAAATAAAATAAAAATTTGCTTTATTGCTAATTTTAATATTAGTCATGGTTTTCTGTAGTAAATTATTTGATTTGGTGGTTGCAATAATTTTGAATTATTGTTTTATTTAAGTGTCTAGTGCAATATGTTGACTGCAGAATTTGGGCAAATTTGAACAGATTTAACTATCGTAAAATAAAGTTAAAAATTTGCTTTATTGCCAATTTTAATATTAGTCGTAGTTTTTTTGTAGCAAATTATTTGATTTGGTAGTTGCAATATTTTTGAAATATTGTTTTTTTTTAAGTGCCCAGTGCAATCTGTTGACGGCAGAATTTGGGCAATGTGGACAGTTTTAACTGTTGTAAAATAAAATAAAAATTTGCTTTATTGCTAATTTTAATATTAGTCGTGGTTTTTTTGTAGTTAATTATTTGATTTGGTGATTGTAATAGTTTTGAAATATTGTTTTATTTAAGTGTCCAGTGGAATCTGTTGACGGCAGAATTTGGGCAAATTTAAACAGTTTAAACTATCGTAAAATAAAGTAAAAATTTGCTTTATTTGCTTATTGTAATATTAGTCGTAGTTTTTTTGTAGCAAATTATTTGATTTGGTGGTTGCAATAATTTTGAAATATTGTTTTATTTAAGTGCCCAGTCCAATCTGTTGACGGCAGAATTTGGGCAATGTGGACAGTTTTAATTGTTGTAAAATAAAATAAAAATTTGCTTTATTGCTAATTTTAATATTAGTCGTGGTTTTCTGTAGTAAATTATTTGATTTGGTGGTTGCAATAGTTTTGAATTATTGTTTTATTTAAGTGTCTAGTGCAATATGTTGACTGCAGAATTTGGGCGAATTTGAACAGATTTAACTATTGTAAAATATTAAAAATTTAAAAATTTTAAAGCTTTATATCTAAAATATGCTAATTTTAATATTAGTCGTAGTTTTTTTGTAGCAAATTATTTGATTTGGTGGTTGCAATAATTTTGAAATATTGTTTTATTTAAGTGCCCAGTCCAATCTGTTGACGGCAGAATTTGGGCAATGTGGACAGTTTTAACTGGTGTAAAATAAAATAAAAATTTGCTTTATTGCTAATTTTAATATTATTCGTGGTTTTTTTGTAGTTAATTATTTGATTTGGTGGTTGTAATAGTTTTGAAATATTGTTTTATTTAAGTGCCCAGTAGAATCTGTTGGCGGCAGTATTTGGGCAAATTTAAACAGTTTAAACTGTCCATTGCAATATATTGACGACAGAATTTGGGCAAATTTTAACAGTTTTAACTATCGTAAAATAATGCTTATTTTAATATTAGTCGTAGTTTTTTTGTAGCAAATTATTTGATTTGGTAGTTGCAATATTTTTGGAATATTGTTTTTTTTAAGTGCCCAGTGCAATCTGTTGACGGCAGAATTTGGGCAATTTGGACAGTTTTAACTATTTTAAAATAAAGTAAAAATTTGCTTTATTGCTAATTTTAATATTAGTCGTAGTTTTTTTGTAGCAAATTATTTGATTTGGTGGTTGCAATAGTTTTGAAATATTGTT